>JASPKZ010003419.1:97500-622500 GCA_030220185.1 Diploptera punctata | reverse complement strand
GTTCTCCGGGCGGGGACTACTTCAGGGAATCCGTGGCAAAGGCTCAAACACAAGGACATGTTTTTAGGAACATGGAATGTTAGGACATTAAACAGACAGGCAAATGGAGAAAACTGCATGACAGTGACCCACTTGTTCTTTATGGCAAACTAGATATAATAACATTAAGTTTTGGAGACATGTGGCATGGATGGGGAATGAAATAGGGGCATGGGAGCTTCTTGAAGGGAAATCAGAGGGAAAACGCCCGTTAAGTAGACGAAGAATAAGGGAATTAATCAAAATATTAATGGAATCAACGTTAATCTGAATAACATTAACCATGATTTGAGGGAGATGGACTATACAGGGGAAGATTTGAAAAAAAGCTTAGAATAGGGATGTATGGAGAGATTATGTCCGTGCGGCCATGAACCTATGGATTCATGTCCAGTGAGTTAGTGTTTAGTTTTGTTGCAAGAAATCAAATATAATAATAATAATAATAATAATAATAATAATAATAATGATAATAATTAATAATAATAATAATAATCTTTTTTTAGCTTCTTTGGGATATAAACATGTCAACTTTCTGTAGAATTTCAAATTGAATCCTTGTAACATAAATAACCATAAAATAAGTGTATATAGTGATCTGCTTGTCACCGAGTGTGGGAATTCGATCATACACTCGCAGCTTCTTCGGTACGTTTTAATTGAATCTGATCTCTGAACTAGAATTTCTCTCTCTCTCACGGGGAAAGTCACGCAACGAGAAAGCAAACTGTCTCATCACTCACTGCAGACACGACACCATCATTTATACACGCTTTAACTTCCACGATACTCACTTATGGCAGGAAAGTCTGTTTAATAACTCCTATATGTTGCTATTATGCATTACGGTGACTCTTGTCCCAACTTCTCTAAAAAACGTTAAAATGAAAATATATAAAACTGTTATTCTAGCGCTTACATTAGATGGGTGTGTAACGTCCCGGGTCGAGACAAGTTTTCTGAGTGATTTTTTTTCCCGGATTTTTCCTTACCTGTATGACAAATGTATGTCATGATTAGGGAAATGATTTCAAGGCGCAAATTTTGGTCTTAAAAAAATGAAAGGAAAAAGAGAAGTCCTGAAAATACATACAAAAAAGGTGCAAAAAAGTTGCTGCTGAAACAATTGAATTAAGATGATCTTGAAGAAGATTTACGGGCTGTACGCCGTGGTCGTGAGGCTCCAGTCTCAAGACAACCCTTGAGGATGCCAGACGCAGTCTCTGGCGAAACGTCGGGGAACTACGAGCCTCAAGACCACGGCCTACAGCCCAAAATTCTTCTTCGAGATCATCATAGCAACTCCGGCCGTGAAAGTCTACGTGAATAAATTGAATTAAGATTTAAATCAGTTACACAAACTCAGTTTATATAATACACATATCATTTTGCACCAAAGGTTTCTTATTTATAGCGTCCATAAGAAGTAATTCATAATTCTTTAGTTTGTTGCAATAAATTGCGTTTTGAATTCTTCTGAAAGTGCATACCACTTATCCTTCTTAACATTCGCCATGTTATTGTTGTGAAAACAGTTGTAACACTAATAAAAATACGTTGTGGTTCAGACTAGTAAAACACAGCCAACAACAAGTCGGTAGATAGAAAACTGTTAAATTATTGTCAGTACTAACTGAACTTACTCTAAACTGTTACAGCAACACTGTTGAAATTTAAATTTGACTTCACAGCTGCAGATTGGCCATTGTTGCTGGGATATAAATTACTTGTGTTTTACATAATGTATAATTAATATATATTATTTACTATTGTTGATTTAACTACAGTTTGTTTCTGGGGGATAAATTACATAAATTAGGGATGTGGACTTTCACCGGTGCTTTTCATTATATACATGAATAAATTAATAAATGAATGGAGGAAAACACAACGAGGATATATACCCATCAATAGGAACCTCAAACTCGATGCTATTCTTTTTGCAGACGATTTTCCTCTTCTGGCACTTTCCGAAAATGATTTGCAACGATCAATTTATAATTTACAAAAAATAGCTGCCAAATTTAATATGGAAATATCAATTAACAAAACTAAAATTATGGAATTTCATGGGAAGGACCCCATACAAAGTAAAATCTGTCTCCAGAATAAAATTTTAGAGAGATCTAATCAATTTAAATATCTTGGATATTATCTCTCTATCTGGGATGAAAAGGATATCCCTGAAAAAGTTACTAGTTATAATAAAAGTTTGGGAATTATTAATCAAGTTATGAAACCATCCCTTGTACAAAAGAAAAAAAAAACACCAGATTACGTTTATATAACACTTTGGCTAGACCAGTGTTGACCTATGGTAGTGAAGCATGGACACTAAAAAAACAACATGAAAGCAGAATAACGGCTTGTGATATGAGATTCATGTGCAGAACAGCGGGTTACACCAGATGGAATCGGAAAAGGAACACCGATATCTTAAAAGAATTGAAGACTACGCCAATTTTGGAATATATTAAACAGTACCAACTAAATTGGAAACACCATCTTGAAAGAATTAGTTCAAATCGGATCCCCAAAGCTGTTTATAATTATATACCAAGAGGACGAATATCACTGGGCCGTCCTATGAAACGCTGGAGGGAAAATTTTCTATAGGATCGTAACAGGCCTTGGCCTAATACTTGGAAGGAAGAAGAAGAAGAAGAAGAAGAAGATATTTTAATATTTATTTAATATTGTTGATTTCCAATCGCAATATTAAAAAGCTGTTCAAGAAGGAGAAACTATACATTTTTTCTGTCTTATCTTTTAAAAACGCACCCAAGACTGGACGAAAACGTGCTGAAGTATAACGAAGAGGGGGAAAGGGGCGAAATGTAGTAATCTCACGAAAAGGTGCAACAAATTGTGTTCATTTCCCTTCATTTCTTCCCCTGCAAATACATATATCGAACTATTGGTATGAAAACAGCTATATTTCCCTCATTTATCATTAACTACCCGTTATCATAACTCTAAATTTAGTTTAATGTTTTTGAGAGACGTTGGGAAGATAAGAAACCCTGTAAAGAGTAATGGCACGCATTTCCAGAACTGAGCCTATGTTTAATTTCTTTGTGCTTCTCATTGGTAAAGTCATTTATCATAAGTAACGCCACGAGTGATTTCCAAATTATCGATAAATTCACGACTCACGAAGCGAGGAGTGAATTTATCTAGAGAATTTGGAAATCAAGAGTGGCATTTGTTAGGACTATTTAACGAATAAAATTAAGCTGTTTACTCACAAATCATTATTTAACTATAGTTATTTTAAAATATTTATATATTTAATGTAAACGGCGATGTTTGAAAACAAATGAGAAACGATATGTACGCTTCATCTGCTTCTTTTGTTTATCACTGCAACCAGATCATACTATTTATTGCTAAAGGAACGCAATATTGTAAGAATGCTCTCTAGTGGAGAAAAAATGAAACACATCAAACTGTATATTAATTCATTTCTGATGTCGTATGATATAAATATGACAATTATATTTTTCTGGATTGTTACCTGGGAAAAAATACATTTAAGAAAGTGCAAACAGTGGTTTCTTTTTTTCGTGGTATAATCAATTGTTACAAATGTTTTTATATTAACTCCCGCATGCGGTATGTGTTGACATTAATGCACTATATATACAATCTGGTAGCCGTATTTCTGAGAGAGTCAGTCACTGCAAAATCATGCTATGGCCTATTCAGAATGTTAAAAATGAGGTGCTTTCTTTATTATGATAATTATTTTTGGTTGGTAAATTCTAGGCGAAACACGACTGTGATTGGTTGTAAATAAAAATCATTGTAACGTGATTCGTCATTGACTTCCATTTGGGGCATGAGTTAAATAGTCGTTTATAAATAAAACATCAGCTTAGAATATTAATAAAAAATACAACCCTTTTCAGACTCTCAGCTTGTGGACTTATGTCTTTTGACCAACTTTTAACTTATACCCTTTTTGCTAGAATCACGTTCTAGTCTTCGGGTAATATTGAATATTGAAATTATATTATTTCCTTGAGTGATTTGATATAATGGTATTTAATAGACTGGGACGGGCTGTCACTTGACAGAGGACATGTAAGGAAGACCAAGACAGTAACTTCCGACTTTCACACGAGCAGAGCCGCGGGCGAAACAAGATAATTGTTACAGCTGGCAGTTTGATGACGTAGCTACTTCTTTACAAGGATGAGTTGTTTTCTTAAACACGATATATCCGAATTAGATTTACAAACTCCTTATGCAACCAACGGGTTCATTGCCACATTCACTTACTTACTTACTCACTGGCACTATCGAACCCGTAGGCTCATGGCCGCACGGACATAAGCTCTCCATACATCCCTATCCTGAGCCAATGCTTTCCAATCATTCCTTGTATAATGTACTTCCCTCAAATCATAGTTCATGTTGTTCTCCCACCTCATTCTTGGTCTGCCAACTGGGCGTTTTCCTTCTGGCTTTCCTACAAGAAGCTTCCATGCACGTCTTTCATTCCCCATACGCGCAACATGTCCTGCCCATCGCAGTCACGAGACTTAACTGTTCTTATTATATCTGGCTTCCTATAAAGAGCATGTAGTTCATTGTTATGTAGTCTTCTCCATTCACCTGTCTGTTCATCTCTCTTTGGTCCACATTCACAGCCAATTCAATCCATTGCATGCCAAAAGCTCTCTTTCAATTTCTCCAAGATATGTGTTGTGATATACAAAACCGTGTTCAAAAAATATCTACCGTTTTTACCTGCAAGGTACAGAAATCGAAGTCATAATCCAGCAATCAACCAACTGTGAGAAACAGATGGTCTCCCTGCATGAGTAATATATGAGTAAAGTGAGGCGGGACGGCAGGTAGCGAGGTTCATCCAGTATACCAATTCAGGAGTTTTATTATTTGCCTATAGTTTAAATCAGAGAATTAGAACTGGATTTAAGTCCAAAAGCAGCAGATTTTTTTTTGGACACGGCCTTGGTACGTCACAACGCTTCTCTGGAAGAAATGATGGGTTGGTTTCGGTGTGTAATGGCTTACAGTTCCCTTGTGACATAGAAAATATCCGTCCAATACCATTTATCATGCTCGCTTACAGTTTAATAATAAAATAAGAAATGCGCACAGCGTTCAAATAAGATTGTTCTCAGTCGCTGCAGAGTTTCAGCAACGATTCTGATCTCATCCTACAGTTTAACACATGATATTTCTCGCACTGTTCGCCACATCTTGCACGCACGCAGTCTGGGCCGGGCTCTGGTTGCTGCACAGCTTGTGGTGAAATCCATGCACAGCGAGTCTGGTCACTGTGTGGCGCAATTCATATCCTCCCTGAGTCCATTCACGGTTTGTCATGGCGTCAGTCATCACATATTTTGCGTTTCTTCTCGTGGAGTTCTTGCAGGAGGTCCTGGTAGGAACTTTAGCCTCAGCTCTTCTATGTAGAATGGTTCTCTGGAGAGTTCATAAACAAGTCGCGAGTTCAATGTCGCCAGTGGTAACCTAACCTAATCTCACCTAACGTACCTAAACTAACCCAACACAAACTTACCTAACCCAAGCGGCCCTTAAGGCCCCCGATGGCCTTACTTAACCCAAATTTGCGGACGGGGGCCTAACCTAACACCAGGTGTCCCCGAGGGCCTAACCTAATCCAAAGTGCCCCCCGAGGGCCTAACCTGAACCAAAGTGGCCCCCGAGGGCCTAACCTAATCCAAAGTGGCCCCTTGGTCCTAACCATATGCAAAGTGGCCCCTAGGACCTAAGCTAAACCAAAGTGGCCCCCGAGGGCCTAACCTACTCCAAAGTGGCCCGTTGGCCCTAACCTAAACCAAAGTGGCCCCTAAGGCCTAGCCTGAACCAAAGTGGCCCCGAGGGCCTAACCTAAACCATAGTGGCCCCTAGGGCCTAGCCTGAACCAAAGTGGCCCCGAGGGCCTAATCTAAACCAAAGTGCCCCCGAGGCCCTAGCCTGAACCAAAGTGGCCCCTAGGGCCTAACCTAAACCAAAGTGGCCCCCGAGGGCCTAATTTATACCAAAGTGGCCACAGTGGGCCTAATCTAAACCAAAGTGGCCCCTAGGGCCTAGCCTGAACTAAAGTGCCCCCGAGGGCCTAATCTATACCAAAGTGGCCCCCGTGGGCCTAATCTATACCAAAGTGGCCCCCAAGGGCCTGATCTATACCAAAATGGCCCCCATGGACCTAACTTAATCCAAAACGGCCCCTAGGGCCTAACCTTACCAAAGTGGCCCCCGAGGGCCTAATCTGTACCAAAGTGGCCCCCGTGGGCCTAACCTAAACTAAAGTGGCCCCCTAGGGCCTATCCTGAACTAAAGTGGCCCCGAGAGCCTAACCTAAACCAAAGTGGCCCCCGAGGGCCTAATCCATACCAAAGTGGCCCCCGTGGGCCTAATCTGAACCAAAGTGCCGGACGGGGTCTAACCTAACCCAGGTGACCCCGAGGGTCTAACCTAAACCAAAGTGGCACCCGAGTACCTAACCTGGCCCATAGTGGCCGCCGAGGGCCTAACCTAACCCCAGGTGGTCCCGAGGACTTAACCTGACCCAAAGTGGTACCCGAGAGTGTAACCTGACCCACAATGGTACCGAGGGCCTAACCTGACCCAAAGTGGCCTCTGAGGGCCTAATCTGACCCAAAGTTGCACCCGAGGTCCTAACTGACCAAAGTTGCACCCGAGGGCCTAACCTGACCAAAAGTGACAACGAGGGCCTAAACTGACCCAATGTGGCCCTCGAGTTTCTAACTTAAACAAAAGTGTTCCTCGAGGGCCTAACATCACCCAAAGTGGCTCCGAGGGTCTAACCCGACCCGAAGTGGCCCCAGAGGCCCTTACCCGACTTAAAGTTGATCCAGAGGGTCTAATCAGAACCGAAGTGGCCCTGTAGAGGCTAAGCCAACCCAAAGTGTCCCCAGAGGGCCTAACCCGACTCAAAATGGTACCCGAGGGCTTATCCCGACCCCAAGTGGCCCCGATAGCCTAACCCAACCCATAGTGGCCCCTAAGACCTAACTGGACTCCATGTGGCTTATTAGGACCTACGCGAACTCAAGTAGCCCCTAGGCCTAATCCAAACCAATGTGTCCTCGAGGGCCTAGCCCAATCCTATGTGGCCCCGAGTGCTTTACCTAACCCAAAGTGGCCTAGAGAATCTTACCTATATCAGAGTGCCCCGATGTGGCCCAAGGGGGCCTAACCCGACTCGAAATGGTCCCCGAGTTCGTAACCCGACCCGAAATAATCCCCGATAGCGTAGCCCCATCCGAAGGAACCACCCTGCCAAGCTTGGGTGGCTACACCATCCCAACTCAATCAAACAAAAGCTAACTTTACCTAATCTAGCGAAACTTGGGTGGCCACCCCAATCCAAACAAATAAAATCTAACCCGACCCAATCTAACCTACCCCACCCAAAATAAACGCATTGGGGAACCCCCAAACCGATTTAGGAACTCCGCAACCGAATTAGGGTACACCGAACCGAATTAGGGACTCCTGAATTGAATTAGGGACCGAATAACCGAATTAGGGACCCTCACCAGAATTAGGGATCTCCGAACCTTATTAAAGTCCCCGAATCGAATTAAGGACCCCTAACAGAGTTAGGCATCCTCGGACCGAATTAGGGACCCACGAACCGCATTAGAGACCCCAACAGAATTAGGGACCCCAAATCGCATTTAAGACCCGAACGGAATTGTGGATCAACGAACCTAATTAGGAACCCCCAAACCGAATGAGACCCCAACCAAATTATGTGCCCCAATCCGAATTTAAGTCCCCGAACCTAATTGAGACCAACACCTAATTAGGAAGCCCCTAAACGAATAAGGGACCACCGAACCGATTTAGGGACCGACGAACCCATTAGGGACCCCTAACCGAATTAGGAACACCCTAATAGAATTAATGTTCCCAAACCGACTTAGGGTCCCTCGAAACGAATTAGTGATCACAACGGAATTATGGACCCCAGAACCGAATTAGAGACCCGATACGAATTAGGGACCCCGAACCGATTTAGGAATCCGATACGAATCGAAGTTCCTGATCCGTATTAGGGAATCCCGAACTGAATTTTGGCCACCGAACTGTATTACAGACCGAGGAACCGAATTAAGGACCCCGTACATAATTAGAGACCATCCACCCGAATTAGGGACCTCGGACTGAATAAAGGGTCACCAAACGAATTAGTGACCCCGTTAACCTAATTAATAATATAGTGGCCCAAATCAGGAACCTCGTGACCCGAATAAGGAACCTCGTAACCCGAATTGAAAACGTGACCCGAATATGGAACATTGTGACCCGAATTGAAACTTCGTAATCCGAATAAGGAACCTCGAGACCGCAATAACAACCTCGTTATCCGAAATAGGATAATCGTGTCCTGAATTAGGTTCATCGAGGCCCTAATTAGGAACTATGTGACCCGAATTAGGAACCTCGTGACACGAATTAGGAACCTCGTGACCCGAATTTGGAACCTGATGAACCGAAATAAGAACCTCGTGTTCCTAATTACTATCCTCATGGTGCGAATTACGAACGTCGCTGCCCGACTTTGGAACCTCTTGGTCCTATTTGAGAACCTCTAGACCCAAATTGAGAACTTCGTGCCCCTATTAAGTACTTCGTGGTTCGAATTTCGAACCTGATTACCCAAATTTTGAACCATCTGACCCGAATTAGGGACCTTGTGGAACGTATTGAAGACCTCGTGATCCGAATTGGTACCTTGTGACCGGAATATGGAACCTCGTGGCACGAATTTGGACCCCGTGACCCGAATTAGGTTGCTCGTGACACGTATTAGGGACCTCGTGGCCCGAATGAGGAACCTCGTGGCCCGAGTTAAGTACCTCGTGGCCGGAATATGGTACTTGATGGCTGAATGTGGAACCTCGTGACACTTATTAGTGTCCTCGTGACCCGAATTACGATCTTCCTGGCCCGAATATGTCCTCGTGATCCGAATTAGAAACCTTGTGACCCAAATTAGAAACATCGTAGTCCTATTAGGGACCTCTTAGCCCGAATTAGGATCATCGTGATCCGAATTAGAATCTTCGTGACCCGAGTTAGGAATCTCGTGGCCCGAGTTAGGATTCTCGTCACCCGAGTTAGGATCCTCGTGACCCGAGTTAGGAATCTCGTGACCCGAGTTAGGAATCTCGTGACCCGAGTTAGGATCCTCGTCACCCGAGTTAGGATCCTCGTGATACGAATTAAGAAAATCGTGCCTGGAATTAGGGGCTTCGTGACTCGAATTAGGGGCCTCGTGACGCGAATTAAAAACAATTGTGACCCGAATTATGGCCCTCAGACCCCAATTTGGGACCCGACTACCGGAATAAGGGACCTCGCGTTCAGAATTAAGGACCTCGCAACCCGAATTAGATACCTCGAGACGGGAATCAGGAACTTATTTATTAATTTTTTATCCCTCTATATTTTAGATAAAATTATTGGATTATTTTTATCTTCCACGTTATTATTTCGTAAAGACTAGTAAAAGCAAGAATATCGTAACTTATGTTACCGAAGTAAGTGCTGCCCTCTACCTACACAACACTTGGGCTGGTACTGTTATCTGTGGGTTGTAAGTTTCTACTCTCACTTAACAGACGTTGATGCCATCTCGTGGAATTCGAAGGAATTCTTATGAAAATTATATATTATTTTTATGATCTACATAATCGTTTCCAACCTGTGGGGGTTCGCAAAATATTTCAAGGGGTTCGCCAAAACTTTTCCGTGATGGCGGGTTTCGAGGTTAGGTCTATTATTGTTTCCATGATTTCTACAGCATTGTGATAATAATAATAATAATAATAATAATAATAATAATAATAATAATAATAATAATAATAATAATAATAATAATAATAATAATAATAATAATGTACAAATGCGTTTTATGCCACGTGACCTGTGACGGTAAACCTAACGAAGATGGTCTTGATCTTTCCACCGATGTTTTGGTCTTTGGTCCCTATGTGCAGTTGGAGTGTATTGGAACGCCAAGTGCGGAAGTCTCTTTGTTTCCATTCTTCTCAGATGATTTTTCCATTCTTGTTAGTATATTTCTATATCTTCATCTAAACTTGATACTCGAAGTTTTTCTCTGATAATAGTGTTTCTTTCGCGATCCAGTCTATTAGCGCCTAACAGTGATAGTAAGAAGCGCATTTGACTTCTCTAAGTTTTGTTTAAAATCCAAATTTCAATTCCGTATTTTAGAGCAGGTTTTGTTTCTGTCCTCATCTGTTTACCAAAATGTCTTCTTGTTACCCCATTCATTTTATATATTTCTGTAATTCTGCATCAACAGATTAGAGGATTTTTTTTTCAGTATAAAATTTTCCAAGAAAATTCTACGCTGATAATAATGCTATTAATAATAATAATAATAATAATAATAATAATAATAATAATAATAATAATAATAATAATAATAATAATAATAGTCTGCTAGTTTCTCCTGATGATGTAGTATTATTGGCCGATAGCGAGGAGATACTAAAGGCCAACACGCACACACTATTGAGTAATACTGACAAATTAGGACTGGAAGTAAATATCAATAAAACTAAATATAGGTCACACGTAGAAATTCATTATATAATGGAAATGGACAGCTAATGACAAATGAGGGAAATTTTGAGGAAGTGGCTGAATTCAAATACCTAGGAACAATAATCAGAAATAGGAATGAGATGCACAAAGAAATTAAACATAGGCTCAATTCTGGAAATGCGTGCTACTCTTAATTTAAGGGAGGGAAGGAGATTACAAGTATTTGAGAATAAAGTACTTAGGAAAATTTTTGGACCAAAGAGAGATGAACAGACAGGTGAATGGAGAAGACTACATAACAATGAACTACATGGTATTTATAGGAAGCCAGATATAATAAAAACAGTTAAGTCTGGTAGACTGCGATGGGTAGGACATGTTGCACGTATGGGGAATGAAAGAATTGCATGGAAGCTTCTTATAGGAAAGCCAGAGGGAAAACGCCCAGTTGGTAGACCAAGAATGAGGTGGGAGAATAACATTAACTATGATTTGAGGGAAGTAGATTATACAGGGAATGATTGGAAAGCATTAGCTCAGGATAGGGATGTATGGAGAGCTTATGTCCGCGCGGCCATGAACCTACGGGTTCGATAGTGCCAGTGAGTAAGTAAGTAAGTAAGTAAGTAATAATAATAATAATAATAATAATAATAATAATAATAATAATAATAATAATAATAATAATAATCCGTTTTAGGTCACGTGACCTGTGACGATAAATCTAACGAAGATGGTCTTGATCTTTCCACCGATGTTTTGGTCTTCCTTGGTCCCTATGTCCAGTTGGGGTATATTGGAATGCCAATTTTGGGAGTCTATTTCTTCCATTCTTCTTAGATGATTTTTCCATTCTTGTTGGTATCTTTGTATATCTTCAGCTAAACTTGGTACTCCTAGTTTTTCTCCGGTAACAGCGTACCTTTGTTGATCCAGTCTATTAACTCCTAACAGTGAACGCAAGAAGCGCATTTGACTTCCTCTAAGTTTATTAGAATTTCTTTTATTTAAAATTCAATTTTTATTTTTTTTTTCAAATGCCCCAGGTTGTCTTTCGACATTCCTGGTGTTCTCTCCTGGCGATGGCGTACTTGTAACCCACTTCTGAGGTTGGGGCGCCTGGAAGGCGGGGTTACGTTGCCCAGATGATATGATGGATGATGATGATAGTGGTGCGCCAGGAGAGTCCCTAATCCTAAACTTAATCTAAGATGAATGTGAATGATGATGATGATGATGGCCATATGATTTCGGGGACCGTTTGGGCCTTAAATTTTTCCTGACATTTGTCTTACAGGTGAGGAAAAAAAAACCGATAAAAACCTCTCCCAGAAAAAACTGTCCCGACCGGGGATCGAACCCGGGACAAGGCAGCACGCTACCTCGAGACCACAGCGGTGGACTTAAAATCCAAATTTCACTTCCGTATTTTAGAGCAGCTTTTGATGTGTTGTTATGTAATCTTTGTTTTGTATCTGTCCTCATCTGTTTACCAAAATGTTTTCTTATTACCTACCGGTCCTACCCCATTTATTTTAATTTATTTCTGTAATTTTGAAGCAATGTCTCTTTTTATGTTATGCAAATACACTTCGTAAGTATGATATATCAGACACTTGTTCTATAATAATTTTTGCATCAATCTGAATTTTCACCCGTTGTATGTTTTTTCCACACATTGACATTGCTCTGGATTTTGAAGTGGAAATTTTCATATTATGTTTGCTGGCAATCTTGAATAATTGATACCTGCTATTTGTAAGCTATCTTCGGAATCTGGTAATATTACTTGATCATCAGCATATAATAATGTTTGAACTGTTTTATTTCTAGTTACGGGAATTCCACTATCTACTATTTGTTTTCATTCTTGAACTAATCTGTCATATATATGTTTTTCCTCACCTGTAAGACAAATGTCAGGAAAACTTTAAGGCTCAAACGGTCCCCGAAATCATATGGCCATCATCATCATCATCATCATCATCAACATCCTTCACCGGTGTGGAAAGCAACGGGAAGCTACCACACCTACAATTCCCTAGTAAAGCTGCAAGCATAGTATGCAAATGCTATGATTGCAGTGAAGGACCTGCCTTCGGGCAGAATTACTATGGATGGATATATATATATATATATCTTATCATAGTACATTCACGAATTTAGGCCATTTGTTGACCTGTTTCGACCTCAAGAGAAACACCATCCAGAAGTATTTTGAGTGGACGTCCTGGTCTTCTTCTTCCTGCAGGTTAATATCTTACCATTTGTTTGGGTATCCTGTGATCTTCCATTCGATGAACATGTTGCATCCATCTTGACTTATAACCAGACATTTTGTTTTCTAAAGATTCCATGTGTAATTCTTCTAAGATGTCTTCATTTTTTTGTGATCTAGTAGTGTGTATCCTGCAGTCCTCCGAAGGTATCTCATTTCAGCAGATCTAAGTCTCTGTATATCCTTCTGTTTCAACGTCCATACTTCGCTACCATACAAAAGAGTTGGAAGAGCCAGTGTTTTATACACTTTTAATCTTGAATGTTTTTAGACTAACTGTGGCTTGAAGATTGAATTTATTAACCCTAAAATTCTTAAAAATTTAGATATTTTTGCATTTACATCCTTTTCTTCTTCATATGAGATATTGCATCCTATATACCCTATTTAATACGAGTGGAGAAAGTCCACATCCTTGATCAACGCCTTTGACTTGGAATAATAATAATAATAATAATAATAATAATAATAATGATGATAATAATAGTAATAATAATTATAATAATAAAAAGTTAGTTAGACTTATACGAATGTGTCTAAATGGCTCAAAGAGTAGGGTGCGTGTAGGCAAACTGTTTTCAGACACTTTTGAAATCCAGAATGGGTTGAAGCAAGGAGATGCACTATCTCCTCTACTATTTAATTTTGTACTAGAGCATGCCATTAAATCCTTAGAGAATGAGGAAGGCTTACAACTGAATGGTATTAATAAGCTGTTAGTTTATGCTGATGATGTAGTACTACTGGCCGATAGCGAGGAGATACTAAAGGCCAACATGCACACACTATTGAGTAACACTAAGAAATTGGGACAGGAAGCAAATATCAGTAAAACTAAATATATGGTCACACGTAGAAATTCAGTATATAATGGAAATGGACAGCTAAGGACAAATGAGGGAAAAAAAAAAAAGTTTTTGAGGAATTGGCTGGAATTCAAATCCCGAGGAAACCTAATCACAAATAGGAATGAGATGCACAAAGAAATTAAACATAGGCTCAATTCTGGAAATGCATGCTATTATGCATTGCAGAGACTTTTGATGTCCCAACTCCTTTCAAAAAACGTTAAGCTGAAAATATATAAAACTATTATTCTACCAGTTATATTATATGGGTGTGAAACATGGACTCTTACTTTAAGGGAGGAAAGGAGATTACGGGTATTTGAGAATAAAGTTCTTAGGAAAATTTTTGGACCAAAGAGAGATGAACAGACAGGTGAATGGAGAAGACTACATAACAATGAACTACATGGTCTTTATAGGAAGCCAGATATAATAAGAACAGTTAAGTCTCGTAGACTGCGATGGGCAAGACATGTTGCGCGTATGGGGAATGAAAGACGTGCATGGAAACTTCTTGTAGGAAAGCCAGAAGGAAAACGCCCAGTTGGTAGACCAAGAATGAGGTGGGAGAACAACATTAACTATGATTTGAGGGAAGTAGATTATGCAGGGAATGATTGGAAAGCATTGGCTCTGGATAGGGATGTATGGAGAGCTTATGTCCGCGCGGCCATGAACCTACGGGTTCGATAGTGCCAGTGAGTAATTAAGTATGATAATAATAATAATAATAATAATAATAATAGTAATAATAATTATTTTGTCATGTAACAGTAAGCTACATTACCTTAATAGAAAGCCGGATGTAATAACAATATTGAAATCAGGTAGATTGCGATGGGAAAGTCGTGTGTCACGAGTGGGGAATTAAAGAGGGACATGGCAACTTTTTGTAAGAAAATCGGAAGTAATGTGTTGAGTAGGCAGGTCAGTACCTCCAGAGAGAATACAAGTTGTAACTGTGGTATTAGCAGCCGAAGTGTTATACATATTACACTGGACAACAAAAAATATACTCTTAATTTTGTCTCAGAAAGAAAAACATGTGATTCTGATAGTATTTTTCCTCCTGAATTCAAATATGATATCGGTTTTTCTCCATCACGCAAGGTTTCCGAGAGACAGGAATTCATAATTCCAAACACTTTAATATTTTCTACATTCGTAACTACACAATATTCGAACATTCGGACTCACCTAGAAAGTAAGAATGACGATTTTCTGCTATATTTCGCCTGTGGAGCATCCCTCTTGATGGTCCAACAATAATCGGCCAGCATATTAGGATTCCATTTGCCTTGATATCACTTTTCCATAGCTGGAAACCATTTGAGCTAGTTCGTTTGGTTTTATTTTACAATGGACAAACGGACGATAAAGGTATATTAAAAAAATAATTATTTAAATGCATTAATTGAAATTGAAATAAAAAACTGTGGGCGATGGAGAAATTTCAAATACATATTTGAAAACACGATAAAAAAACTGCATTAAGTACAACTATTGGTTATATTTGAAGAGAAAAATTTTCGCCTAGACCGGGACTCGAACCCGGGACCCTTGGCTTTCCGGGCCAAGTGCTCTACCAACTGAGCTACCGAGGCGAGTTACGATCTAGACGCAAATTTTTCTCTTATGTACGTAATTGTAATTCCCTCGCGCCAAATGCTTGAAACCATAGCTTCTATCTTTGCAAATGGCGGCTTCTTAGTTAAGAAGACATTTATTGGAAATTTAACACTACTTTATAGCCAGTAGGGCTTCTATTGACGATTTTTTATTATTAATTTAACACTTCTCATTGAAGGATAAATTATATTTGAAGAGAAAAATTTTCGCCTAGACCGGGACTCGAACCCGGGACCCTTGGCTTTCCGGGCCAAGTGCTCTACCAACTGAGCTACCGAGGCGAGTTACGATCTAGACGCAAATTTTTCTCTTATGTACGTAATTGTAATTCCCTCGCGCCAAATGCTTGAAACCATAGCTTCTATCTTTGCAAATGGCGGCTTCTTAGTTAAGAAGACATTTATTGGAAATTTAACACTACTTTATAGCCAGTAGGGCTTCTATTGACGATTTTTATTATTAATTTAACACTTCTCATTGAAGGATAAATTATATTTGAAGAGAAAAATTTTCGCCTAGACCGGGACTCGAACCCGGGACCCTTGGCTTTTCGGGCCAAGTGCTCTACCAACTGAGCTACCGAGGCGAGTTACGATCTAGACGCAAATTTTTCTCTTATGTACGTAATTGTAATTCCCTCGCGCCAAATGCTTGAAACCATAGCTTCTATCTTTGCAAATGGCGGCTTCTTAGTTAAGAAGACATTTATTGGAAATTTAAACACTACTTTATAGCCAGTAGGGCTTCTATTGACGATTTTTTATTATTAATTTAACACTTCTCATTGAAGGATAAATTATATTTGAAGAGAAAAATTTTCGCCTAGACCGGGACTCGAACCCGGGACCCTTGGCTTTCCGGGCCAAGTGCTCTACCAACTGAGCTACCGAGGCGAGTTACGATCTAGACGCAAATTTTTCTCTTATGTACGTAATTGTAATTCCCTCGCGCCAAATGCTTGAAACCATAGCTTCTATCTTTGCAAATGGCGGCTTCTTAGTTAAGAAGACATTTATTGGAAATTTAACACTACTTTATAGCCAGTAGGGCTTCTATTGACGATTTTTTATTATTAATTTAACACTTCTCATTGAAGGATAAATTATATTTGAAGAGAAAAATTTTCGCCTAGACCGGGACTCGAACCCGGGACCCTTGGCTTTCCGGGCCAAGTGCTCTACCAACTGAGCTACCGAGGCGAGTTACGATCTAGACGCAAATTTTTCTCTTATGTACGTAATTGTAATTCCCTCGCGCCAAATGCTTGAAACCATAGCTTCTATCTTTGCAAATGGCGGCTTCTTAGTTAAGAAGACATTTATTGGAAATTTAACACTACTTTATAGCCAGTAGGGCTTCTATTGACGATTTTTTATTATTAATTTAACACTTCTCATTGAAGGATAAATTATATTTGAAGAGAAAAATTTTCGCCTAGACCGGGACTCGAACCCGGGACCCTTGGCTTTCCGGGCCAAGTGCTCTACCAACTGAGCTACCGAGGCGAGTTACGATCTAGACGCAAATTTTTCTCTTATGTACGTAATTGTAATTCCCTCGCGCCAAATGCTTGAAACCATAGCTTCTATCTTTGCAAATGGCGGCTTCTTAGTTAAGAAGACATTTATTGGAAATTTAACACTACTTTATAGCCAGTAGGGCTTCTATTGACGATTTTTATTATTAATTTAACACTTCTCATAGAAGGATAAATTATATTTGAAGAGAAAAATTTTTTTCGCCTAGACCGGGACTCGAACCCGGGACCCTTGGCTTTCCGGGCCAAGTGCTCTACCAACTGAGCTACCGAGGCGAGTTACGATCTAGACGCAAATTTTTCTCTTATGTACGTAATTGTAATTCCCTCGCGCCAAATGCTTGAAACCATAGCTTCTATCTTTGCAAATGGCGGCTTCTTAGTTAAGAAGACATTTATTGGGAATTTAACACTACTTTATAGCCAGTAGGGCTTCTATTGACGATTTTTTATTATTAATTTAACACTTCTCATAGAAGGATAAATTATATTTGAAGAGAAAAATTTTCGCCTAGACCGGGACTCGAACCCGGGACCCTTGGCTTTCCGGGCCAAGTGCTCTACCAACTGAGCTACCGAGGCGAGTTACGATCTAGACGCAAATTTTTCTCTTATGTACGTAATTGTAATTCCCTCGCGCCAAATGCTTGAAACCATAGCTTCTATCTTTGCAAATGGCGGCTTCTTAGTTAAGAAGACATTTATTGGGAATTTAACACTACTTTATAGCCAGTAGGGCTTCTATTGACGATTTTTTATTATTAATTTAACACTTCTCATAGAAGGATAAATTATATTTGAAGAGAAAAATTTTCGCCTAGACCGGGACTCGAACCCGGGACCCTTGGCTTTCCGGGCCAAGTGCTCTACCAACTGAGCTACCGAGGCGAGTTACGATCTAGACGCAAATTTTTCTCTTATGTACGTAATTGTAATTCCCTCGCGCCAAATGCTTGAAACCATAGCTTCTATCTTTGCAAATGGCGGCTTCTTAGTTAAGAAGACATTTATTGGGAATTTAACACTACTTTATAGCCAGTAGGGCTTCTATTGACGATTTTTTATTATTAATTTAACACTTCTCATAGAAGGATAAATTATATTTGAAGAGAAAAATTTTCGCCTAGACCGGGACTCGAACCCGGGACCCTTGGCTTTCCGGGCCAAGTGCTCTACCAACTGAGCTACCGAGGCGAGTTACGATCTAGACGCAAATTTTTCTCTTATGTACGTAATTGTAATTCCCTCTCGCGCCAAATGCTTGAAACCATAGCTTCTATCTTTGCAAATGGCGGCTTCTTAGTTAAGAAGACATTTATTGGGAATTTAACACTACTTTATAGCCAGTAGGGCTTCTATTGACGATTTTTTATTATTAATTTAACACTTCTCATAGAAGGATAAATTATATTTGAAGAGAAAAATTTTCGCCTAGACCGGGACTCGAACCCGGGACCCTTGGCTTTCCGGGCCAAGTGCTCTACCAACTGAGCTACCGAGGCGAGTTACGATCTAGACGCAAATTTTTTCTCTTATGTACGTAATTGTAATTCCCTCGCGCCAAATGCTTGAAACCATAGCTTCTATCTTTGCAAATGGCGGCTTCTTAGTTAAGAAGACATTTATTGGGAATTTAACACTACTTTATAGCCAGTAGGGCTTCTATTGACGATTTTTTATTATTAATTTAACACTTCTCATAGAAGGATAAATTATATTTGAAGAGAAAAATTTTCGCCTAGACCGGGACTCGAACCCGGGACCCTTGGCTTTCCGGGCCAAGTGCTCTACCAACTGAGCTACCGAGGCGAGTTACGATCTAGACGCAAATTTTTCTCTTATGTACGTAATTGTAATTCCCTCGCGCCAAATGCTTGAAACCATAGCTTCTATCTTTGCAAATGGCGGCTTCTTAGTTAAGAAGACATTTATTGGAAATTTAACACTACTTTATAGCCAGTAGTGTTAAATTTCCAATAAATGTCTTCTTAACTAAGAAGCCGCCATTTGCAAAGATAGAAGCTATGGTTTCAAGCATTTGGCGCGAGGGAATTACAATTACGTACATAAGAGAAAAATTTGCGTCTAGATCGTAACTCGCCTCGGTAGCTCAGTTGGTAGAGCACTTGGCCCGGAAAGCCAAGGGTCCCGGGTTCGAGTCCCGGTCTAGGCGAAAAAAAAAAAAATTTTCTCTTCAAATATAATTTATCCTTCAATGAGAAGTGTTAAATTAATAATAAAAAATCGTCAATAGAAGCCCTACTGGCTATAAAGTAGTGTTAAATTTCCAATAAATGTCTTCTTAACTAAGAAGCCGCCATTTGCAAAGATAGAAGCTATGGTTTCAAGCATTTGGCGCGAGGGAATTACAATTACGTACATAAGAGAAAAATTTGCGTCTAGATCGTAACTCGCCTCGGTAGCTCAGTTGGTAGAGCACTTGGCCCGGAAAGCCAAGGGTCCCGGGTTCGAGTCCCGGTCTAGGCGAAAATTTTTCTCTTCAATATAATTTATCCTTCAATGAGAAGTGTTAAATTAATAATAAAAAATCGTCAATAGAAGCCCTACTGGCTATAAAGTAGTGTTAAATTTCCAATAAATGTCTTCTTAACTAAGAAGCCGCCATTTGCAAAGATAGAAGCTATGGTTTCAAGCATTTGGCGCGAGGGAATTACAATTACGTACATAAGAGAAAAATTTGCGTCTAGATCGTAACTCGCCTCGGTAGCTCAGTTGGTAGAGCACTTGGCCCGGAAAGCCAAGGGTCCCGGGTTCGAGTCCCGGTCTAGGCGAAAATTTTTCTCTTCAAATATAATTTATCCTTCAATGAGAAGTGTTAAATTAATAATAAAAAATCGTCAATAGAAGCCCTACTGGCTATAAAGTAGTGTTAAATTTCCAATAAATGTCTTCTTAACTAAGAAGCCGCCATTTGCAAAGATAGAAGCTATGGTTTCAAGCATTTGGCGCGAGGGAATTACAATTACGTACATAAGAGAAAAATTTGCGTCTAGATCGTAACTCGCCTCGGTAGCTCAGTTGGTAGAGCACTTGGCCCGGAAAGCCAAGGGTCCCGGGTTCGAGTCCCGGTCTAGGCGAAAATTTTTCTCTTCAAATATAATTTATCCTTCAATGAGAAGTGTTAAATTAATAATAAAAAATCGTCAATAGAAGCCCTACTGGCTATAAAGTAGTGTTAAATTTCCAATAAATGTCTTCTTAACTAAGAAGCCGCCATTTGCAAAGATAGAAGCTATGGTTTCAAGCATTGGCGCGAGGGAATTACAATTACGTACATAAGAGAAAAATTTGCGTCTAGATCGTAACTCGCCTCGGTAGCTCAGTTGGTAGAGCACTTGGCCCGGAAAGCCAAGGGTCCCGGGTTCGAGTCCCGGTCTAGGCGAAAATTTTTCTCTTCAAATATAATTTATCCTTCAATGAGAAGTGTTAAATTAATAATAAAAAATCGTCAATAGAAGCCCTACTGGCTATAAAGTAGTGTTAAATTTCCAATAAATGTCTTCTTAACTAAGAAGCCGCCATTTGCAAAGATAGAAGCTATGGTTTCAAGCATTTGGCGCGAGGGAATTACAATTACGTACATAAGAGAAAAATTTGCGTCTAGATCGTAACTCGCCTCGGTAGCTCAGTTGGTAGAGCACTTGGCCCGGAAAGCCAAGGGTCCCGGGTTCGAGTCCCGGTCTAGGCGAAAAAAATTTTTCTCTTCAAATATAATTTATCCTTCAATGAGAAGTGTTAAATTAATACTAAAAAATCGTCAATAGAAGCCCTACTGGCTATAAAGTAGTGTTAAATTTCCAATAAATGTCTTCTTAACTAAGAAGCCGCCATTTGCAAAGATAGAAGCTATGGTTTCAAGCATTTGGCGCGAGGGAATTACAATTACGTACATAAGAGAAAAATTTGCGTCTAGATCGTAACTCGCCTCGGTAGCTCAGTTGGTAGAGCACTTGGCCCGGAAAGCCAAGGGTCCCGGGTTCGAGTCCCGGTCTAGGCGAAAATTTTTCTCTTCAAATATAATTATCCTTCAATGAGAAGTGTTAAATTAATAATAAAAAATCGTCAATAGAAGCCCTACTGGCTATAAAGTAGTGTTAAATTTCCAATAAATGTCTTCTTAACTAAGAAGCCGCCATTTGCAAAGATAGAAGCTATGGTTTCAAGCATTTGGCGCGAGGGAATTACAATTACGTACATAAGAGAAAAATTTGCGTCTAGATCGTAACTCGCCTCGGTAGCTCAGTTGGTAGAGCACTTGGCCCGGAAAGCCAAGGGTCCCGGGTTCGAGTCCCGGTCTAGGCGAAAATTTTTCTCTTCAAATATAATTTATCCTTCAATGAGAAGTGTTAAATTAATAATAAAAAATCGTCAATAGAAGCCCTACTGGCTATAAAGTAGTGTTAAATTTCCAATAAATGTCTTCTTAACTAAGAAGCCGCCATTTGCAAAGATAGAAGCTATGGTTTCAAGCATTTGGCGCGAGGGAATTACAATTACGTACATAAGAGAAAAATTTGCGTCTAGATCGTAACTCGCCTCGGTAGCTCAGTTGGTAGAGCACTTGGCCCGGAAAGCCAAGGGTCCCGGGTTCGAGTCCCGGTCTAGGCGAAAAAAATTTTTCTCTTCAAATATAATTTATCCTTCAATGAGAAGTGTTAAATTAATAATAAAAAATCGTCAAATAGAAGCCCTACTGGCTATAAAGTAGTGTTAAATTTCCAATAAATGTCTTCTTAACTAAGAAGCCGCCATTTGCAAAGATAGAAGCTATGGTTTCAAGCATTTGGCGCGAGGGAATTACAATTACGTACATAAGAGAAAAATTTGCGTCTAGATCGTAACTCGCCTCGGTAGCTCAGTTGGTAGAGCACTTGGCCCGGAAAGCCAAGGGTCCCGGGTTCGAGTCCCGGTCTAGGCGAAAAAAATTTTTCTCTTCAAATATAATTTATCCTTCAATGAGAAGTGTTAAATTAATAATAAAAAAATCGTCAATAGAAGCCCTACTGGCTATAAAGTAGTGTTAAATTTCCAATAAATGTCTTCTTAACTAAGAAGCCGCCATTTGCAAAGATAGAAGCTATGGTTTCAAGCATTTGGCGCGAGGGAATTACAATTACGTACATAAGAGAAAAATTTGCGTCTAGATCGTAACTCGCCTCGGTAGCTCAGTTGGTAGAGCACTTGGCCCGGAAAGCCAAGGGTCCCGGGTTCGAGTCCCGGTCTAGGCGAAAAAAATTTTTCTCTTCAAATATAATTTATCCTTCAATGAGAAGTGTTAAATTAATAATAAAAAAATCGTCAATAGAAGCCCTACTGGCTATAAAGTAGTGTTAAATTTCCAATAAATGTCTTCTTAACTAAGAAGCCGCCATTTGCAAAGATAGAAGCTATGGTTTCAAGCATTTGGCGCGAGGGAATTACAATTACGTACATAAGAGAAAAATTTGCGTCTAGATCGTAACTCGCCTCGGTAGCTCAGTTGGTAGAGCACTTGGCCCGGAAAGCCAAGGGTCCCGGGTTCGAGTCCCGGTCTAGGCGAAAAAAATTTTTCTCTTCAAATATAATTTATCCTTCAATGAGAAGTGTTAAATTAATAATAAAAAATCGTCAATAGAAGCCCTACTGGCTATAAAGTAGTGTTAAATTTCCAATAAATGTCTTCTTAACTAAGAAGCCGCCATTTGCAAAGATAGAAGCTATGGTTTCAAGCATTTGGCGCGAGGGAATTACAATTACGTACATAAGAGAAAAATTTGCGTCTAGATCGTAACTCGCCTCGGTAGCTCAGTTGGTAGAGCACTTGGCCGGAAAGCCAAGGGTCCCGGGTTCGAGTCCCGGTCTAGGCGAAAATTTTTCTCTTCAAATATAATTTATCCTTCAATGAGAAGTGTTAAATTAATAATAAAAATCGTCAATAGAAGCCCTACTGGCTATAAAGTAGTGTTAAATTTCCAATAAATGTCTTCTTAACTAAGAAGCCGCCATTTGCAAAGATAGAAGCTATGGTTTCAAGCATTTGGCGCGAGGGAATTACAATACGTACATAAGAGAAAAATTTGCGTCTAGATCGTAAACTCCGCCTCGGTAGCTCAGTTGGTAGTAGCACTTGGCCCGGAAAGCCAAGGGTCCCGGGTTCGAGTCCCGGTCTAGGCGACAATTTTTCTCTTCAAATATAATTTATCCTTCATGAGAAGGTTTTAAATTAATAATAAAAAATCGTCAATATAAGCCCTACTGCTATAAAAGTAGTGGTTAAATTTCCAATAAATGTCTTCTTAACTAAGAAGCCGCCATTTGCAAAGATAGAAGCTATGGTTCAAGCATTTTGGCGCGAGGGAATTACAATTACGTACATAAGAGAAAAATTTGCGTCTAGATCGTAACTCGCCTCGGTAGCTCAGTTGGTAGAGCACTTGGCCCGGAAAGCCAAGGGTCCCGGGTTCGAGTCCCGGTCTAGGCGAAAATTTTTCTCTTCAATATAATTTATCCTTCAATGAGAAGTGTTAAATAATAATAAAATCGTCAATAGAAGCCCTACTGGGCTATAAAGTAGTGTTAAATTTCCAATAAATGTCTTCTTAACTAAGAAGCCGCCATTTGCAAAGATAGAAGCTATGGTTTCAAGCATTTGGCGCGAGGGAATTACAATTACGTACATAAGAGAAATTTGCGTCTAGATCGTAACTCGCCTTGGTAGCTCAGTTGGTAGAGCACTTGCCCGGGAAAGCCAAGGGTCCCGGGTTCGAGTCCCGGTCTAGGCGAAAAAATTTTTCTCTTCAAATATAATTTATCCCTTCAATGAGAAGTGTTAAATTAATAATAAAAATCGTCAATAGAAGCCCTACTGGCTTATAAAGTAGTGTTAAATTTCCAATAAATGTCTTCTTAACTAAGGAGCCGCCATTTGCAAAGATAGAAGCTATGGTTTCAAGCATTTGGCGCGAGGAATTACAATTACGTAACATAAGAGAAAAATTTGCGTCTAGATCGTAACTCGCCTCGGTAGCTCAGTTGGTAGAGCACTTGCCCGGAAGCAAGGGTCCCGGGTTCGAGTCCCGTCTAGCGAAAAAAAAACAATTTCTCTTCAAATATAATTTATCATTCACATGAGAAGTGTTAAATTAATAATAAAAATCGTCAATAGAAGCCCTACTGGCTATAAAGTAGTGTTAAATTTTCCAATAAATGTCTTCTTAACTAAGAAGAAGCCGCCATTTGGCAAAGATAGAAGCTATGGTTTCAAGCATTTGGCGCGAGGGAATTACAATTACGTACATAGAGAAAAATTTGCGTCTAGATCGTAACTCGCCTCGGTAGCTCAGTTGGTAGAGCACTTGGCCCGGAAAGCCAAGGGTCCCGGGTTCGAGTCCCGGTCTAGGCGAAAAAAAATTTTCTCTTCAAATATAATTTATCCTTCAATGAGAAGTGTTAAATTAATAATAAAAAATCGTCAATAGAAGCCCTACTGGCTATAAAGTAGTGTTTAAATTTCCAATAAATGTCTTCTTAACTAAGAAGCCGCCATTTGCAAAGATAGAAGCTATGGTTTCAAAGCATTTGGCGCGAGGGAATTACAATTACGTACATAAGAGAAAAATTTGCGTCTAGATCGTAACTCGCCTCGGTAGCTCAGTTGGTAGAGCCACTTGGCCGCGGAAAGCCAAGGGTCCCGGTTCGAGTCCCGGTCTAGGCGAAAAAATTTTTCTCTTCAAATATAATTTATCCTTCAATGAGAAGTGTTAAATTAATAATAAAAACTCGTCAATAGAGCCCTACTGGCTATAAAAGTAGTGTTAAATTTCCAATAAATGTCTTCTTAACTAAGAAGCCGCCATTTGCAAAGATAGAAGCTATGGTTTCAAGCATTTGGCGCGACAGTTAATTCAATTACGAGTACATAGTAGAAAAATTTGCGTCCTAGATCGAAACTCGCCTCGTAGCTCAGTTGGTAGAGCACTTGCCGCGGAAAGCCAAGGGTCCCGGGTTCGAGTCCCGGTCTAGGCGAAAAAAATTTTCTCTTCAAATATAATTTATCTTCATGAGAAGTGTTAAATTAATAATAAAAAAATCGTCAATAGAAGCCCTACTGGCTATAAAGTAGTGTTAAATTTCAATAAATGTCTTCTTAACTAAGGAAGCCGCCATTTGCAAGATAGAAGCTATGGTTTCAAGCATTTGGGCGCGAGGGAATTACAATACGTACATAAGAGGAAAAATTTGCGTCTAGATCGTAACTCGCCTCGGTAAGCCTCAGTTGGTAGAGCACTTGGCCCGGAAAGCCAAGGGTCCCGGGTTCGAGTCCCGGTCTAGGCGAAAAATTTTTCTCTTCAAATATAATTTATCTTCAATGAGAAGTGTTAAATTAATAATTAAAAATCGTCAAATAGAAGCCCTACTGGCTATAAAGTAGTGTTAAATTCCCAATAAATGTCTTCTTAACTAAGAAGCCGCCATTTGCAAAGATAGAAGCTATGGTTTCAGCATTTGCGCGAGGGAATTACAATTACGTACATAAGAGAAAATTTGCGTCTAGATCGTAACTCGCCTCGGTAGCTCAGTTGGTAGGAAGAGCACTTGGCCCGGAAAGCCAAGGGGTCCCGGGTTCGATTCCCGGTCTAGCGAAAATTTTTTCTCTTCATATTAATTTACTCCTCAATGAGAAGTGTTTTAAATTAATAATAAAAAATCGTCATATAGAAGCCCTACTGGCTATAAAGTAGTGTTAAATTCCCAATAAATGTCTTCTTAACTAAGAAGCCGCCATTTGCAAAGATAGAAGCTATGGTTTCAAGCATTTGGCGCGAGAGGGAATTACAATTACTGTACATAAGAGAAAAATTTGCGTCCTAGAATCGTAACTCGCCTTGGTAGCTCAGTTGGTAGAGCACTTGGCCCGGAAAGCCAAGGGTCCCGGGTTCGAGTCCCGGTCTAGGCGAAAATTTTTCTTTCTTCAAATATAATTTATCATTCTATGAGAAGTGTTAATATTAATAATAAAATCGTCAATAGAAGCCCTACTGGCTATAAAGTAGTGTTAAATTCCCAATAAATGTCTTCTTAACTAAGGAGCCGCCATTTGCAAAGATAGAAGCTATGGTTTCAAGCCATTTGGGCGCGAGGGAATTACAATTACGTACATAAGAGAAAATTTGCGTCTAGATCGTAACTCGCCTTGGTAGCTCAGTTGGTAGAGCACTTGGCCCGGAAAGCCAAGGGTCCCGGGTTCGATGTCCCGGTCTAGGCGAAAAAATTTTTCTCTTCAATATAATTTATCATTCTATGAGAAGTGTTAAATATAATAATAAAATCGTCAATAGAAGCCCCTACTGGCTATAAAGTAGTGTTAAATTCCCAATAAATGTCTTCTTAACTAAGGAGCCGCCATTTGCAAAGATAGAAGCTTATGGTTTCATTCATCAAGCATTTGGCGCGAGGGAATTACAATTACGTACATAAGAGAAAAATTTGCGTCTAGATCGTAACTCGCCTTGGTTAGCTCAGTTGGTAGAGCACTTGGCCCGGAAAGCCAAGGGTCCCGGGTTCGAGTCCCGGTCTAGGCGAAAAAAATTTTTCTCTTCAAATATAATTTATCATTCTATGAGAAGTGTTAAAAATAATAATAAAAAATCGTCAATAGAAGCCCTACTGGCTATAAAGTAGTGTTAAATTCCCAATAAATGTCTTCTTAACTAAGGAGCCGCCATTTGCAAAGATAGAAGCTATTGGTTTCAAGCATTTGGCGCGAGGGGAATTACAATTACGTACATAAGAGAAAAATTTGCGTCTAGATCGTAACTCGCCTTGGTAGCTCAGTTGGTAGAGCACTTGGCCCGGAAAGCCAAGGGTCCCGGGTTCGAGTCCCGGTCTAGGCGAAAAAAAATTTTTCTCTTCAAATATAATTTATCATTCTATGAGAAAGTGTTAAATTATTAATAATAAAATCGTCAATAGAAGCCCTACTGGCTATAAAGTAGTGTTAAATTCCCAATAAATGTCTTCTTAACTAAGGAGCCGCCATTTGCAAAGAGATAGAAGCTATGGTTTTCAAGCATTTGGCGCGAGGGGAAGAATTACAATTACGTACATAAGAGAAAAATTTGCGTCTAGATCGTAACTCGCCTTGGTAGCTCAGTTGGTAGAGCACTTGGCCCGGAAAGCCAAGGGTCCCGGGTTCGAGTCCCGGTCTAGGCGAAAAAAATTTTTCTCTTCAAATATAATTTATCATTCTATGAGAAAGTGTTAAATTAATAATAAAAAATCGTCAATAGAAGCCCTACTGGCTTATAAAGTAGTGTTAAATTCCCAATAAATGTCTTCTTAACTAGGAAGCCGCCATTTGCAAAGATAGAAGCTATGGTTTCAAGCATTTGGCGCGAGGGAATTACAATTACGTACATAAGAGAAAAATTGCGTCTAGATCGTAACTCGCCTTGGTAGCTCAGTTGGTAGAGCACTTGGCCCGGAAAGCCAAGGGTCCCGGGTTCGAGTCCCGGTCTAGGCGAAAATTTTTCTCTTCAAATATATTTATCCTTCTATGAGAAGTGTTAAATTAATAATAAAATCGTCAATAGAAGCCCTACTGGCTATAAAGTAGTGTTAAATTCCCAATAAATGTCTTCTTAACTAAGAAGCCGCCATTTGCAAAGATAGAAGCTATGGTTTCAAGCATTTGGGCGCGAGGGAATTACAATTACGTACATAAGAGAAAAATTTGCGTCTAGATCGTAACTCGCCTTGGTAGCTCAGTTGGTAGAGCACTTGGCCCGGAAAGCCAAGGGTCCCGGGTTCGAGTCCCGGTCTAGGCGAAAATTTTTCTCTTCAAATATAATTTATCCTTCTATGAGAAGTGTTAAATTAATAATAAAATCGTCAATAGAAGCCCTACTGGCTATAAAGTAGTGTTAAATTCCCAATAAATGTCTTCTTAACTAAGAAGCCGCCATTTGCAAAGATAGAAGCTATGGTTTCAAGCATTTGGCGCGAGGGAAATTACAATACGTACATAAGAGAAAAATTTTGCGTCTAGATCGTAACTCGCCTTGGTAGCTCAGTTGGTAGAGCACTTGGCCCGGAAAGCCAAGGGTCCCGGGTTCGAGTCCCGGTCTAGGCGAAAATTTTTCTCTTCAAATATAATTTATCATTCTATGAGAAGTGTTAAATTAATAATAAAAAATCGTCAATAGAAGCCCTACTGGCTATAAAGTAGTGTTAAATTCCCAATAAATGTCTTCTTAACTAAGAAGCCGCCATTTGCAAAGATAGAAGCTATGGTTTCAAGCATTTGGCGCGAGGGAATTACAATTACGTACATAAGAGAAAAATTTGCGTCTAGATCGTAACTCGCCTCGGTTAGCTCAGTTGGTAGAGCACTTGGCCCGGAAAGCCAAGGGTCCCGGGTTCGAGTCCCGGTCTAGGCGAAAAAAATTTTTCTCTTCAAATATAATTTATCCTTCTATGAGAAGTGTTAAATTAATAATAAAAAAATCGTCAATAGAAGCCCTACTGGCTATAAAGTAGTGTTAAATTCCCAATAAATGTCTTCTTAACTAAGAAGCCGCCATTTGCAAAGATAGAAGCTATGGTTTCAAGCATTTGGCGCGAGGGAATTACAATTACGTACATAAGAGAAAAATTTGCGTCTAGATCGTAACTCGCCTCGGTAGCTCAGTTGGTAGAGCACTTGGCCCGGAAAGCCAAGGGTCCCGGGTTCGAGTCCCGGTCTAGGCGAAAATTTTTCTCTTCAAATATAATTTATCCTTCTATGAGAAGTGTTAAATTAATAATAAAAAAATCGTCAATAGAAGCCCTACTGGCTATAAAGTAGTGTTAAATTCCCAATAAATGTCTTCTTAACTAAGAAGCCGCCATTTGCAAAGATAGAAGCTATGGTTTCAAGCATTTGGCGCGAGGGAATTACAATTACGTACATAAGAGAAAAATTTGCGTCTAGATCGTAACTCGCCTCGGTAGCTCAGTTGGTAGAGCACTTGGCCCGGAAAGCCAAGGGTCCCGGGTTCGAGTCCCGGTCTAGGCGAAAATTTTTCTCTTCAAATATAATTTATCCTTCTATGAGAAGTGTTAAATTAATAATAAAAAAATCGTCAATAGAAGCCCTACTGGCTATAAAGTAGTGTTAAATTCCCAATAAATGTCCTTCTTAACTAAGAAGCCGCCATTTGCAAAGATAGAAGCTATGGTTTCAAGCATTTGGCGCGAGGGAATTACAATTACGTACATAAGAGAAAAATTTGCGTCTAGATCGTAACTCGCCTCGGTAGCTCAGTTGGTAGAGCACTTGGCCCGGAAAGCCAAGGGTCCCGGGTTCGAGTCCCGGTCTAGGCGAAAATTTTTCTCTTCAAATATAATTTATCCTTCTATGAGAAGTGTTAAATTAATAATAAAAAAATCGTCAATAGAAGCCCTACTGGCTATAAAGTAGTGTTAAATTCCCAATAAATGTCTTCTTAACTAAGAAGCCGCCATTTGCAAAGATAGAAGCTATGGTTTCAAGCATTTGGCGCGAGGGAATTACAATTACGTACATAAGAGAAAAAATTTGCGTCTAGATCGTAACTCGCCTCGGTAGCTCAGTTGGTAGAGCACTTGGCCCGGAAAGCCAAGGGTCCCGGGTTCGAGTCCCGGTCTAGGCGAAAATTTTTCTCTTCAAATATAATTTATCCTTCTATGAGAAGTGTTAAATTAATAATAAAATCGTCAATAGAAGCCCTACTGGCTATAAAGTAGTGTTAAATTCCCAATAAATGTCTTCTTAACTAAGAAGCCGCCATTTGCAAAGATAGAAGCTAATGTTTTCAAGCATTTGGCGCGAGGGAATTACAATTAACGTACATAAGAGAAAAATTTGCGTCTAGATCGTAACTCGCCTTGGTAGCTCAGTTGGTAGAGCACTTGGCCCGGAAAGCCAAGGGTCCCGGGTTCGAGTCCCGGTCTAGGCGAAAATTTTTCTCTTCAAATATAATTTATCCTTCAATGAGAAGTGTTAAATTAATAATAAAAAATCGTCAATAGAAGCCCTACTGGCTATAAAGTAGTGTTAAATTTCCAATAAATGTCTTCTTAACTAAGAAGCCGCCATTTGCAAAGATAGAAGCTATGGTTTCAAGCATTTGGCGCGAGGGAATTACAATTACGTACATAAGAGAAAATTTGCGTCTAGATCGTAACTCGCCTCGGTAGCTCAGTTGGTAGAGCACTTGGCCCGGAAAGCCAAGGGTCCCGGGTTCGAGTCCCGGTCTAGGCGAAAAAAATTTTTCTCTTCAAATATAATTTATCCTTCAATGAGAAGTGTTAAATTAATAATAAAAAATCGTCAATAGAAGCCCTACTGGCTATAAGTAGTGTTAAATTTCCAATAAATGTCTTCTTAACTAAGAAGCCGCCATTTCAAAGATAGAAGCTATGGTTTCAAGCATTTGGCGCGAGGGAATTACAATTACGTACATAAGAGAAAAATTTGCGTCTAGATCGTAACTCGCCTCGGTAGCTCAGTTGGTAGAGCACTTGGCCCGGAAAGCCAAGGGTCCCGGGTTCGAGTCCCGGTCTAGGCGAAAATTTTTCTCTTCAAATATAATTATCCTTCAATGAGAAGTGTTAAATTAATAATAAAAAATCGTCAATAGAAGCCCTTCTGGCTATAAAGTAGTGTTAAATTTCCAATAAATGTCTCTTAACTAAGAAGCCGCCATTTGCAAAGATAGAAGCTATGGTTTCAAGCATTTGGCGCGAGGGAATTACAATTACGTACATAAGAGAAAAATTTGCGTCTAGATCGTAACTCGCCTCGGTAGCTCAGTTGGTGAGAGCACTTGGCCCGGAAAGCCAAGGGTCCCGGGTTCGAGTCCCGGTCTAGGCGAAAAAAATTTTTCTCTTCAAATATAATTTATCCTTCAATGAGAAGTGTTAAATTAATAATAAAAAATCGTCAATAGAAGCCCTACTGGCTATAAAGTAGTGTTAAATTTCCAATAAATGTCTTCTAACTAAGAAGCCGCCATTTGCAAAGATAGAAGCTATGGTTTCAAGCATTTGGCGCGAGGGAATTACAATACGTACATAAGAGAAAAATTTGCGTCTAGATCGTAACTCGCCTCGGTAGCTCAGTTGGTAGAGCACTTGGCCCGGAAAGCCAAGGGTCCCGGGTTCGAGTCCCGGTCTAGGCGAAAAAATTTTTCTCTTCAAATATAATTTATCCTTCAATGAGAAGTGTTAAATTAATAATAAAAAATCGTCAATAGAAGCCCTACTGGCTATAAAGTAGTGTTAAATTTCCAATAAATGTCTTCTTAACTAAGAAGCCGCCATTTGCAAAGATAGAAGCTATGGTTTCAAGCATTTGGCGCGAGGGAATTACAATACGTACATAAGAGAAAAATTTGCGTCTAGATCGTAACTCGCCTCGGTAGCTCAGTTGGTAGAGCACTTGGCCCGGAAAGCCAAGGGTCCCGGGTTCGAGTCCCGGTCTAGGCGAAAAAAATTTTCTCTTCAAATATAATTTATCCTTCAATGAGAAGTGTTAAATTAATAATAAAAAATCGTCAATAGAAGCCCTACTGGCTATAAAGTAGTGTTAAATTTCCAATAAATGTCTTCTTAACTAAGAAGCCGCCATTTGCAAAGATAGAAGCTATGGTTTCAAGCATTTGGCGCGAGGGAATTACAATTACGTACATAAGAGAAAAATTTGCGTCTAGATCGTAACTCGCCTCGGTAGCTCAGTTGGTAGAGCACTTGGCCCGGAAAGCCAAGGGTCCCGGGTTCGAGTCCCGGTCTAGGCGAAAAAAATTTTCTCTTCAAATATAATTTATCCTTCAATGAGAAGTGTTAAATTAATAATAAAAAATCGTCAATAGAAGCCCTACTGGCTATAAAGTAGTGTTAAATTTCCAATAAATGTCTTCTTAACTAAGAAGCCGCCATTTGCAAAGATAGAAGCTATGGTTTCAAGCATTTGGCGCGAGGGAATTACAATTACGTACATAAGAGAAAAATTTGCGTCTAGATCGTAACTCGCCTCGGTAGCTCAGTTGGTAGAGCACTTGGCCCGGAAAGCCAAGGGTCCCGGGTTCGAGTCCCGGTCTAGGCGAAAAAAATTTTTCTCTTCAAATATAATTTATCCTTCAATGAGAAGTGTTAAATTAATAATAAAAAATCGTCAATAGAAGCCCTACTGGCTATAAAGTAGTGTTAAATTTCCAATAAATGTCTTCTTAACTAAGAAGCCGCCATTTGCAAAGATAGAAGCTATGGTTTCAAGCATTTGGCGCGAGGGAATTACAATTACGTACATAAGAGAAAAATTTGCGTCTAGATCGTAACTCGCCTCGGTAGCTCAGTTGGTAGAGCACTTGGCCCGGAAAGCCAAGGGTCCCGGGTTCGAGTCCCGGTCTAGGCGAAAAAAATTTTTCTCTTCAAATATAATTTATCCTTCAATGAGAAGTGTTAAATTAATAATAAAAAATCGTCAATAGAAGCCCTACTGGCTATAAAGTAGTGTTAAATTTCCAATAAATGTCTTCTTAACTAAGAAGCCGCCATTTGCAAAGATAGAAGCTATGGTTTCAAGCATTTGGCGCGAGGGAATTACAATTACGTACATAAGAGAAAAATTTGCGTCTAGATCGTAACTCGCCTCGGTAGCTCAGTTGGTAGAGCACTTGGCCCGGAAAGCCAAGGGTCCCGGGTTCGAGTCCCGGTCTAGGCGAAAAAAATTTTTCTCTTCAAATATAATTTATCCTTCAATGAGAAGTGTTAAATTAATAATAAAAAATCGTCAATAGAAGCCCTACTGGCTATAAAGTAGTGTTAAATTTCCAATAAATGTCTTCTTAACTAAGAAGCCGCCATTTGCAAAGATAGAAGCTATGGTTTCAAGCATTTGGCGCGAGGGAATTACAATTACGTACATAAGAGAAAAATTTGCGTCTAGATCGTAACTCGCCTCGGTAGCTCAGTTGGTAGAGCACTTGGCCCGGAAAGCCAAGGGTCCCGGGTTCGAGTCCCGGTCTAGGCGAAAAAAATTTTTCTCTTCAAATATAATTTATCCTTCAATGAGAAGTGTTAAATTAATAATAAAAAATCGTCAATAGAAGCCCTACTGGCTATAAAGTAGTGTTAAATTTCCAATAAATGTCTTCTTAACTAAGAAGCCGCCATTTGCAAAGATAGAAGCTATGGTTTCAAGCATTTGGCGCGAGGGAATTACAATTACGTACATAAGAGAAAAATTTGCGTCTAGATCGTAACTCGCCTCGGTAGCTCAGTTGGTAGAGCACTTGGCCCGGAAAGCCAGGGTCCCGGGTTCGAGTCCCGGTCTAGGCGAAAAAAATTTTTCTCTTCAAATATAATTTATCCTTCAATGAGAAGTGTTAAATTAATAATAAAAAATCGTCAATAGAAGCCCTACTGGCTATAAAGTAGTGTTAAATTTCCAATAAATGTCTTCTTAACTAAGAAGCCGCCATTTGCAAAGATAGAAGCTATGGTTTCAAGCATTTGGCGCGAGGGAATTACAATTACGTACATAAGAGAAAAATTTGCGTCTAGATCGTAACTCGCCTCGGTAGCTCAGTTGGTAGAGCACTTGGCCCGGAAAGCCAAGGGTCCCGGGTTCGAGTCCCGGTCTAGGCGAAAAAAATTTTTCTCTTCAAATATAATTTATCCTTCAATGAGAAGTGTTAAATTAATAATAAAAAATCGACAACTATTGGTACTCATGAGACAAAAATCATGTTGACCTGTGTAATCATAACACCGTCTGTTTAAGTGAACCACCCACTCAAACTTCTTTGGACAAAAAAAAAAACTTCCCATTTTTAATGTCTTCATAAATAAGGTTCATAAAACTTCAGTTTTAGGTAAAATTTTATACAACTTTGTAACAAACTGTAACCCTAATGTACCTTAATGTAAGTTATCGTTTATTGTATTCTAAGCCCTTGTTTCCTTCAACGAGATTTATTCCTTCTCCCCCTACAGGGAAGCATTTGAACCACACTAATTTAGTTACACTTGTTTTCGTATAGATGTCATTTTGAGTGGTCCGTGGTGAGCGTTCCGCCTCATACTGACATATAGGAAACCAAGGTTGTACTAGGACGGGAGAATTCCGTAAATTTTGCTTAACGACCTTTTCATTCAGGCTTAAGGATCTTTTACGAGCCTGAAAATCTTCATACTCGGGACCCACGGCTTAAAGACCCTCCCGGAGGACTTGGCCCTTGGATTTTACATCCTAAAGAAATTATCGACCCCGGCCGGATGTGAACCCGCGACCCTCGGGTCGGGACCACTGGTCCACCGCGGCCGATAAGATATTATTTGTACATTTCGATAATGTTCGTCGCCGTGGCGTAGTCGGTAGAGTCCCTACCTTCCACTTCGGCGACCCGGGTTCGATTCCCGGCGGGGTAGGGGATTTTTAATCTCCACCTTGGGTCTGGATGTGTGTCTATAACAGAACGTTAACAAAAAGGTAAAACGATAAGGAAAACAGTGTAAACGAAAAGAGGAAAAAAATCCATCCATAGTAATTCTGCTCCAAGGCAGGTCCTTCACTGCATTCATAGCATTTTCATCCTATGCTTGCAGCTTTACTAGGGAATTGTAGGTGTGCTAGCTTCCCGTTGCTTTCCACACCGGTGAAGGATGATGATGATAATGATGATGATGATGGACATATGATTTCGGGCCTTAAAGTTATCCTGACATTTGTCTTACAGGTGTGGAAAAACCTCGATAAAAACCTCACCCAGAAAAACTGCCCCGACCGGGGATCGAACCCAGGCCCGCTGCGTGACAAGGCAGCACGCTACCTCGAGACCACAGCGGTGGACGAAAAAAGATAATAATAATAATAATATAATAATAACAATAATAATATTAATAATACTGAGGTGGGAGAATAACATTAACTACGATTAGCGGGAGATGAATTTTATGAGGGATTATTGGAAATCATTAGTTCAAATTGGGGCTTATGCCCGCGCGGCCATGAACATCCAGGTTCGATAATGCCAGTGAGTTAGTTAACAATGGTGTATGAGTCATGCAAGGAAAGTAGGGAGCCAGGTTTTGCTTGTATACATTTTTATTTAATTTTATTATAAAAAAGTATCAACAAATACATAAACAAAACACTGGTGATGCATCTCGTACCAGAACTTGTTGTCAATTCAGTCTTGTCTTCACATGTTACCGGACCGACATAAATCTGCAGTATACTACTCGTCCAGGCGACACTCCGGCAGATCGGTTCATCGCTTGTCCAAGTTATACAGTATGGCATGAAAGTGTGATTAAATGCACGTATGATTTTATGAAATTCATGAATAAAGCGCAAGCTAAAATATCTGAAAACAATTGACAATTTTTAATAATATTTAGGCTGCAATAATTTAGGCACAATTTACAATAGTCCCTTATATTTTTACGTGGAGTAAAGTTCCTGCCATGATTTGGAACTTCTTTGTATAAAAACCGATTGCATAAAAGTCGGAAAGTCAGATATTTCTATGTTAGTATAGCTCGAACACTCTGAACTAGCGGGTCTTTGACGTCATTGTTGAAACAAGAGATGAATTGGTACTACTAACTGACTTAAAAATACCGACTCACTTGTTATTATTGAAGAAGTGTTTGAAATGTGAATTTGTGCTTAGGAAGTGATTCTAACAAAAAAAAAACCTACCATGAAATTTCTCCCAGAGAAACGTCGATCAGAATGTTGGACGATCACTAAAAGACAAGAACAAAGATTGGAAGCAGCTGAGATGAGATTTTTAAGAAATATAGCAGGATAAACTCTGCTGGATAAGAAAAGAAATGAAGATATAAGAAAGGAACTAAATATTTTCAAACTTACAGACCGAATAATTAAATATAGGAACGACTGGAAAGAACATATTGATAGATTGCCAGAAGGAAGATTTCCAAAATGATTGCTAAATTATAAACCGTACGGAAGGATAAATGTTGGACGCCCACACAGAAGATGGTCTGAACAATTTTAACAATTGTAGCTTTCATGAAACCGGAACGAGCCAACAGGTTTAATCCCTGGATGATAATGAGAAGCGTTGTGATGTATTAAGGCCGTGTCCAAAAATTGTCTGCTGTTTTTAACTGCAAGGCACAGTAATCGAAGCCAGAATGCATCAAAGGCAACCCACCGTACGTAACAGATGTAACACACATCCCTGCATGAGGTAATAGCTAAGTGAAGTGAGGGGGAACGCAGCGCGGACGCCGGGAAGTGAGGGTTATCCAGTCTGCTAAATCAGGAGTTGTATTACTTCCCTATAGTTTAAATGAGAGATTGGTGCTGGTGGTTAGTAGCTTGCAGTTAGAAATGGCAGATTTTTTGTGCCCTTGATTGTAATATCACAACGGTTGCCTGGAAGAAATTTCAAGGAACGTTTTGGCATGCAACGGTTGACAGTTCCCTTGTTAGTTAAGCTAAACTTATAACTGACTGCAAAATCATCGCGTGTAGCACAGGACAGGAACTATCTCAACACAGATACAAACAATTCCAGTCCTGTCCTATGGTTCCCACCCTTCTCAGAACATTTTTCTTCCTCTTAGTTCTTGATCTTCCTCTCTTTATTCTACGAGGGTGTTCCCAATTGAAGATATTCTTTAACCGTCTGAACTTACAAATATTTTATTGATTTTTTTAGAGAATGAGAAGATAATTTGACTAAATTGTGCCTGAAATACAGCCTGTAACTTCAGTCTATAAGGATGTTATTATTAACTAAAATGGCGGATGGTCTCCATGTCTGAATGCGTTGTAACTAATGCTAGTTCCTGGGAACTGTCGGGACGGGGAACTTAAAAAGCTATTTCTGGTGAAGAGACTCGAACCGCCTGGGAAACCTTTAAAGCTTGGACTTTCAGACTTGACGCCGGAACTGAACACCGGCCTCTGAACCTGCGACGAATGTTGATACAGGGTGTTGTAAGGTCCAAAATGCTCATTTGTCAGAGAAACATCCGGTATCTGCTGATCGTACAAGAAGTCTGCCTCTTTCCCCTGATACACTGATTCTGGTATAGTCGTGTAGCTTTCAAGCTCCTTTGGGATCGGATTGAAGTTTGGTTGGGGGTATTCAAAGTGTCCACCAGCAGGTATGTGTGACGTCTGTGGAATTTGAGGTTGTTTCTGAGGTTGTTGTTGTTCTATAGGTTGCGAGGGTTGGTGAGTTGCAGCTGAAGGTGCTTTTGCAGGGACTGCAGCTGCAGCTGCAGAACTTTGTTGAATGTGAGGTTCTGTTGGTACTCGAGGTTCTGCAGGAAGTTGATGTCCTGTCTGAAGTTGAGGTTCGGCTTGAAGTTGATGTCCTGATGGAAGTTGTTGTCCTGATGGAAGTTGTTGTCCTGTAGGAAGTTGTTCTGCAGGAATTTGATGTTGTTGAGGGGCATGTTGACTGTAGAACACTGGAGCTTGTGGCTGCAGGAATTGCAGCCCTGAATACCCAGCGTGAGGGAAGTAGAATTGCTGTGGATAAGACTGAACAGGATGTTGTGGTGCTAGAAAAGGCAGAAGATCATGGGGTATACCCAGATTGTTCCCTCCCAAGTATCCTGCGTGTATGAAAGCTGGATGAGGTTGTTGGTATTGTTGAAGGAACAACTGTTGTTGGTAATCGTATGGAAGTTGCTGTTCTTGTTGTTGTCCTGTGTATTCTGGCCCACTGGGAGATTGTTCCTGGTTTTGAGGTTGTTCTTGGGGTTGTTTCTGTTCTTGTTGAGGTTGTGGTTGTTCTTGTGGTTGAGGTTGTTTCTGAGGCGGTTGTTGCTGCTGTTGTTTCTGTTGTGTTGGCTGAGCTTTCTGCTCGTCTTGTTTAGACTTCAGGGTGTCTCGTTCGATGTCTTCTAGTTTTATTTTCTTGAAGTTGCCGAACCCCAGACCCAGGGCTGAGGATACGAGCAGGAATAACACACACGCTGCTAATATCTGTAACATAATGATAATAATAATAATAATAATAATAATAATAATAATAATAATAATAATAATAATAATAATAATAATAATAATAATAACAATAAAAAATAGTAATAATAATAATTTGGCAGATCTAGAATGAGGTGGGGAAAATAACGTTAACCATGATTTGAGGGAAGTATATTATACAGGAGATGATTTGAAAACATTAGCTCAGGATAGGGCTGTATGGAGAGCTTATGTTCGATAGTGTCGGTGAGTTAGTTAATATTTACAACAATGACGTTATAATAATATGTTAGTAACAATAATATTTATAATAATAATAATAATAATAATAATAATAAATGGATTTCTTGAGGAGAGCAACAAGATGTTCAGAATGAGAAAAAATAAGAAATACTGTCATACGAGAAAAAATAAATATTATATATTCAGTAGTAGATTATATAAGATATAAGCAATTACATTGGTATGGGTATGTACTACAAATGCAAGAAGAAAGGTTACCCAGAAAAACATTGGAATGGTGTCCACCTGGAAGATGAAGGAAAGGAAGACCTCGAAACTCGTGGATGCTAGAAATAAGAACTGGAATGAGAACAAGAGGACTGGAGGAATTCGAGTGGATGGATAGAGACGAGTGGAGAAGGAAATAAAACTTTAGGCTCAGAAATATGTGTAAACATTGAAAAACTGTATATAAATAAAATAATAATAATAATAATAATACTAAATCTGTAGCACTATTAAATCTAGAGGTTCATGGTCACGCTGACATAAACTCTCCAAACATTCCTATCCTGTGCAAATATTTTCGAATCATCCCAGTATAATCTTCCCTCAAATTATGGTTAATGTTATTCTCCCACCTCATTCCTGGCCAACTACTAGGCGTTTTCCCTCTGGTTTTCCTACAAAAAGTTTCCGTGCCTATCTTTGATTCCCCATTCGTGCCACATGTCCTGCTTATCGCAGTCCACGAGACTTAACTGTTCATAATATCTGGTTTCATTTAAAGATCGTGTAACTCACTGTTATGTAGTCTTCTCCATTCGCCTGTCTGTTCATCTCTCTTTGGTCCAAAAATGTTCCTAAGAACTTTATTCTCAAATACTCGTAATCTTTTCCCATCCATTAAAATATGAATCCATGTTTCACACCCATATATTATAACTGGTAGATGATAATTTTGTATATTTTCAGTTTAATGTGTTCTTTTAGAGAGGTTGGAACGAGAAGAGTCCCTGTAATGCATAATAACACGCATTTCCAGAATTGAGCCTATGTTTAATTTCTTTGTGCACGTCATTCGTGTTTGTAATTATTTTTTTTTCCAAATGCCCCAGGTTTGTCTTTCGACATTCCTGGTTTCTCTCCTGGGATGGCGTACTTGTAACCCACTTCTGAGGTAGGGGCGCCTGGAAGGCGGGGTACGTTGCCCCGATGATATGACGGGTGATGATGATGATAGTGGTGCGCCAGGAGAGTCCCTAATCTTAAACTTAACCTATGAATGAATATGAATGATGATGATTGCGATGACCATATGATTTCGGGGACCGTTTGGGCCTTAAAGTTTTCCTGACATTTGTCTTACAGGTGAGGATAAACTCCGATAAAAACCTCACCCAGAATAACTGTCCCGACCGGGGATCGAACCCGGGCCCTTTGCGTGACAAGGCAGCACGCTACCCAGAGACCACAGCGGTGGACTGTTTGTAATTATTGTTCCTAGGTATTTGAATTCAGCCACTTCTTTAAAATGTTCTTCATTTGTCATTAACTGTAAATTCATTATGTAATGTATTTTTATGTGTGAACTTATGTTTATTTTTAAGGATTGTTGTACGTGCCTTAAATGTTATTCAGGTTAATGCAACATAGACTAGGAAGTTGCGGTTACTTTTGTCAAAATATTCAATTTGACTTCTTTACCAGAACCAAAATATCTGGAATAACCTACTGAAACGACTCTTTAAGAATTTTGTCGTGTATTTGGGCAAGTGAATCCGCAATGTCTGTGAACAGTTTTTCCCTCCACCTTCTTTGTTGTCTTCAAAATGTCAAGTGTGACGTCGTCATTGTGTGGAAAGTAAACCAGGGAAACAACACGTGGTGTTGAGAGAAATTGGACAAAACGCCAATAATTTATACGAAGTGACATTAACCATGGCCTTCTGGTAACGCAAGGAGAACCAGTTCTGACACAAGAAAGTATCTGCATGAGGGACACTTCAGGTTTGTGAGGTGAACAGCCTGACAGGTATGAGGAAAGCGAAACTGGTCCAGCCGAGAGGAAAGTATCTTTTCTATCCGCTAGAGTGCTCCACTTTCTATCGAACTGGGCGTGTTATATTAACAAGTTAATAATTATACATTGTATCCAGGCTCAGGGGTATCAAAGTGAGCGCTTTTTCTTTGAAACATAATTCCAAATACAGTACCGTATACAAGCCTGGAGATGCATAGTAAGGTTGGGCAAACTGGATTCAGATTATGTATAACTGTAGGCTTTCAAGCCAACACAAAAAATCAGCAATATACTGCGCGCAGCCAAAGATACATGAGATCCGTTAAGTACTGCCGGTATATATCGCATCCCTTGCAGTTGTGGACAGGTTTATATCGGCACAACAAAAAGAATGGTTACCACAAGATTGCAAGAACACAAGAGGCTTTGCAGACTAAAACAAAAGGAAAAATCAGCCGTAGCGGAACACTGGATGAACAACCAAGAACATATAATAAGATTCGAAGAAACACAGGTATTGTCCCAAACATCACATTATTACACCAGACTGTACAGAGAAGCCATTGAAATATATAAACACAAAAATTCCTTTAACAAAAAAGAAGAAACCATGAAGATAAACAAAATCTGGATCCCGGCACTGCACAATACGACAACGAAGCCTATGACTTCTGCTAGCGACAGCCTGGACAAAACAGCACGCAACACGGACCGCGCAGAAAACCGCCTCTCCACCAGGGGCGTGCCTATAAATAGGGAGGGAGTTTCCAACGACCAGCCAGTCTGCAGCCGACTGTTGAGGAGTTCACAGAGAGCACGCAGTATCCCCTGATGATGTCTACCGCAGCAGTAGACGAAACGTCGAGTAGAAGAACGACTGGACCACGGCCTATATGCCCGGAAGACGAACCTAATTTGGATTCAGATTCTTTTGGAAATCACAATGGGTTAAACCAAGGAGATTCAATATCTGTTCTTCTATTCAATTTTGTACTAGAGCAAGCCACCAAGTCTTTACAGGATGAAGGAGGTTAATGGTTTTAATTAGCTATTGGTATTTGCTGATGAACAAGGGAATAGCGATGAGTAAGGGGCGGATTCCTATCACATATATTTTTTCCAAAGCCTATATTCTAAGCTTCAAGTAAGTAAAAACATATATATATCATCATCATCATCTGCATTCATGGATTAGGTCTGTTGACCCGTTCCGACTTCAGCCCATCTCTTTCTAGGTCTGCCCACATCTCGGGTGCCTTTAGGTTTGTATTTTGTTATTTGTTTTGGATATCTATCTTCATTCATTCTGTCTATGTGTTGCTTCCATTTTTTGTCTATATGTATCCATTTTATCAGTTATTGCAAATATTTCAAGTTCCTGTCTTATTTTTGTGTTCTTGATTCTGTCTTCCTTAGTGCACCCTTTAACAGATCTCAAAAATTTGATTTCTGCCGCCGTTATCCTACTTAGATCTTGTTTTTTATGTATCCAGGCTTCTGAACCATAGAGCAGTACCGGTACTGCCAACATTTTATAAAATTTCAATTGGGTCTCTCTTGTTGTTTTGTTATTTAGTGATCGTTTTATCGTACCACATATTCCCTGGAATTTTGCTATTTTATTATTTATATCATTATCATAATTAAATGAAATGTCACATCCTAGATAATTGAGATGGTTCACCTGTTCTATGATTTTGTTTCCTATTACTATTTTCGATCTGATTTCATTTTTCCCTTGGAAATTGCAGTTCCCTGCCCTCCAGGAAGAGGGGTTTGGCTAGAGGCTGGTAACCTCTACTAGTGAAAAAAACTCATAAACTTCAGCAGAAGAAAATCCGGATTGATAAATCTTATGACGACCACAGCAAGAAAAAGTATAAAAAGAGTTTTGGAATACATGACCAGTTTAAAATAGCGACTTGGAATGTCAGAGGCTTGGGAAGCAAAGAATTCGAACTAACAAAAGAAATGAAAAACATTATATATATATATATATATATATAGTAGTAGGACTTTATTAGGCAAAAAGTAAGATATTTACAATATTATTTACAAATATGGGTCGCACGGGCAGTAAGCCGTGCGTGCTGTTGACAGTCCGTTACAATAAAGTAATAATTGGTATATATATATATATATATATATATATATATATATATATATATATACTTACTTACTTACTCACTGGCACTATCGAACCCGTAGGTTCATGGCCGCACGGACATAAGCTCTCCATACATCCCTATCCTGAGCTAATGCTTTCGAATCATTCCCTGTATAATCTACTTCCCTCAAATTATAGTTAATGTTGTTCTCCCACCTCATTCTTGGTCTACCAACTGGGCGTTTTCCTTCTGGCTTTCCTACAAGAAGTTTCCATGCACGTCTTTCATTCCCCATACGCGCAACATGTCCTGCCCATCGCAGTCTACGAGACTTAACTGTTCTTATTATATCTGGCTTCCTATAAAGACCATGTAGTTCATTGTTATGTAGTCTTCTCCATTCACCTGTCTGTTCATCTCTCTTTGGTCCAAAAATTTTCCTAAGAACTTTATTCTCAAATACTCGTAATCTCCTTTCCTCCCTTAAAGTAAGAGTCCATGTTTCGCACCCATATATTATAACTGGTAGAATAATAGTTTTTATATATTTTCAGCTTAACGTTTTTTGAAAGGAGTTGGGACATCAAAAGTCTCTGCAATGCATAATAGCATGCATTTCCAGAATTGAGCCTATGTTTAATTTCTTTGTGTATCTCATTCCTATTTGTGATTATTGTTCCTAGGTATTTGAATTCAGCCAATTCCTCAAAATTTCCCTCATTTGTCATTAGCTGTCCATTTCCATTATATAATGTATTTTTACGTGTGACCATATATTTAGTTTTACTGATATTTACTTCCAGTGTTACTCAATAGTATATATATATGTATATATGCCTTATTATTAAGATTAAGTGGTTTTTATTGGGTCTTAAAGTCATATTTCTCACTTTTTTCAGATTTTTGGTCACACTTCTGCTTATTTCTATGATAAAGTCATATTTTGGTCATATTTTGGTTTTTTTTAATAGCCTAGTCATCAGGCGATTGGAAATAACCAACAATGTATCTGTATAAAAATCGTCAGTTTCACAGTTCACTTGTTTCTAAGGTCTCTGTTAACAGGTAGCACTGGACAATGGAAGACAACCTTGAATGTTCACACCCTTACCACCCTAATTGTTTGATGTCAGGTTTTCCGTTTTGTTCCCTCCACTTTTCCACCTCCACTAGCCCTCTGAAGTATTTCTGTACATTCCTATTGAGACCTCAGCTTTAGTTCGATTTCACCATGCTTAAAAGTACATGTTCTGACAGAGTAAAATGAAGGAATTTTTGTTCGAGAGTCTGGGAAGAAGATTTTAGTACTGATGGTGTTATTTTAAATTGTAAACTGTGTGAAGTAAAGCTACTAGCAAAAAAAGCGATTTAATGTACAACAATATTGTGATACTGCTAACAAGTGTTCAACGACAGATTGTTCTAATGATACAATTGAAAATGTATATGAATGAACAATATAGCATGGGTACAGGCTAAAATTGCAATGGCAAAAAATGCAACTAAGACATTACATGGAGTAATTTGGAACAAAAATATTACAAAGGAAACTAAAATGAAAATTTATAAGAGCATAATACAGAATATTTTGTCATATGGAAGCGAAACTTGGTCTTTGACGGAATTACAAAAAAATAAAATTAGAACAGTTGAATTCGATTATTTTAGAAGAAGCCTCCAAAAAACAAGACAGGATAAAATAAGAAATGAATTCCTTTGGAGAGAAATGAAGGTCACCACATCTGTTGTTAAGAGGATTGAAAATCAAACGCTTAAATGGTATGGCCATGTACAATCAATGGGAAATGAAAGATGGCCAAAAAAATATATACCAATGGTCACCCCCTGGAAGAAATAAACGTGGTAGACCAAGATGGAAATGGAAAACCTACGTCAGAACAATAATGGATGATAAGAATTTGGAAGAGGGAGATTGGAATGATAGAGATAAATGGAAACTGAAGACGGCAAACCTATAAGTGGGGGAAAGCCGAAGAAGAAGAAGAAGAAAACATTCATTCAATTATATGGTCGTATTTTTGTCTTTTTATGTCATATTTAAACCTTTTTTAGGTCATAAATGCATGCATATTTTCCATTTTTTAGGTCATAGAAATCCGTCCCTTAGATGAGTAATATCTCTGAAGAAATTAACCAAGGTGTAAGACAGGGATGCCCGCTATCTCCGGCTTTGTTTAGTATATATATTGACCATGCCTAGGCCGTGCAGTGAAGAAGAAGAAGAAGAAAAAAAGAAGATTGTGATTTTTAACCAAAAATTGTGAATTTTCACATATTGCGCCCCTTAAGGAAAGAACCCACTCAGACACTATTAAAAAAACTGTAACTGAGACGCTACGCCGAATTCATTGTTCATTTTAACTCAAACGTAGAGGTGATGATGCAACTTGAATGAAGTACATTGCACGTAGTCTAATCAGCTACTTGCAGGCGTCTTTAATACTTTGCTCTTATGTATGAATGTAATTCTATAGGTGCTCTAAAATTCCCCTTAAAAACTTCTAGGACTTGTAGAGTGGACTGAGTTGATACCTACTTACACACTGGCACTATCGAACCCGTAGGTTCATGGCCGCGCGGACATACGCTCTCCATACATCCCTATCCTGAGCTAATACTTTCCAATCATTCCCTGTATAATCTACTTCCCTCAAATCATGTTATTCTCCCACCTCATTCTTGGTCTACTAACTGGGCGTTTTCCCTCTGGCTTTCCTACAAGAAGCTTCCATGCAAGTGTTTCATTCCCCATACGCGCAACATGTCCTGCCCATCGCAATCTACGAGACTTAACTGTTCTTATTATATCTGGCTTCCTATAAAGACCATGTAGTTCATTGTTAAGTAGTCTTCTCCATTCACCTGTCTGTTCATCTCTCTTTGGTCCAAAAAGGACTGAGTTGATAATATTTATAATTGGAAACCATGTGCGGAAACTTACCGTTTCCGTGCTACGGCCGTTTGAAAACAAGCATTGCCTGAAGGTACGTCACGTGTCTCAACAAGTAATAGCTTCGCGAGTCGTCTAAATCGAAAATTTCCCTATCGAGTATTCCAAGACTTGGTGTTTTTTTTTTAAATTCCCAAAATTTTTTTGAAATTTTGAAAACTGCAAAACATGATTGTGGAGGGTGTATTAATGCAAGTCAAGATTCAGTTTCCATTTTGTTTAATGAGTTGAATTGTAAAACAAGTGATGTACTGTGTCACGCCTCATAATGAATTACTTGTAAAAGTGATCGCGTTAAAAACACGTGTTTAAACGGCTGTAGCACGGAAACGGCAAGTTTCCGGATATGGTTTCCAATTCTAAATTTTATCAACTCAGTTCACTCTACAAATCCTAGAAGTTCGTAACGGGAATTTTAGAGCACCCTGTCTATAATTAACTAACGCAATAGTCATTTGGCTGCTATTAGAATAATAATAATAAAATAATACCCGCCGTGCGCTGATACGCCTAATTAACTAACTAACTCACTGGTACTATTGAACCCGTAGGTTCATGGCCGCGCGAACGTAAGCTCTCCATACCTCACTATCCTGAGCTAACCTTTTCCAATCATTCTCTGTATAATCTGTTTCCCTCAAATCATAGTTAATGTTATTCTCCCACCTCATTCTTGGTCTACCAACTCGGTGTTTTACCTATAGTTTTCTTACAATAATCTTCCATGCACTTATTTCATTCCCCTTTCGTGCCACATGTCCTGCACATTGAAATATACGAGACTTAACTGTTCTTATTATATCTGGCTTCCTATAAAGGCCACTGTTATGTAGTCTACTCCATTCACCCGTCTGTTCATCTCTCTTTGGTCCAAAAATTTTCCTACGAACTTTATTCTCAAATACTCGTAATCTCCTTTCCTCCCTTAAAGTAAGAGTCCATGTTTCACATCCATATAATATAACTGGTAGAATAATAGTTTTATATATTTTCAGTTTAACGTTTTTTGAAAGTAGTTGGGACGTCAAGAGTCTCTATAATTTATAATAACACGCATTTCTAGAATTGAGCCTACGTTTATCAGGCTCACAACAACGACAACCTGATAAACGAAAATGAACCCAATACATGCAACCCCCCCCCTACCAGATCTTCAGTGAAACACCAGTTTTGAATCCTGCCGATGATGGGACAAGTCCGGGAAAGCTCTACACTTAAATAGTTAATTAAGTTGAGGAGACGGACCTTTCAGGTGAATATTCCATAATTTTATATTTTAATTTTGAACATCATGAATCTTATAAAAGTCGATCCATCCATAAAACTGAAAATGGACGGATGGAGTTGATGTAAGCGCTTTTACTTGAGGATGGACGGTTGATAATTTAAGATGCGAAGATGCGTCCTGTGTGTAATGATCCGGCGAATCATCTATCTTATGACGCTCTGAAACACACGGCTCATCTCTGACAGATTAACATTACTCTAATAAGTGAGGGGAGACCATGCGCTACTTACACTTGGGTTAATTCCATGGTAACTGACGTAACTATTCCAACAAAATAAAATTATATTATTTTATTTTTATATTACATTTATGTTATTTAATTATTTATTTATTTTTTGCTTGTCGTTCCAAATTCTCTCAAAAAACATTAAACTGAAAATATATGAAATTGTAATTCTCCCAGTTGAATTACATGGATGCGAAACGACACACACTACTGTCTAATGTACACGAAAAAAAAAGTACAAAGAAAAATAATTATATGCAATAATAATGGAAATGTACAGCAAATGACAAATGAGGGAATTTTTTAGAAAGTGGCTGAATTAAAATACCTAGAAACAAAATATATAAAACTATTATTCTACCAGTTATATTATATGGGTGCGAAACATGGACTCTTACTTTAAGGGAGGAAAGGATATTACGAGTATTTGAGAATGAAGTTCTTAGGAAAATTTTTGGACCAAAGAGAGATGAACAGACAGGTGAATGGAGAAGACTACATAACAATGAACTACATGGTCTTTATAGGAAGCCAGATATAATAAGAACAGTTAAGTCTCGTAGACTGCGATGGGCAGGACATGTTGCGCGTATGGGGAATGAAAGACGTGCATGGAAACTTCTTGTAGGAAAGCCAGAGGGAAAACGCCCAGTTGGTAGACCAAGAATGAGGTGGGAGAACAACATTAACTATGATTTGAGGGAAGTAGATTATACAGGGAATGATTGGAAAGCATTAGCTCAGGATAGGGATGTATGGAGAGCTTATGTCCGTGCGGCCATGAACCTACGGGTTCGATAGTGCCAGTGAGTGAGTGTGAGGAACAATAATTACAAATAGGAATGAGATGCACATAGAAATTAAACATAGGCTGAAAATATATAAATATATAAAACTGTTATTCTACCAGTTATATTATGTGGATGTGAAACATGGACTCTTACTTTAAGGGAGGAGAAAAGATTTCGAGTATTTCAAAATAAACTTCTTAGGAAATTTTTTGAACCAAAGAGAGATGAACAGACAGGTGAATGGAGAAAAACTACATAACAGTGAACTACTTGTTCTTTATAATCCATCCATAGTAATTCTGCCCGAAGGCAGGTCCTTCACTGCAATCATAGCATTTTCATGCTATGCTTACAACTTTACTAGGGAATTGTAGGTGTGGTAGCTTCCCGTTGCTTTCTACACCGGTGGCTGATGATGATAAGGATGATGATGATGGCCATATTATTTCGGAGACCGTTTGGGCCCTAAAGTTTTCCTGACATTTGTCTTACAGGTGAGGAAAAACCCCTATAAAAACCTCACCCAGAAAAACTGCCCCGACCGGGGATCGAACCCGGGCCCGCTGCGTGACAAGGCAGTACGCTACCTCGAGACCACAGCGGTGGACGGTCTTTATAGGAAGCCAGATATAATAAGAACAGTTAAGTCTCGTAGACTGCGATGAGTAGGACATGTGGCACGAATCGGGAATTAAAGAGGGAAATGGAATCTACTTGTAGGATACCGTAAAACGGGGTTACTTTGACTCGAGGGGCAACTTTCACAGAATTGGGGCTTATTTGACATTTTAAATTGCTTGCGTGTTTTGGGCTATTTTGACAACAATTCAATGGTGTAGACAATTTCCTTGAAGGCGCACGAATAATTAAGTTGTTTTAAAAGAGGATGTTAATTGTTGGAGACACATCTGTGTCACTTTCAACAACAATGAATTGCCAACAAGGATAAAATTGTGATTTTCGGTTTTACAGGGGTAAGGACTGGATGCAAGCTCTGGGTCTGTGGTTTGTGTAACAGAGGATCGATCAATTCTCAATATGAATGTGAACTATGTGAAGATGAGATGTGAAAATCTGTTTTTTTATTTTCTACTGCTGTTTAAAAAAGTCTTGTTTTCTAATTAATTCCTGATTGTCTAACTACAATAATTATATAATTTTTGTGTTCTGTTGCGGTCAGAATTGATAAAGAAGTTTAAGTTTATTTTGTCAAATTACAGTTATAAAAACATGTGTAGTGAGGTTGTTTACAATAAAACTATTTATAAAAAGATAAATTGGTGTCAAAGTAGTACCTACAGTGGGTCTACTTTGAATTATAGTGAAAACAAATGTGATGTCAAAGTAGCCCCGGCACATAGGCAAAACAGACCTAAACAAAACTCATTGTTGTCCTACTAAGTTTTTGTATGAGGAGAACAGCACCAAATGGGATTTGTAGTCTAAGGTTCAATTGGTACAATAAATCATACATTCAATTTTTTCGGCTTAAATCATACGAGTTAGACCTTAAAAACCTTGGAAAATATGTCAAAGTAGCCCCGTTTTACGGTAACCTGAGTGAAGTCGCCCAGTTGGTAGACCAAGTATGAGGTAGGAGAATAACATTAACCAGACTTTGAGGGAATTAGATTACGGTATACAGGGATGATTGCAAAACATTAGCTGAGTATAGGGATGGATGGAGAGCTTATTTCCACGCGGTCATGAACCTACGGATAGTGTCAGTAAGTTGGTAGCAGGATATAATGAAGTAGACACGTGTTTGAAATTAATTATTTTCTGTATAAAAGAATAATAACACACGGATCTGAACAAAACAAGGTTAGTAAAAGGAAGACAAAGTAAGAGGTAAATGTTGGTCACACTGTCACTGTGTCGGATTACCAACCCACTTCAATCTGCTGTGTAATATCTTTATTTATTACAGGGTGTATCTTAACGTGTTTCTTACTCTACGCGGTCCCAAGAGTACAGTAGATTTTCTTGCAAAGTGATAAATTCATCCTTTTTGGATTATTGAGGGATTGCGTAACGCTAATTCGTAACTCTCAGTGTATTGTTTTTATCTGAAGGATCATAGAAAAATCAAATTCTAAGAAGCCACGCAGAGTAAACAACAAGTAACCAGGTTCAAGTCCGGCTGTACCATAATCGCTTTTCGTTAAATATGATTTCTGAGGGAGGAAATGGAATAAATATTTGATTCAGAAGTGTTAAATCCGGTTAATAAAACTGAAACTGCCGGCCGCGGTGGTCTAATGGTTATGTTCCTTGCCTCTAATCCCGAGGGTCATGGGTTCAAACCGGCCGGGTTCAGTGAAATGTTTTAGGATGGAAACAATTCTAGGAAATAGTCCTCCGGGAAGGGGCTTTATGACGTGGGTCTCGAATCTGAAAATTTTCAGGCTTTTAAAAGAACCTTAAGCGTGAATAAAGATACCTTCATCCATCCGAGTAATAGATGTGTAGATGTCACATCAAGGCGATGTGCTAACTACATGTCACTCGATGACATTTAATAAACGTAACTGAATTAGCCTGGTTAAGAAACACCCACTAGGGAGCAGACATGCGAACATTACATAATTTTCACTTAACAATGGATGTGAAAGATGTTACAAATTTTGTTGAGATACACTTCTTTGTTAAATATATTTCTTTATGTAATATTAATAATAATAATAATAATAATAATAATAATAATAATAATAATAATAATAATAATAATAATAATAATAATAATAAATATAAGCTGTTAGTTTATGCTAATGATCTATAATTATTGAGCGATAGCGAGGAGATACTAAATGACAACACGCACACTCTATTGAGTAACACTAAGAAATTGGGACCGGAAGTAAATATCAATAAAACTAAATATATGGTCACACATAGAAATACATTATATAATGGAAATGGACAGCTAATGACAAATGATGGATATTTCGAAGAAGTGGCTGATTTCAAGTATCTAGCAACAATAATTACAAATAGGAATGAGATGCACAAAGAAATTAAACATAGGCTCAATTCTGGAAATGCGTGCTATTATGCATTGCAGAGACTCTTGATGTCCCAACTCCTTTCAAAAAACATTAAAATGAAAATATATAAAACTATTATTCTACCAGTTATATTATATGGGTGCGAAACATGGACTCTTTCTTTAAGGGAGGAAAGGAGATTACGAGTATTTGAGAATAAAGTTCTTAGGAAAATTTTGGGGCAAAAAGAGATGAACAGACAGGTGAATGGAGAAGACAATATAACAGTGAACTACGTGGTCTTGATAGTTATTGATTGTTCCTAGGTCTTTGAATTCCGTCAGTTCTTCAAAATATCCCTAATTTGTCATTAGCTGTCTATTCCCATTACATAATGTATATATTTAGTTTTATTGATGTTTACTTTCAGTCCCAATTTCTTAGTGTTACTCAATAGTGTGTGTGTGTGTGTGTGTGTGTTGGACTTTAGTATCTCCTCGCTATCGTGCAATAATACATCATCATAACTAATGTCACGAGTTATTTCCAAATTATCGATAAATTCGCAACTCACGAAGTGAGGAGTGAATTTATCTAGAGAATTTGGAAATCAAGAGTGGCATTTGTTAGGACTATTTAACGAATAAAATTAAGCTGTTTACTCACAAATCATTATTTAACTATAGTTATTTTAAAATATTTATATATTTAATGTAAACGGCGATGTTTGAAAACAAATGAGAAACGATAGGTACGCTTCATCTGCTTGTTTTGTTTATCACTGCAACCAGATCATACTATTTATTGCCAAAGGAACGCAATATTGTAAGAATGCTCTCTAGTGGAGAAAAATGAAACACATCAAACTGTATATTAATTCATTTCTGATGTCGTATGATGTAAATATGACAATTATATTTTTCTGGATTGTTACCTGGGAAAAAAATACATTTAAGGAAGTGCAAACATTGGTTTCTTTTTTTGGTGGTATAATCAATTGCTACAAATGTTTTTATATTAACTCTCGCATGCGGCATGTGTTGACATTCATTCACTATATATATACAATCTGGTAGCCGTATTTCTCGTGTGCTCAGTCACTGCAAAATAATGGTCAGACCTGTTCAGAATATTAAAAAGGAGGAACTTTCTTTAATATGGTAATTATAACACTGATAAATATTTCGTGAAACACGACTCTGATTGGTTGTAAAACAAAAATCATTGAAATGTGATTGGTGATTGACTCCATTTGGGGCATGAGTTAAATTGTCTCTACAACTTTTAAAAGGTCGAACTTCTTTCCTTTGTCACAAACATGTAAAATTTTAAAATTTGAATCAAAACAGTGACCATATTGGAGTAGATGGTTAGAATGAAACAAAATGGTTGCATAGTTACAGTTGTTATGTACTATAATAACAATATTCATTAAGTTGTTAACATGTCTGAAGAAGGTACAAAGTCCGAAACAGCTGTAACTATCTTATATTTTAATAAATATGAAAATCACATAAAACTTTAAGTTTTATTTTTATTCTATTAAATAAGTTATGGATTTTCATCAAGTAAACGCCAATTCAGTTGATTACTTAATTTTATTCGTTAAATAGTCCTAACAAATGCCACACTATATTTCCAAATGCTCTAGATAAATTCACTGGTGGCATTACTTATGAATTCACGCATTAATACAGGCACACATGTATGATACACTAACACACTCACCCGGGTCATGTTGTTCTCACTGCACTTTCTCAAGTTTTGTGTCTCGCTGCTTCACATCACACAATATATAGAGCGGCCCCGCCTCGCCGAGCCTTTCTCTCTCACACACCGGGGTTGTAAACACAGTCCTAGAACCCCCTCGGTCTTCCAGCCGGTTGCTCACCTTACATACACATGCGTTAATCGAGAGGTGGACGTTCATCTGACCTATATAGGCATAATAATGCGGTTAGCATGTCACGTCCCCCAGCCGTTATAACTACTTTTTATTACTTATTGTTGTTACCCAAATTCCTCACGATGCTGCGTCGGTATCAATCGCATACTGGCCGAAATTTCACGAGAAAAATGTTTTCCCCATAAATAATAATAATAATAATAATAATAATAATAATAATAATAATAATAAAAATATTACATAGTATTAATTTCTGACAGAACTGACAGGCTACAAAAATAGTCTATCAATTAAATAGTATAGGACTATGTAAGAAATATAATATGATAATACCTAAATTAAAAACTAAAGTAATGGGGTTCCATAGAAAGTACCCAGTAAGAACAAAAATAGTAATAGAAGATAAAGTGTTGGAACAGGTTTCACGCTTCCAGTATATGGGCTGCGATATAACGTATGAAGAAGATATAAATAAGAAAATGCAGAAATGTCAACACATTTGTGGAACAATCAGACGAACACTGAGGAACAAAGTAAGAAAGGAGACGCAGCTAAGATTTTACTCAACGATGGCGCTACCAGTGGAAGTGAGGTCTGGGTCCTGAAGGAAAAAGAAAGAAGTAAAATACAGGCAGTGGAAATGAGCTTCCTACGGGCTGTGAAAGGTTGTACAAGAGAAGAACATATTAGAAATGACAATATTAGAGAGGAACTAAAATTACAACCACTTCTTCAACAAATAGAAGAACACAGGAACAATTGGATAGAACATTTGCAAAGAATGACAGAGGTAGGTTACCGAAGATGGCACTGATGTATAATCCTGGAGGACGAAGATAATGAAAGCACTGGGCTGAACAGATGTGATATCGGAACTGGCAGAGACCTAATCCGCGAAGTTGATGATGGTGATGATTATAATAATAATAAAATAATAATAATAATAATAATAATAATAATAATCTCTATCTATCTTCGGGTTTTTACAGCTGCTGCCGTCTTCCCGTGCCAAACCTCCAAAGCCTACGGTCTTGGGCATCTTCGATGCTTAGCCCTCTAGCTTGCATTACTGTCTTCATGTTTTCCTTCCATGTTAACCTTGGTCTTCCTCTTTTCTTCTTTCTGTTAGGATGCCATTCATATAGTTGCTTCGGCCATCGCTCATCTTCCATTCTTAAAACATGTCCTAACCACTTTAATTCCTTTTCCTCAATTCTTTCAATTATGCTTTCTTCTGCTTCCATTTTGTTTCTAATTTCCTTATTTGTGACACGTTCTAATTTAGACTTTCTGGCACTTCTTCGTAAATAATCCATTTCTAGAGCTATTAGTCTATTCTTGTAGTACTTATTGATTGTCCATACCTCACTTCCGTACATTGCAACAGATTCCACCAATGTTTTACCAATATATTTTTTTGTGTCTTTCCAAATATGCTTATCCCACCATATGGAATTTAATGATGATATTATTTTGCTACTCAATTCAATTCTATGTTTTATGTTCTCTTTGCCTATACCTTCGATGTTATCCATAATCATTCCCAAATATTTAGTTTGTTTCACTTGCTTTATTTGGATTCCATCTTCCAATACTAAGTTTTCTCTTTCATTGCTATTTATTGCCAGATATTCTGTTTTTTGTAAATTTACTGTGAGACCCCATGATTCATATGTGCTTTTCAACCTTTTTATCATGAATTCCATATCAAAATTGTCTTGCGCTAAAACCAGTTGATCATCGGCAAATTGTAATGTCAGCAAAATCTATTGCCTATTGGGATCCCCATACCTTTGCAGCTTTGTTTCCATTTCGTTAATATAAATTCTACATAAATATTAAATAAAATTGGTGATAGACTGCACCCTTGTTTCAATCCCTTTGAGGTGTTTATAGGATTAGACATTATATTTCCCATTTTAACATAAGCGGAGTTATCTTTATAGGTTTGTTTAATAATTTCTATTAGGTTTCTGTCAATATAATAATAATAATAATAATAATAATAATAATAATAATAATAAAGCCGTCCGGCATTTCATTATTGATTTTTATAGCATTATATATATATATATATATATATATATATATATATATATATATATATATATACTTTCAATCGAACATGGAGGTAGTCTGATGCATCAAGCCCAACCTGGAGGACCAGCAGGAGATTTTTAATTACGGTTCTCTTCCTTTAGCCCTTGACCAACCAACTGGAAGGCACCAGTATGCCTACCGGTAACCCTAGGCAATATATATTCCCTCGCAGGGTACTATCAGGCGGGCATACTTCATCATCATCATCATCTTCCAGGAATTAAGCCTGTTGGCTCGTTCCGGTTTCATGAAAGCTAGAATTGTTAAAATTGTTCAGACCATCTTCTGTGTGTACGTCCAACATTTCTCCTTCCGTGCGGTTTATAATTTAGCAATAATTTTGGAAATCTTTCTTCTGGCATTCTATCAATATGTTTTTTCCACTCGTTCTTATATTTAATTATTCGGTCCGTAAGTTTGAAAATATTTAGTTCCTTTCTTATATCTTCATTTCTTTTCTTATCCAGCAGAGTATATCCTGCTATATTTCTTAAAAATCTCATCTCGGCTGCTTCCAATCTTTGTTCTTGTCTTTTAGTGATCGTCCAACATTCTGATCCATACATCAATACAGGAACAGCCATTACTTTATAAAATTTAATTCTTGTTTCTTTTCTTGTGTTTGTCATGCTTAATATGGTTTGATTTTGCTGGTTTAGGGATATACAGGGTGCAGCATAAGTCAGTTAACCGAAAATACAAATATATTATTTTCTGTAGCTTACAACATCTATACAAAAAAAAAACTACCGAAAGTGTTCCCTAGTTAGCAAATTACCTCAAGCTGTAGTGTTTGAGTTTATATTCTGAAGGTCCTGTATTCAAACCCAAGTTTCATCCAATCTGATTTTTTCTCCCTTTGCAAACATGTGCAGTGGTTTACTGACTTATACCACACTCTGTATATGTATTAATTTCTTAATTAAATCGTTTATAGACACTTTTGTTAGAGAATACAGACATTTTGTGTTGCAGGCGAGCTAAATCTCCACTCGTATTTAAAAGTGCCTGTAGTTTCATTGCCACAAAATAAAATGGCCGCTATGGTGATATTTTAAAATTTTCATTTTTTGCTAAACTCTCACTCTTAATAATTAGATGTTACTGATTTTTGAAAATAAATGAAGATATAATAAAGGAACTAAATTCATATTTTCAAACTTACAGACCGAATAATTAAATATAGGAACGACTGGAAAGAACATGTTGATAGAATGCCAGAAGGAAGATTTTCAAAACTATTGCTAAATTATAAACCGCACGGAAGGAGAAATGTTGGACGCCCACACAGAAGATGGTCTGAACAATTTTAACAATTCTAGCTTTCATGAAACCGGAACAAGCCAACAGGCTTAATCCCTGGATGATGATTTGGTGACTATTTAACTCATGCCCCAAATGGGAGTCAATGACCAATCACGTTTGAATGATTTCTGTTTTACAACCAATCAGAGTCGTGTTAAATATTTATCACTGTTAAATTTACCATATTAAAGAAAGCTCCTCCTTTTTAATATTCTGAACAGGTCTGACCATTATTTTGCAGTGACTGAGTCCTCAAGAAATACGGCTACCAGATTGTATATATAGTGCATAAGATGCCAACACATAGCGCTTGCAGAGGTTGATATAAAAACATTTGTAGCAATGATTATACCACCAAAAAAAAACACTGTTTGCACTTTCTTAAATTTATTTTTCCCAGGTAATAATCCAGAAAAATATAATTGTCATATTTACATCATACGATATCAGAAATGAATTAATATACAGTTTGATGTGTTTCATTTTTTCTCCAGTAGAAAGCATTCTTACAATATTGCGTTCCTTTTAGCAATAAATATTATGATCTGATTGCAGTGATAAACAAAAGAAGCAGATGAAGCGTACCTATCGTTTCTCATTTGTTTTCAAACATCGCCGTTTACATTAAATATATAAATATTTTAAAATAACTATAGTTAAATAATGATTTGTGAGTAAACAGCTTAATTTTATTCGTTAAATAGTCCTAACAAATGCCACTCTTGATTTCCAAATTATCTCGTGAATTTATCAATAATTTGGAAATCACTCGTGGCATTACTTATGAATATTTTTCTTGTCTTATTTCAATTACATATACCGAGTTTCGTTGTGTAAAATCGCAACTTGTGCTCACTAGAGGAATTTTAAAACTTTTTGTTCAGGTTAATCCAGTTCTTAATGACTATATTTTGCTGGTTAACGAACTCGTTCATACGCTTCTTAAAATTATTGCTGTGTACCAATATTTGTTATGAAAAAATAAAACAGAGTGGGCCTATTCTTTAAAATTCGGTAAAATATGTGTGTGTGTGTACTTAACGCTGTAGCGGCCGCATTTTTTGTTTCATCGAAACCAAACGTGGCATATAGTAATGAATTATGTAAAACTATGTCGACTTCGTTAGCGAGCAAAAGAGGAGCATTAAATGCAGGAGTTCAGCTGAAACGAAAATTTAAAAATCGCTTTAGCGTTCGCAATCTTCGATGTTTCACAACCAAACTCACTCATTTGAAGATAGTATTGAAGCATGGATTTTGGAAGTCTACTGCTTTTCATTGGTTTCACATGAGTTTTCCACTGCAGCTGGTATTTGTTTATAAACTGTGAGATTGAAGTGCTTGCATGATATACCTTCATTTCTTTTGCTGTCCATGCAAGTATGTTCTAGTGTTGCTCTCACTTCACAGCCGTTATTCTGCTCATATCAGTTCTCCTGATGGCCTATGCTTCACTTCCGTAACACAGTACAGGTGTAGCTAAGGTTTTATATAAACTAATTCTTGTGTGTCGCTGTACTAGGAATGGTTTCACGATTTTCTTAATTATTCTTTCTTCTTCTTTCTTCTTCTTCTTAAACATGATTTGTAGGATTTTCATCCTGCTTATTTCCTAAATCACTCCTCGGAAGAAGACGTATTGGATGTGCATGCACTGTCTATCCATCTCTTGGCTGTTTTATTATATTTTGTCATAACTTTCAAACACAATTGGAATCTCCGTTGAGGTTTTTCACTATATAAAGCTATTAATTAGCTGAGTAATTCTTAAGGAGGCCTTTTAAAAGCAATGTTTCATCTTCTGGTTAGATGAAACATTTAGAATTTAGAATAGATTTATTTACCCTGGTGGAGTTAAGGTCATGTGGTCTTCTCTTCCACTCACCAGGACAAACATATGTTACATTTACAAACATGTGATACATTTAAATACAAAAAAAAAACAATTACAATAACAGTACATACTAAACAATTAATTATTTATCAAACTGTAGAATATTGAAAATAATGCCTAATAATACAATAAAATTAAATACAATTAAAATTAAATTAATGAAAGAATGTATACACAAAGGAATAACAGCTGGAATCTACTGTACATAAAAAGAAATGAAGAAAAAAAGTATTAAACTGTAATGAATTAATCTATCGCTTATTATACAAGACATTAGGTACATATTGAGAAATCTTAGTATTATTTTTGTTAAATAATGAAAAAAAAACAAATTATTATTAATTGTAAAAAAAAGTAATATTAGTGAGTTGTTTCTGTTAAATACCTAGGAACAATAATCACAAATAGGAATGAGATGCACAAAGAAATTAAACATAGGCTCAATTCTGGAAATGTGTGCTATTATGCATTGCATAGACTCTTGATGTCCCAACTCCTTTCAAAAAACGTTAAACTGAAAATATATAAAACTATTATTCTACCAGTTATATTATATGGGTGCGAAACATGGACTCTTACTTTAAGGGAAGAAAGGAGATTACAAGTATTTGAGAATAAAGTTCTTAGGAAAATTTTTGGACCAAAGAGAGATGAACAGGCAGGTGAATGGAGAAGACTACATAACAATGAACTACATGGTCTTTATAGGAAGCCAGATATAATAAGAACAGTTAAGTCTCGTAGACTGCGATCGATGAGCAGGACATGTTGCACGTATGGGGATTGGGAGACTTGTGTGGAAGCTCCTTGTAGGAAAGCCAGAGGGGAAACGCCCAGTTGGTAGACCAAGAATGAGGTGGGAGAATAACATTAACTATGATTTAAGGGAAGTAGATTATACAGGGAATGATTGGAAAGCATTAGCTCAGGATATGAATGTATGGAGAGCTTATGTCCGTGTGGGCATGAACCTACGGGTTCGATAGTGCCAGTGAGTACGTAAGTAAATAATTTTATTTTGAATTTGTTTCTGAAAGATGGTAGAGTTTGGCCGTCTCTGACATAGGGTGGAAGAGAATTCCATGTTCTAGGAAGAGAAACTGTAAAAGATTCGAGTAATAGGTTGTGTGATGAGGAGGGATATAAAGGACAATGTGCTGTTGGGATTGGGTATCTAATTTATGTGTATCAGTGATTTCGAAATGTCTCCATAAAAATTATACAACTAATAGTTGATGTAATAATTTATAATATTTAATTTTACGAAGTTATATTTTGAGGTTATTTTAATTATATTATTTTTAGTCTGGACATCTTACCTCAATATTAATGTTGATTTGTTCTTGAGCATGTTTCAAAGCAATTCTGTTTAGATAAACCATTTAGAATATATTTATTTAGCCTGGTGGAGTTAAGGCCATGTGGCCTTCTCTTCCACTCACCAGGACAAACATTTGTTACATTTAAATACAAAAAATTACAATAACAGTACAAACTAAACAATTAATTATCTGTCAAACTGAATAATAATGAAAATAATGTCTAATAATACAGTAAAATTAAATACAATTAAAATTAAACTAATGAGAGAATGTATACACAAAGCTGATGATAAAACAGAATTGTTTTGAAACATGTTCAAGTACAAATCAACATTAATATTGAGGTAAGATGTCCAGACTAAAAATAATATAATTTAAATAATGTATAATTTAAAAACTTTTTATACTGTAGCTTATTAATAAAGCATTTTAAACATTGAAGCCAGGACGGATTAGGAAGAGAGATGGTTTTGAGAGTTATGTAACGTCGCACGGAAATTTCTTTCAGCCACTTACATCTCTCCTTTCTCTTTGTCACGACACGAACATTCATTGTTGAACAAATTCCATTTCATGTCTTTATTGTGCAGTGTAGCTTTGTACATCGTAAGACAAACAACAATGATTTAAGGGTCGAGTCTCTCCAGAGGCAAAATATCGTTCAGCAGAGTTAGGGAGCGCCCTCATACAACTGCATTCACACTAAAACATTTTATACTTCATGTTGATAACTGATGAGGATGTCGTGTATCAATTACATGCTTAGAATAGAACATATGTATGTACCCCATACGTCTCATCTGCGGTGACAAGTGCTGCCCAGGCGGGAGATTCTCAACAATGATAGTTTAGTTACAGATTATATTTAAAAAGAAAAATATACGCATAGACTGGGGTTTGAACCCAGGACCTCTGACTCTCTATGTCAATGCTCTATCCAAGTGAGCTACCTAGGTCTCCATTCTAAACGCGTATTTTTCTCTTATATATAGTTAATTCCCTAACCCCAAATGCTACGAGATGTTGCTACGATTTTTGCAAATGGCGGCTTCTTTAATAAGAAGACTTTTTCTTGGGAATTTAAACATTACTTATAAAGCCAGTAGTGCTTCTTTCAATGTTAATATTATTCGTTTTTAAACACCTTAATGATGGACAAATTATATTTGAAAAGAAAAATAGATTGGAGGCCTAGGTAGCTCAGATGGAGCAGCATTGACATAGAGTCAAAGATCCTGGGTTCAAACCCCAGTCTAGGGGTATATTTTTCTTTTCAAATATAATTTGTCCATCATTAAGATGTTTAAAAACGAATAATATTAACATTAGTTACACTTGTTTACCTACAGATGCCAACGAATGACACGTGGTTAGCACATCGCCTCAATGAGACATTTAATAGGTAACTAAGCTATTAATTGGATGGATGAAGGTTGATTACATTTTATACATAGGCCTTTTTTTGTAATGAGTTGCGTTTCTTTTACGACCGTGAAAATAAGGACCCACGACATTAAGTCCTTGGATTTTTCCATCCTATAAATTCATCGACCCTGACCGGATATGAACCAGCGACCCTCGGAACTAGAGGCAAGGAATATAATCAGTAGGTCACCGTGGCCAACTGTGGTCCATGCACTTAATGCAAAACTCTCTCTTCAAGTGTTTTTTGTCATAACTGTAAACAGTTAGATCTCGTAGGCTGCGATTAGCAGGACATGTGGACACGATTGAGGAATGTAAGAAGGGCATGGAAACTTGTAGTTCTATCCATAGTAATTCTGCCCGAAGGCAGGTCCTTCACTGCAATCATAGCATTTTCATGCTTTACTAGGGAATTGTAGGTGTGGTAGCTTCCCGTTGTTTTCCACACCGGTGAAGGCCGATGATGATGATAGCTATATGATATCGGGGACCGTTTGGGCCTTAAAGTTTTCCTGACATTACAGGTGAGGAAAAACCCCGATAAAAACCTCACCCAGAAAAACTTCCCCGACCGGGGATCGAACCCGGGCCCGCTGCGTGACAAGGCAGCACGCTACCTCAAGACCACAGCGGTGGACGAAGTTTTACTATATAAAGGTAAATTGAACTTACTACAACCCTTAGGAAGCTCTGAGGAAAAAGGATGTTGAATCTCCACATTTGTGTAGGCCTACAATCGGTACAAGATGTCAGCCATGTTTTCAACTCTGAATTGCAACCGCCTTTAGCTGACAACTTACTTCTGCCTGGTACTGATTTCCGTTATAGAATGGGTATTCCATCCATGACCATTGTTACGTTAGAAATTTTAGGCCAGTTAAAAAAATTCAAACTCTTTCGTTACTATAATTGTTAAGTAGCATATTGCCTTAACCAGCTGTGCTACAGTGTGCCCCCAATATGTATGTTGGTACGCTTTTAGACTGTACGTATAAGAATCAGTGCTGTGTATGTTTACGGTCGTGATAATCAGGTCGCACGACGTTATAACGGTGTACGACCTTCATCAAGGTCATCCGCGCGGAACAACTGTTTCATGAGTTCATAACCTCTAGACATAATACTGTAACTTGCTGCCCACACTCCAGTAATTGCGTATTCAAGTTCCCCTCGGGGTTAACAAGTGCATTGCATAGTAACGACAGATCATTTCAAAGTGTGTGTTTCCATTCCACTAACGCAGTTTAACCTCTCACCTTAGAGGTACTTTTACGTGCCACACCACCCGGACCTTACAGTGACATGAACCTGTCGGGAGAGGGATTTTAAACTATGGACTACATACATACTTATTTGACCACACAAGGACTTCCCCGAATGAGTGATCAGCTCAATGTCGGGGACACCTCCGAGACAACACATCACATTCATACTAAACATGACGAATATGATAATTATGATTACCACATGATGTTCGGGAACCGTTTGGGTATTAAACTTTCCTGAAATTTGTTTTACAAGTGAGGAAAAACCCCGAGTAAAAACTCATCTCGACCGGGAATATAACCCTGGCCCTGAGAACACAGCGGTGGACCAAGTGAGTGTTTCAAATTTTCGATGTTCTGTTCACATGTTTCAAGTTTTGGCAGATCCATTACGTTCCAATGACGACATTTTCTAGCCTTTCCCATGTTTCTTGGTTATTTTGATGAATAAACCAGAATTTGTGTAGGCAATCCAGTCGGATCCATTCTTTGGAAACTTTCCTTCCACTGAAAGATATTTATACTCATTGTTGAACCGTTTCTCGAATGTGCGCATTTTGAATTTCGCGGGCAGCGTAAAGAATAAAATGTTGCCTTATAAAGCATACATGATTCGGATTTGCGAATCACGAGTCGTGTATAAATTTCTCAGTAATATCTCAAGATGTGTTTTCTCGAAAGATAGCTTTCTCGACTATTCTATTAGCGGTCGTTGGTATACTGGTTGGCCTGTGTCGAACCTTATAGGCATCTTCGAGGTTTATATGAGACCAAGTGCGTTGTGATTTAAAGACGAATATAGTGTTGGAAAGTTAGTGGTTATAAAATGTGAAGAAATAAACTAGAAGAGTGCTGCGTTTGAAGAAATTGTGATTGATGTCTTTATGTTTCTCGTAAGGGCAACCGTACTTCCTTGCATAGGTGCACTCTTTACTTCGCTACGTTATATGTAGAATAAGTCGTGAATTATGTCTTTAAGTTTGTCATAAGCGCAACAGTACTTCCTTGTATCAGGTGTACTCTTTACTTGGCCACGTCATATGTAGAAAGAGTCGTGAATTATGTCTTTAAGTTTGTCATAAGCGCAACAGTACTCCCATGCATGAGGTGTACTCTTTACTTGGCCACGTTATATCTAGAAAAAGTCGTGAATGATATGTTTAAGTTTGTCATAAGCGCAACAGAACACTCTTGCATCAGGTGTAATCTTTACTTGGCCACGTTATATGTAGAAAAAGTCATGAATTATGTTTTTAAGTTTGTCATAAGCGCAACAGTACTCCCTTGCATCAGGTGTACTCTTTACTTGGCCACGTTATATGTAGAAAAAGTCTGAATGATATGTTTAAGCTTGTCATAAGCAACAATACTTGTGGCACCGTGTATACTGTTGACTTGACCGCGTTATACATAAAGCAGAGCGATGTGGGTTATTCTGGTTGCCTAAAATAGAAAAAGAAACTTATTTGAAATCGTGCATGAATGAGTATGCGTAGTAAAACAGGATTTAGTCACGGAGATGCGTCCGTTTGTTTGTTCAAGGCCATGTTAGTGATATATTTATGGGGAAATCTGTTATTAAACCGGTCTGTTGGATTTTATTACCTCCCAGAATAAGAAAGTGAGGAATTTGCAACGCTCTCAAAACATATCAGTAAAAATCACTCATTTAATATATAATCAATTGAGTTGCTGTTTACTTGATAAAATCCATATTCATTAATTAAATAAAAATAAAACTTAGTTTTATTTGATTTTCATATTTATTATTATATAATTCAGTGACAGCTGTTTCGGTACACTGTACCTTCTTCAGACTGAATTACATCTTAATAAATATGAAAATCAAATAAAACTAAGTTTTATTTTTATTTAATTGATACCTTAATATATAAAAATGGATGTTTGCTTGTTTGTTCGTACTTTATGCGCGGCCATACCGTTGAACCGATTGTGATGGGGCTTTTTGCAAAATATTCAGGAGATTCCCGGGATGAACATAGGCTATAAGAGAGTTGTGATACGTAACTCCTGCACCCTTTAAAACACCCTTTGTAGTGGAAAACGTGAAAAAGTTCCTTGTTTTTACCCTTAAATGGCTTAGGCTGCCTAAATCATAGCAAATACAAAAAATTAATGGACACAGAATTGAATATCTAAAAAAAAACTACAAAAAAGTCTGCGACAGCATATGTTTATCTTTTACAGATAACTCACAATAACATTTTTGTCTTTCATTGATGCCAATAAGATCGGGATAAGTAGATTCCCGGGCAAGCATAGCAGCGCACGGCGGGTATTCTTTTGTGGATAATTCAAAATAACGAATTTTGTCTTTCAGCTCATTTATGCCAAGTACATCGGGATGTGTAGATTCCCGGGCAACGCCGAGTTATCAGCACGCGGTTTCTAAAAACAATTATATAAATTTATATTTATTTTTCCTTTTACTTATTCAACTAAATTGAAAACGTTGGATTGCGACCGTAACAGACCTTTCAGAACATCCGTTCCATCTTCAGCAGGTCCCTCTTCGCTACAAAATCCAGTAGGATAGTTGATGGTGCTGGTCCTAATGTGGTGTTGTCGTAACTAAAAGTCGTGGATGTTGTAGCGAAGAGTGACCTGCTGAAGATGGAATGGATGTTCTGAAAGGCCTACATGCATAAATACTGCATATTTTATGAGTTGAGGACGACGGATTTTACCTAAGAAGGTATATTTTAACTTATTTTATTTTATAGGAATTAGAGTAATAGGAGAATCTGTGTTGTAAGATGTGAAGTAGGAAGTTCTGGTGTGATCGTGTACCAATGTTATGATTGTAGGGTAGGAGATAAAGGGAGGATGTATGGCACCGGAATTTAAACTGGGAACCTCCCGAAAACGAGCCTTCAGGGCTGTCGTGCGGGTTGTTGTTATTGTTCTGGATGAAATATACGATCACAATTATTTTGCTACAAACAAAATTAACCGTGAAATAAAAAGAGTCTCCATTCACTTCAGGAACTTTCACACTCAAATTCCAACTTTCATGAAAGTGAAGTTGCCCTTCTGAAGGTTAAGTTAACATTGTTCTCGAGAGAGTGGCAGCGTCAGTTGTGGAGAAGGGACAAAAAATAGCCCTTAATAAAACATATATTTGTGATTCCAATTACATGATGTTACGTAGCTTTATTATAATAAGACCATATGAAAGGGAAAACGCACAGCCGGTAGGCCAAGAATGAAGTGGGAGAATAACATTAACTATGATTTGAGGGAAGTAGATTATACAGGGGATGATTGGAAAACATTAGCTCTGGATAGGGATATGTGGAGACCTTATGTTCGCGAGGCCATGAACCTACGGGTTCGATATTGCCAGTGAGTTAGTTAGTAATTATAAAAATATACTTTTGATATGTGTATTTTTTATTGAGTTACACTAGAAATTGGGACTGGAAGTAAATATCAATAAAACTGAATATATGGTCACACAGAGAAATACATTATATAGTGGAAATGGACAGCTAATGACAAATGAGGGAAATTTTGAGGAAGTGGCTGAATTCAAATACCTAGGAACAATAATCACAAACAGGAATGAGATGGACAAAGAAATTAAACATAGGCTCAATTCTGGAAATGCGTGCTATTATGCATTGCAGAGACTTTTGATGTCCCAACTCCTTTCAAAAAACGTTAAGCTGAAAATATAAAAAAACTATTATTCTACCAGTTATATTATATGGCTGCGAAACATGGACTCTTACTTTAAGGCAGGAAAGGAGATTACGAGTATTTGAGAATAAAGTTCTTAGGAAAATTTTTGGACCAAAGAGAGATGAACAGACAGATGAATGGAGAAGACTACATAACAATGAACTACATGGTCTTTATAGGAAGCCAGATATAATAAGAACAGTTAAGTCTCGTAGACTGCGATGGGCAGGACATGTTGCGCGTATGGGGAATGAAAGACGTGGATGGAAGCTTCTTGTAGGAAAACCAGAGGGAAAACGCCCAGTTGGTAGGCCAAGAATGAGGTGGGAGAACAACTTTAACTATGATTTGAGGGAAGTAGATTATATAGGGAATGATTGGAAAGCATTAGCTCAGGATAGGGATGTATGGGGGGCTTATGTATTATTACTTACTTACTTACTTACTCACTGGCACTATCGAACCCGAAGGTTCATGGCCGCGCGGACATAAGCTCTCCATACATCCCTATCCTGAGCTAATGCTTTCCATTCATTCCCTGTATAATCTACTTCCCTCAAATCATAGTTAATATTATTCTCCCACCTCATTCTTGGTTTACTTACCGGGCGTTTTCCCTCTGGCTTTCCTACAAGAAGCTTCCATGCAAGTCTTTCATTCCCCATACGTGCAACATGTCCTGCCCATCTCAGTCTACGAGACTTGACTGTTCTTATTATATCTGGCTTCCTGTAAAGACCATGTAGTTCATTGTTATATAGTTTTCTCCATTCACCTGTCTGTTCATCTCTCTTTGGTCCATACATTTTCCTAAGAACTTTATTCTCAAATACTCGTAATCTCCTTTCCTCCCTTAAAGTAAGAGTCCATGTTTCACATCCATATAATATAACTGGTAGAATAATTGTTTTCTTCAATCTGTATTAGATATTTAAATATTCCTAGTTGAAGTTTGCCCGACGTATAGCAGTATTGAAGTACAGTTTTCTCATGCTATAAAAATAAATAAGAAAGTTAATTGTAACCATCGGTTTTGTTTATAATTGATAATCACATAAGATAATAAACATTAATGAAACTACATTTTTCGTTACACGTAGAAATGCATTGTAAAGTGGAATTGGACAGTTAATGACAAATGTAGAAGTCAATTACTTTGGAACAATAACACTGAGCAACAAAAAATCAACTTTTTTTTTTGTCTGAGAAAGAAAAATATGTGATTCTGATAGCATTATTTTTTCTCTCCTGAATTTAAATATGATATCGGGTTTTCTCCATCACGCAAGGCTTCCGAGAGACAGGAATTTATAATTTCAAACACTTTAATATTTTCTGCATTCGTAACTACACAATATTCGAACATTCGGACTCACCTAGAAAGTAAGAAATGACGATTTTCTGCTATATTTCGCCTGTGGAGCATCCCTCTTGATGGTCCAACAATAATCGGCCAGCATATTAGGATTCCATTTGCCTTGATATCTCTTTTCCATAGCTCAAATCTCCTGAGTTAACTCATTTGGTTTTATTTTACAATGGACAAATGGACGAAAAAACGTTTATTAAAAAATAATTATTTAAATCCATTAATTGAAAATGAAATAAAAAAAACTGTGGGTGATGGAGAAATTCCGAATACATATTTGAAAACGCGATAAAAAGCTGCATTAAGTACAACTATTGGTACTCATGAGACAAAAATCATGTTGACCAGTGTAATTTAACTCGTGGCCCAAACGGGAGTCAATGACCAATCACGTGTCAGTGAATTTTGTTTTACAACCAATGACCGCCGTGTTTTACCTCGCTCTTTATCGAATTCTGTTTATCTCCAATTTAATATTCTGAACAGGTCAGAGCATTATTTTGCAGTGACTGTCTCTCCAACAAATACGTTGAATATAGCAAATAATGAAGAGATTATTTCGAACTACACGTTTAATAATTGTGTGTTCAATAATTGTGTTTTTAATTAGTGATTTTACGGAGTTGTTTACTAAAAAAAATATAACCTGTAATGTTGGTCATAATGTACAGTTTGATATGTTTCATTTTATGTCCACTAGGGTGCATTGTTACAATATTGCGATCCTATTTGGTAATAAATAATATGATCTAGTTGCAGTGGATAAACACAACTAAGGATTTCTGGTTTGTTTTCAAACATCGCCGTTTACATTAAATATATAAATATTTTAAAATAACTATATTTGAATAATGATTTGTGAGTAAACAACTTAATTTGATTAGTTAAATAGTCCTAACAAATGCCACTCTTGATTTCCAAATTCTCTAGAAGTGAGTCGTGAATTTATCCATAATTTGTAAATCACTCGTGACATTACTTATGAAGATATTGTCAGTATAAAAATGTTTGTTTGTTTATTTGTTTATGCGCGGCCATACCGTTGATCCGATTGTGATAGGACGTTTTGCAAAATGTTCAGGAGATTCCCGGGATGAACATAGGCTATGAGAGAGTTGTGATACTCAACTCCTAAACCCTTAAAAATCACTATTTATAGTGGAAAGCATGAAAAAAGTAGCTCTTTGGACGGTTAAATTGTTTTCGCTGCCTAAGCCATAACAAATACACAAAATTAATGTACACAGAATTTAATATTTCAAAAAGCTCTACACAAAAGTCCGCGACAGCATATGTTTATCTCTTACGGATAACTCACAATAACCATTTTTGTCTTTCATTGATACCAAGAAGATGGGAACAGGTACGTAAATTCCTGTGCAAGCATAGCAGCACATGGCGGGTATTCTTTTACGGATAACTCACAACTTTCAGCTGACTTATGCCAAGAAGACTGAGATAAGTAGATTCCCGGGCAACACCGGGTAATCAGCACGGGGAATCTTAAAATAATTACGATATACATTTATAATTATTTTTCATTTTACTCATTTAACTAATCATAAGAAGAACATTAATTATCGTTTTTCAGCTCATTTATGCCAAGAAGATCGGGATGAATAGATTCTCGGACAACGCCGGGTAAACAGCATGTGTATCTAAAAATAATTACAATATAAATTTTTCCTTCCACTTATTTAAGAAACATAAAACACATTAATTTTCGTATTTCAGCTCATTATGTCAAGAAGATCGGGGTAAGTAGATTCCCGGGCAACGCCGGGTAATCAGCACAGAGTTTATAAAAATATAAATTTATAATTATTTTTTCTTGTACTTATTCAACTAGACATAAAAGCAGATTTATTTTTATTTATTTAGGCGTAGCAGCGCACGCCGGTTATTAGCTAGTTATGAATACATTTCAGCAGTGAAACTATGTTTGAACTGAATTCTTCACATCCATCCATTCATAGGACGTTCTCCAGATTCTCTTCCCTGTTCCCAGCCATCCTATTGGTCGTCTTCTGTTTCAAGGCTCTGGTTGGTTGGATTCTCCTTAACAATTGAAGTTTGACGATGTTGGGTTGTCAGCACTGCGACCAATCCCCTCCTATCTCGATATCTCTGGAACCTTGCCCTTGACCTTTACGGGATAGAAACCGAGTACGACTAGGCTATATTAGTCATAAGTAATGCCACGAGTGATTTCCAAATTATCGATAAATTCACGACTCACGAAGTGAGGAGTGAATTTATCTAGAGAATTTGGAAATCAAGTGTGGCATTTGTTAGGACTATTTAACGAATAAAATTAAGCTGTTTACTCACACATCATTATTTAACTGTAGTTATTTTAAAATATTTATATATTTAATGTAAACGGCGATGTTTGAAAACAAATGAGAAACGATAGGTACGCTTCATCTGCTTCTTTTGTTTATCACTGCAACCAGATCATACTATTTATTGCCAAAGGAACGCAATATTGTAAGAATGCTCTCTAGTGGAGAAAAAAATGAAACACATCAAACTGTATATTAATTCATTTCTGATGTCGTATGATGTAAATATGACAATTATATTTTTCTGGATTGTTACCTGGGAAAAAAATACATTTAAGAAAGGGCAAACAGTGGTTTCTTTTTTTGGTGGTATAATCAATTGCTACAAATGTTTTTATATTAACTCCCGCATGCGGCATGTGTTGACATTCATGCACTATATATATATAATCTGGTAGCCGTATTTCTCACGGGCTCTGTCACTGCAAAATAATGGTCAGACCTGTTCAGAATATTAAAAAGGAAGAGCTTCTTTAATATGGTAATTATAACACTGATAAATATTTCGTGAAACACGAATCTGATTGGTTGTAAAACAGAAATAATTGAGACGTGATTGGCCATTGAGTCCCATTTGGAGCATGAGTTAAATAGTCATTCAAAATATCTCTGCAGGCGGAAGAATTACAAAGCTCTGTGTGTTGCTACACGTGACGTCATATAAGGCAGTGTACACTGTCAGAGTCCCACGTCCCATTCCCCTCTGCACTCACAGATAGCAGTGTCGCGTGTTCTATTCCTGCATAAACACGACTGCAGTGCATCCGTCAACAACTGCACGGGTAATAACAGGATAGGTCTTGGGTCATTTGATACCTAAGTGAATAGTTCACATGGAAACAAATATGAACTTATTATCAAGAACTAGTTTTTAATAAACACAACTACTTATATGTTGTAGAAAGTAATTAATTAATTAATTTGAGATTTGTTTTTATGCAGAAAAGAGTTGGTTGCATCCGGAAATAAAGGAACTCTCGACTTTGCAAAAACTGGAAGTGGCCACTATCACTGGTGTCCATCTTTTTGACCACTCTCGCTTTCAACCTGATATTTGCGCTAGTTGATTTTCTTCCGATTTGAAAAGTTACTGGCACCATGTTCTTGCCCCGTGCGAACTTTTGTTGTCTCTACCCGGAGCTGCCATTTTACAATTATTCCGCGTACAATTCACGTCTATCAAATCATAACTAACTAACTCACAGATTGATAATAATAATTAATCATGCCACTTCATGACAGTACTACCAACTTCTCTAAAGAACATTAAATTGAAAATATATAAAACAGTTATTCTCCCAGTTATATTATATGGAAGCCGCAGTTATTAAAAAAAACATTCAAGACTAAAAGTGTATAAAACACTGGCTCCTCCAACTCTTTCGTATGTACGTTGAAACAGAAGGATATACAGAGACTTAGATCTGCTGAAATGAGATACCTTCGGAGGACTGCAGGATACACACTACTAGATCACAAAAAAAATGAAGACATCTTAGAAGAATTACACATGGAATCTTTAGAAAACAAAATTTCTGATTATAAGTCAAGATGGATGCAACATGTTCATCGAATGGAAGATCACAGGATACCCAAACAATTGTTAAGATATCAACCTGCAGGAAGAAGAAGACCAGGACGTCCACTCAAAAGAAGTAAAGCCACTGGTCTTTATGTATACTATGTACAACCTATGTACCAAAAGGTAGTGTTAATATACATTATACGATACAAACAACTGCATTATAAATGAACTGAACTTTATTTCAAACAATATAAAACAATACATTCGTACTTGCCGGCATTTTATGACTGATTAATGTCACGGCCTGATAAAGTCTCAACTAAATTATCTTCGGCATTTGTCGTATAAACATTGACAAGACTGTTAACATTAGTCAGTTGTTTATAATGAACGCAAATGTTTCCAACAAATATGTTATTGTTTTACTATTATTTATTATTTTGAAAACATCATCGTGTAAAAAATAATATACAACACACGTTTTTGAAGTGTTTTATAGAATCTCGGAAATAAAAACTCGCTTCTGTAAAAAAACACCTCCGAACCTCCATCGTAATATACTATTTGTTCATGATCAATATATACTTCTTAAGATCAGTAAATATCTAGAGGTTCAAGGAATGTAAGAAGCCCAGTGAGAAGATGGACAGAACAACTGTAAGGCGGAACAGGCAATTTGCCTAGCCCGTGAAGAAGAAGAGGAAGAAGAAGAAGATGAAGAAGAAGAAGAGGAAGAGGAAGTAGAAGAAGGAAAATTTGAAGAAGAAAAATTAGAAGAAGAAGAATTAGAAGAAGAAGAATTAGAAGAAGCAGAAGAAGAAGCAGAAGGAAAATTAGAAGAAGAAGAAGAATTAGAAGAAGAAGGAGAAGAAGGGGAATTAGAAGAAGAAATATCTATAAGACCATCCATAATTATGAGAATAACCTCAACTTGGATATTCGCTAATAAGTAAAGTTTTTGAGAACCGAGCGACAAGTGACATTTTTTGAGATTCGAATTGAGTTGTTTGTGAATTGAAGTATTTCCCATTAAGTGATGAAGTAATAATGCATTTATTGAGCAGGTGTTCGCTATGCAAACAATGGCACATCGTTACGTAACTCGAAAGTAAAATGTAAGTCAATTGCGCAACGCATTGACATGCACGACATCTGACAATACAACGGGAAACTTCTCACCGTAATCCGATATGATCTGTCTGTATGCGCATGCGTTATGCAATGGTGCGCGCGTTATGTCATCTCTTATTTAAAAAAATAATTAATAACCGGGCGAAGTTGTTCCATAACAAGTCTCGCCTTCAATGCAAGAACTTCCCCAATCTTACTTACATTTTTCAGTCTGTAAAAATATCGAAAAGTGTTCCTCGTAACTTCTAATTGGGTTCTTATATCCTAACGACCTTCATATTTCAGTTGGAACAGTCGCTACTGCTGGGCAACGGGTCATCGTGCTCGCCTCTGGTTTTAAGTTACGCGGGTTCAAAATCGGTCGCCATCAATGGATGCTTATGGCGTGATAATCTTGAGTACAATAATAATAATAATAATAATAATAATAATAATAATAATAATAATAATAATAATTACTTTTACTTACTGGCACCATCGAACCCGTAGGTTCATGGCCGCGCGGACATAAGCTCTCCATACATTCCCTATCCTGAGCTAATGCTTTCCAGTCATTTCCCGTATAATCTACTTCCCTCAAATCATAGTTACTGTTATTCTCCCACCTCATTCTTGGTCTACCAACTGGGCGTTTTCCCTCTGGCTTTCCTACAAGAAGCTTCGATGCACGTCTTTCATTCCCCATACGCGCAACATGTCCTGCCCATCGCAGTCTACGGGACTTAACTGTTCTTATTATATCTGGCTTCCTATGGAGCCAATAATAATAATAATAATAATAATAATAATAATAATAATAATAATAATAATAATAATAATAATAATAATAATAATAATAATAATAATAACAATAATAATAATAATAATAATAATAATAATACAAATAATAATAATAACAACAATAATAACAATAATAATCACAATGAGAAAAAAATATTACATCAATTAAATCCGTTATGTCAAGAATATAATTTTAAAATATCAAAAAAAAAAACGAAAATAATGACATTTTGGGGGAAGTGAATATATTAGATAAAAAATCGTAATAGACAACAAACCTCTACAACAAGTAACAAATTTTAATTATTTGGGTTTTAAAAACGTCCACCAGAGTGGTGTCGAGGTAGCGTGCTGCCTTGTCACGCAGCTGGCCCGGGTTCGATCCCCGGTCGGGACAGTTTTTCTGGGTGAGGTTTTTATCGGAGTTTTTCCTCATCTGTAAGACAAATGTCAGGAAAACTTTTAGGCCCAAACGGTCCCCGAAATCATATGGCCATCGCAATCATCTTCATTCATATTCATCTTAGGTTAAGCTTAGGATTAGGGACTCTCCTGGCGCACCACTATCATCATCATCATCATCACCCATCATATAATCGGGGCAACGTAACCCTGCTTTCCAGGCGCCCCAACCTCAGAACTGGATTACAAGTATGCCATGCCAAAAGAGAACACCAAGAATGTCAAAAGAAAACCTGGAGCATTTGCAAAAAAAAAAAAAAACTGCTATAAACACAAACAACTGAAAGAGACGTAAATATGAAACTTTCAAGATTTCAAATGATGTGGAGCTATAAATGGAACATTAAAGAACAAAACAAGAAGATATACTAGATTGAAGTTTTATAAAACATTGGCAGTTCCTGCATTTCGTTATGGGAGTGAAACCTGGGTAATGACCAAAAAAAGTACAAAGAAGAATACAAAGCGTAGAAAAGCTTCCTCAGAAGAACAAAATGCTGCACAAGAATGGATCGGATAAAGAATGAAAATATAAGAACAGAGTTAAATATATATCCACTGCGTAATAAAATCAAAGAATATAGAGACAAATGTTTACACATGTAGAAAGAATGAATGTAACAAGGTTACCAAAAGGAGCATTTAACGACAAACCAAGAAGTTCAAGGAATATAGGAAGGCCAGTGAAAAGATGGACAGAACAACTGTGAGGCGGAACAGGTAATTTGCCTAGCCCTTGAAGTGAATAAGAAGAAGAAAGATAATAATAATACTTATTATTATTATTATTATTATTATTATTATTATTATTATTATTATTATAAGGGATTTTCTCTACATTGCAGAGAACTGTATTTTGCTCCGCCACGGATTTCTATCCACATCATCTTCTTCTTTGAAATGTCTGCTGATCATGTTTCTTCTCACTTCATCCATCCACTGTTCCCTGGGTGTTTCCCTTCCTTCTACTGGCTTCACTATTCGAATTCAGCAGCTTTCTTAGGATTCTATTATTCTCCATCCTCTTCTGATGTCCACACCATTTCAATCTTCGTTCTTCTATTATTTCTATAATATTATGTTTAACATACAATGAACTACATGGTCTTTATAGGAAGCCAGATATAATAAGAACAGTTAAGTCTCGTAGACTGCGATGGGCAGGACATGTGCGAATGGGGAATGAAAGACGTGCATTGAAGCTTCTTGTAGGAAAGCCAGAGGGAAAACGCCCAGTTGGTAGACCAAGAATGAGGTGAACTATGATTTGAGGAAGTAGATTATACAGGGAATGATTGGAAAGCATTGGCTCAGGATTGGGATGTATGGAGAACTTATGTCCGCGCGGCCATGAACCTACGGGTTCGATAGTGCCAGTGAGTTAGTAAGTAACATTCAAACCAGCCTCATGGGCTAATGGTCAGCGTATCTGTCTACTGTTTGTGAGGTCCCGGGTTCGATTCCCGGTCAAACCATAGGAATTTTTCCTTAAAGGGAATTAATTATTCCTGTGGTTGTCCATGGTCTGGAATTTAGGTTCAGTTTAGGTTAAAAGCTCTCCCTGGCGGGCGCTTTATTATCGGTTAATATCATCGGGGTAACTTCGTCTTTTAGGCGCCCCAACTTCAGAGGTGGGTTACAATTAAGCCAATACCAGGAGAGAACACTAGAAATGTCGAAATGACAACTTGGGGCATTGAAAAAAAAAAGGAGTTAACATTCATTTATGTCTCTAATTTTCTGGTTCCCAATTTCCTCGTTTCTTCATTTTGTTGCTGCTCTTAGCCAAAAATCCATCTCTGTTGTCAATTACACTGGTCAACATGATTTTTGTCTCATGAGTACCAATAGTTGTACTTAATGCAGTTTTTTTATCGTGTTTTCAAATATGTATTCGGAATTTCTCCACCCACAGTTTTTTTATTTCTATTTAAATTAATGGATTGAAATAATTATTTTTTAATAAACGTTTTTTCGTCCATTTGTCCATTGTAAAATAAAACCAAATGAGCTAACTCAAATGGTTTCAGCTATGGAAAAGAGATATCAAGAAAAATGGAATCCTAATATGCTGGCCGATTATTGTTGGACCATCAAGAGAGATGCGCCACAGGCGAAATATAGCAGAAAATCGTCATTTCTTACTTTCTAGGTGAGTCTGAATGTTCGAATATTGTGTAGTTACGAATGTAGAAAATATTGAAGTGTTTGAAATTATAAATTTCTGTCTCTCGGAAACCTTGCGTGATGGAGAAAAACCGATATCATATTTGAATTTAGGAGAAGAAAACACTATCAGAATCACATATTTTTCTTTCTGAGACAAAAAAAAAAGTTTCTTTTTTTGTTGCTCAGTGTTATTGTTTGCTTGCTGTCTACCTAAAGTCCGGGTCTCTGCACCATAAATTATAAAACTTTGTACTAATAATTTAAATATGAATGTCTTGATTTTATTTGTAATATTTTACTGCATATCACTGAATTTAACATTCCAGTTATTTTTCTTCCTTCATTAATTCTTTTCACATATTTCACAACAACTTTCCCCATGATTCTAAAATTGATCCTAAATATTTGGATTTTTCAACTTTCGTATTTTCCACATTGTAATTTCACTGGTTCTGCCGTTAGATATTCTGTTTTCTAAATATTTATATTTAATCTCGATTTCTTTTTATTCCTCAATTAATTTCCTTGTCATGTATGATGCATTCTCCGAGTCCTGCATAATCACCACTTGGTCGTCTGCAAATAAGTTTATTGATTAATTGGACTGACTGACTGTTTTGTGGCAATGACTAGCATTGCCCAGTGTGCCGCTTTTTGGGAACCAGTTGAGGTCCCTTGGCGGCCAAACACCATTGTGTTTATTCAGTATGGGGTTTTGTTCCTTAGCCTTGCTGTCTCGCTGCTTATGTGTTCATTACCGTAGCAGGTATGGATGATATGAAACATGAGTATTCCCAATCGTGTCAGTTATTTAATTGTGGCGGACCGCAGTGAAAATGAAATCATTCGTAACTGTTATTATCGTGTAATTCGACACACATTTAAGTGGTTTCTAATCGTTCGTTTTCTCCTGTTTTATTAAAAACATTAAATAAAATAATATCCTCAACTCGTGTCTAACTCAAGATCGGGTCGAGGGATGAGATGAGAAGAAGCCCCTATATATAGAGGTCTGTGAACGACAAGAGTGCCGGCCCAGAACGCCTGACGCACCATCAGAAGGGCAGAGGAACGAAACGAAGGGAAATGGATGACATGAGTGTGGAGAAATGGTGGAATGTAATTGTGGCAGAAGGAAACGGGAGGAAACCCCGAGGAAAACCTGTCCAAGCTCCGTTGCGTCCACATGGAGTGATATTAAAAATATTAATGAAATTAAGCAAATTGATGATACATTACCGTTTTAAGAGTAAAGGTAACTAACTAACTCACTGGCTCTATGGAACCCTTAGGTTCATGGCCGCGAGGACGTAAGCTCTCCATACATCCCTATCTTGAGCTAATGTTTTCCAATCATCCCCTGTATATTTTTTTTTTCAAATGCCCCAAGTTTGTCCTTCGACATTCCTGGTTTCTCTCCTGGCATGGCGTACTTGTAACCCACTTCTGAGGTTAGGGCGCCTGGAAGGCGGGGTTACGTTGCCCCGATGATATGATGGGTGATGATGATGATAATGGTGCGCCAGGAGAGTCCCTAATCCTAAGCTTAATCTAAGATGAGTATGAATGATGATGATTGCGATGGCCATATGATTTCGGGGACCGTTTGGGCCTTAAAGTTTTGCTGACATTTGTCTTACAGGTGAGGAAAAACCCCGATAAAAATCTCACCCAGAAAAACTGTTCCGACCGGGGATCGAACCAGGGCCCGCTGCGTGACAAGGCAGCACGCTACCTGGAGACCACAGCGGTGGACCCCCTGCTATTCTACTTCCCTGAAATCTAGTTAATGCTATTCTCCCACCTCATTCTTGGTCTGCCATTGGGAATTTTTCCTCTAGTTTTCCTACAGGAAGCTTTCATGCGCCTCTTTCCTTCCCCACGTCCTGCACATCGCAGTCTACGAGACTTAACTGTTCTTATTATATCTGGCTTCCTATAAAGACCATGTAGTTCACAATTATGTAGTTTTCTCCATTCACCTGTCTGTTCGTCTCATTTTTGGCCCAAAGTTTCTCCTAAGAACTTTATTCTCAAATACTCGAAATCTCCTTTCCTCCCTTAAAGTAAGAGTCCATGTTTCACATCCATATAATATAACTGGTAGAATAATAGTTTTTTTTGTATTTTCATTTCGACATTTTTAAATGGAGCTGGAACGACAAGAGTCCCTGTAATGTATAATAGCACGCAATTCGAGAATTGAGCCTATGTTTAATTTCTTTGTGCATCTCATTTCTATTTTAGGATTATTGTTCCTAGGTATTTGAATTCAGCCACTTCTTCAAAATTTCGCTCATTTGTCATCATCTGTGCATTTCCATTATATAATGTATTTCTAGGTGTGACCATATATTTAGTTTTATTGATATTTAGTAAGTAAAGTGTCCCACAACAGGCCTCAGGAGGCCCTTGGGGTAGTAGGAGGTTAAGGCTCCCACTTTTTATAGACAATCGGCACTTCATGTCAGCCGGGTTGTCAGCCCTGCGTGACGGCCGCCTTTACCCCCAGAACAAGCATCTGGTACTCATTTCAGTTAGAGGCTGAGTCGACCCCAGGGCCATAGTGCCGCCAGAGGGTTTGGGTCAGTTTAAAAATCCTGACCCCAACGGGACTTGAACCCTCGACCCTCCGGCTTGTAGCTCAGTGCCTTAACCACTACGCTACGGCGTGCCCGTTCCAGTCCCAATTTCTTGGTGTGTGCATGTTGGCCTTTAGTATCTCCTCGCTATCACCCAATAGTACTACATCATCAGCATAAACTAACAGCTTATTAATACCATTGACTTTCATCCTCTAAAGATTTAATGGCTGCTCTAGTACGGAATTAAATAGTAGAGGAGATAGTGCATCTCCTTGCTTGAACCATGTAGTTCATTGTTATGTAGTGTTCTCCATTCACCTGTCTGTTCATCTCTCTTTGGTCCAAAAATTTTCCTAAGAACTTTATTCTCAAATACTCGTAATCTCCTTTACTCCCTTAAAGTAAGAGTCCATGTTTCGCACCCATATAATATAACTGGTAGAATAATAGTTTTATATATTTTCAGCTTAACGTTTTTTGAAAGGAGTTGGGACATCAAAAGTCTCTGCAATGCATAATAGCACGCATTTCCAGAATTGAGCCTATGTTTAATTTCTTTGTGCATCTCATTCCTATTTGTGATTATTGTTCCTAGGTATAATTGTTGCAATCAGTTTTATCTCCTTTCTTATAAATTGGTACGATAATCGATTCTTTCCATTCATCTGGAAGAGCTTCTTTTTCCCATATCATACTAAGTAACCGAAGTATCTTTTCCATTAATTTGTAAGAGTTAAGATAACAGATGAAAATCATTTCTCCGAATTGCTAGCAAAAATAATGTGCAGAATTTCTCAATCCCTGTGTCTGGAGAAGGTGTGTAATTATTATTTGAAGAAATGATCTTGTTAATTAAGCTGCTTCGCTTTCTCCTCGACACTCACTTCCTGGGCAATATTAATTATATCGCAATCTCCAGCTCACCAAATTAGTAGGTGGACGTCCAGGTACCTCAAGAACATGACTATACCTACAGAGAGCAATCTTTCTTCAAGGAAAGTAACATCGCAATTATTTACAAGCTCACGCACCCTAAACTTGTCATTTTCGTACTTAGGGAAAACAAGAGGTGAATTGCTACTACTAACTAACTCACTGGCACTATCAAACCCATAGGTTCATAGTCGCGCGGACATAAGCTTTCCATATATTCCTATCCTGAGCTAATGTTTTATAATCATTCTCTGTATTATCGACTTCCCTCAAATCATGGTTAGTGTTATTCTCCCACCTCATTATTGATCTACCAACTGGACGTTTTCCCTCTGATATATTTAACTCATTTTATTTTATCATCTCTCTTTGGTCCAAACATTTTTCTAAGAACTTTATTCTCAAATACTCATAATCTCCTTTCCTTCCTTAAAAAGTGTCCATATTTCGCATGCATATAAAATATAACTGATAGAATAAAAGTTTTATATATTTTCAGTTTAACACTTTTAGGAAAACATTGGGTCAGGATAGGGATATATGGAGAGCTTGTGTCCGCGCGGCCATGAACATACTGGTTCGATAATGCCAGTGAGTTAGTTATTATTATATTATTATTATTATTATTATTATTATGGTCACATATTAGCTGAAGTTTGGAAATTCAACAAAAACTTAGAACAAAAACTTATGTTGATGGAAATGGATTTCTTGAGGAGAGCGGCAAGATGTTCAAAATTAAAAACAAGTACTGTCATACGTGAAAAAATGAATATTATATAAGATATAAGCAATTAAATTAATACGGGCGAATGCAAGAAGAAAGGTTGCCCAGAAAAACATTGGAATGGTGTCCACCTGGAAGAAGAAAGAAAGGAAGACCTCGAAACTCGTGGATGCAAGATATAGTAGTAGTAGTAGGACTTTATTAGACTAAAAGTAAGATATATACTCGTACAATGTTATTTACAAATATGGGTCGCACGGGCAGTAAGCCGTACGTGCTGTTGACAGTCCGTTACAATAAGTTGATGTTTGGTAATAATATACTTAAAACAAAAAAGAAAACACAATAATATTACAATTACATAATAATACGGTAACATTATACATTAATTAAGTTATGTAGAATTATTAAGAATTAATGGTATTGCATTTTGTTAACATATTTATTTATTCATGAATGAGTGTTGTTCTTATTTTCCGCGTTTTGTCCAGAAATTTACCCACGTTTTTCCAATTTTCTGGATTTACCATTAACAGGTAGCATGCCAATCTTTCAGCATTTGAATTTAGAAATCTTTCCGGTAATAACTGACGTCTCCAATATTCTAAATCGTTACATTTTCCTAATATATGTATCCGTCTTCAAAGTTCCCGCACATTGGACATATTCGCATATCGTGATTGTCGCTAATTTTCAGAAATTTCCATGCCCCTAGCCTAAACCAAGCAAGCCCTGATCTCTCTTTAAATCCTAGGTTGAGTATATAAGATTATTTTCCCCAAACTTGTTTTAGGTCTCTTTGTAAACACAGTGAGCGTTTTCCCGTACATTCGGCGAAAATATCTTGTTGGTTTATATCTAAGTATCTTCTCCTTACTTTCCTCCACACATTCTTGCGATTTTCAGTCCCTTTTTCCTATACCCATCCCATCCCAATCTTTTGGAGTTCTCTCCTAACCTCGTCTGCCCAGAATTTCACGTTTACATTGACTATTTAACTCATGCCCCAAATGCGAGTCAATGACCAATCACGTTACAATGATTTTTGATTTACAACCAATTACAGTCCTGTTTCGCCTAGAATTTACCAACTAAAGTTTATCATAATAAAGAAAGCACCTCCTTTTTAACATCCTGAATAGGTCATAGCATTATTTCGCAGTGACTGACTCACTAAGAAATACGGCTACCAGATTGTATATATAGTGCATGGATATCAACACGTAGAGCATGCGGTAGTTAACACATTGGTGACGGGCCACGGAGATCTCCGTGTTTAAATGGCCAGCGCTAGACGACGGGCCACGGAGATTTCCGTGTTTACGTTTTCTATGGTTTTCCAGCCTCTTCGCTTTTGAAGGAGCGTGCAATTTTGTTTTTTCTCATTGTGAAATAAACTATAGTTGTTTTTGTACCCCTCTCTTCTCTTTTATGAAATTGCCAACTTTACAGAAAGAGTTGTTTATAATTTTAAGACAGATGGCTGGTGAAATATGGAATTTTAGTGCCGATAGTTAGGCGATTACGGGATACGTATGTAACCTGTAAATATATGTTGCAGAGGGGAAAAATTAGAAGAAACACTATTTTGCGTTCTGGAGTCGAATTTATATCTGTGGCATCATGTGTACCAGAATAATTATTATAAGTGTGGCTAAAGCTAAAAATTTGCTCGAAAGAAAGAGTTTCTGAAGCAATAAAGATTAACAGAGGGCTTCCAAAATCATTTGTGGAAGCAGGAAATAAACTCAAACCAAGAGAATGTGTATTTTGTAGTAAGGGGGACCTTTTGCTACAAACATCGAAAGATAAAAGAGACGTAAGAATGGTTAGCACATTGCATCAGGCAACACGAGAATGGGAGGGGTAAAGTTGTAAAAATGCCGTATTGAATACTTCAAAATAACAAGTATGTGAAGGGTGTAGACAGGGCTGACCAGTACCTATCATATTGCTCCATCCTTAGAAAAACAGTGAAATGAAGCAAGAAAGTTGTATTGTGGCCTGTGAATTGTGCACTCTAATGCTTTTTGGGTCTATAAATTTCAAAATCCTAACAACAATATGTCAAACAGAAGTTTTTTGCTTGAAACAGCCTCTTGTTTGGCAGTCGTAAAATTAGGAACAGATGACAGGAAAGAGGAGGGATGACGGAGTGAAAAGGACACCATGTCAAGACCCACCAAGAAGGCTGAGACATATAGAAACATAAATTAACACCAACTGTGTCTGAAAAAAAAAAACCTTCCAAACCTTGCCACGTTTTTAGTGAACACAAGAAAAGGAACTCGCTCTTTTGCCCTGTGCCTTTAAATAAAGGGAAATATTTATAACGCTATCAAACCCTCAATTTCTACTAGAAGGTCTGATGAGAACACTAATAAAGATTTACTTATGCAATATTGTTATTGACTGTAAATATATTGATGTAAAAATCACACTGTGCTAGCGCGGTTTAAAATTTAAAAGTCCACGCTACTGACAGAAATGTCCGGTCCAGCAGCGGTGGATGGAACGCACAGCAGTCGGTCACCAATGTGTTAATATAAAAACATTTGAAGCAATTGATTATACCACCAAAAAAGAAACCACTGTTTGCACTTTCTTAAATGTATTTTTTTCCAGAAAAATATAATTGTCATATTTACATCATAGGACATCAGAAATGAATTAATATACAGTTTGATGTGTTTCATTTTTTCTCCACTATAGAGCATTCTTACAATATTGCGTTCCTTTGGTAATAAATAATATGATCTGGTTGCAGTGACGAACAAAAGAAGCAAATGAAGCGTACCAATCGTTTCTTATTTGTTTTCAAACATCGCCGTTTACATTAAATATATAAATATTTTAAAATAGCTATATTTAAATAATGATTTGTGAGTAAACAGCTTAATTTTATTCGTTAAATAGTCCTAACAAATGCCACTCTTGATTTCCAAATTCTCTAGATAAATTCACTCCTCACTTCGTGAGTTGTGAATTTTGTCGATAATTTGGAAATCACTCGTGGCGTTACTTATGATAATTTGGTGGTCGTAACAAATTGCTCTGAGCATTGTTTGTTCATTTTGGTTTTGCCGCAACCAGTACTTGAGCATAAAAGAAGCGAGGACAAGAGACTGGAGTACATGGAGTGGATGGATAGAGACGAGTGGAGAAAGAAAATACAAATTTTTAGGCACAGAAAGATGTGTAAACATTAAATATCTGTATATACATAAATTATTATTATTGTCATTATTATTGTTATTATTATTAATATTAATTATCAATTAATTAATTAAATCCGAACGAGTGGTTGAAGGTCTGAAGACGTGTTTTCTGGGAGAGAAATCGGTTTTATGTTTACTCTAATTAACAAAGAAATAATCCATAAAAGTCAGATATGTTGATATTCCTAAATTTCACTTTAAGTCGCGCATCACCGAACCTATTTGTTTCTCGTTTACAAGAAAAACAACTTTCCCAGCCTGACATCTTGTGTTGAGAAAGTGAATTAGTAAACATTTAATCGTATGGATCGAGGTAATCATTTCCGCGGGATGTCCCTCGTAAAACACTGTATTTACCTTAACACAAGATCTGTGCAGATCAAATCAGTGGGCTATGGAATGTTTCCTCGCCTCCGGCGCGAACACGTTTTTCTCCATAGCCTACCTCAACTGTTATTCAGCCGTCCTAATATTATACAAGTACTTGGAGCTAGTTCTCGCCGCTGCAGCCCCGAATGGGATCCAGGTTTGTATCCTGGCGATTCCAGATGACTATTTTAGATATATCTTCTTCTTCTTCTTCTTCTTCTTCACGGTTTAGGCTTATTTACTAGCCTGTTCCGGCTCCAAATTGCTGCTGTTTCCATCTTTTCTTTGGTCTTCCCAAACTTCTTCTTCCTTGGTGAATAGCTGTATGCTGCTTTTGGTATTCTATTCTCAGTCATCCTTGCCAAGTGTTCTTCCCAGTTTGTTCCTTGGGCAATTTCATTATAGAGTCTTGTTGATATTCCTAAATTTCACTTTAAGTCGCGCATCACCGAACCTATTTGTTTCTCGTTTACAAGAAAAACAACTTTCCCAGCCTGACATCTTGTGTTGAGAAAGTGAATTAGTAAACATTTAATCGTATGGATCGAGGTAATCATTTCCGCGGGATGTCCCTCGTAAAACACTGTATTTACCTTAACACAAGATCTGTGCAGATCAAATCAGTGGGCTATGGAATGTTTCCTCGCCTCCGGCGCGAACACGTTTTTCTCCATAGCCTACCTCAACTGTTATTCAGCCGTCCTAATATTATACAAGTACTTGGAGCTAGTTCTCGCCGCTGCAGCCCCGAATGGGATCCAGGTTTGTATCCTGGCGATTCCAGATGACTATTTTAGATATATCTTCTTCTTCTTCTTCTTCTTCTTCACGGTTTAGGCTTATTTACTAGCCTGTTCCGCCCCTGAGCGCGGTTTGACGTACATATACGAGACCGGCTTCCTCCCTTCTGTGCGGTCATTTAAAAGTCCATGCAGTCCATCTGCGCGGTAGTATTTTTAAACTACTCACCCAGTAACTTATTTTAGATAACTAACTAACTCACTAGCACTCTCGAACCTGTAGTTCATGGCCGTGCTGACATAAGCTCTCCATACATCCCTATCCTGAGCTAATGTGTTGTAATCATCCCCTGTATGATCTACTTCCCTCAATTCATATTTAATGTTATTCTCCCATTCATTCTTGGTCTAGCAACTGGCCGTTTTCCCTCTGGTTTTCCCACAAGAAGCTTCCATACACGTCTTTCATTACCCATTCGTGACAGATGTCCTGCCCATCGCAATCTACGAGACCTAATTTATGTCATTATATCAGGCTTCCTATAAAGACCATGTAGTTATCTGTTACGTGGAGCTTATTTTAGATATATACCAAATTATTAATAAATTATATTTAGTTACATTACATTTCTAATCTTACCTTGTTTATACATATCCTTTGCTCACGGAAAGTCGATTTTGATATTGATTGTAGAGCGTATTTATTTGTTTCTTCAACAATAATATTCAACAACGTATGGTCGAATATTTCCTCGAATATAGCAACAATGTCCCCAGAAACAACGAACTGTGGACCACTGATGTCACAGAATGTCTCTCGTATTAAATTAAACGTGTCCATATTTTGCCATACAAAATCTGTGGACACTCCCCCTAGCCCTTTAGCAATCAAAACACGTGTAAGTGTCTGAATATGTCCCTCGTCAACACAGCAGATGTCACTATCACTTATATCGTGAGGAGGTTGTGTATAGTCAAGTGCAAAGAAACTGTCCTCACTATCTGATATAGACGCTAAATCACTATGTTTATCAATCTCATCTAAAATTTTGTTGACAAACTTAAAATGTTTTTCTTCTGACAACACTTGGTTTTCTGCACAGGCATGAGCCACGGTTTCACAAAGACTGCGATAATTGTTTCAAAAGAAAAGTTTGAGACCACACAATGAGACACTTTACAGATATTTATTCTTTTTTGGCAAAAATAAGGCACAGGATATGTTCAGAAGAGGGTCTGGCTGAAAAAAAAAGTATTTCCTTTCACTTACAAGTAGCCACCTCATTCCACTTGCCCTGTCATAAATTATGTCGTAACATGAAGAGGAATCTTTCCTTAACAGGGTGACAAAAAATAAGTTCTCCAACATGTAAAACAACCTAGTTATAGGCTTTGGAAATCATAGATGTACCACGCATGTTGACATGGCAATCTGCATGTGGATATTTAAAAGTCCTGACGTTTTAACACGTCCTTCTGCATCTGGGAAGGGAACGCAATGTTTAAATGTCCACGTTGTTGGGTTAAGTCGCGCATCACCGAACCTATTTGTTTCTCGTTTACAAGAAAAACAACTTTCCCAGCCTGACATCTTGTGTTGAGAAAGTGAATTAGTAAACATTTAATCGTATGGATCGAGGTAATCATTTCCGCGGGATGTCCCTCGTAAAACACTGTATTTACCTTAACACAAGATCTGTGCAGATCAAATCAGTGGGCTATGGAATGTTTCCTCGCCTCCGGCGCGAACACGTTTTTCTCCATAGCCTACCTCAACTGTTATTCAGCCGTCCTAATATTATACAAGTACTTGGAGCTAGTTCTCGCCGCTGCAGCCCCGAATGGGATCCAGGTTTGTATCCTGGCGATTCCAGATGACTATTTTAGATATATCTTCTTCTTCTTCTTCTTTCTTCACGGTTTAGGCTTATTTACTAGCCTGTTCCGGCTCCAAATTGCTGCTGTTTCCATCTTTTCTTTGGTCTTCCCAAACTTCTTCTTCCTTGGTGAATAGCTGTATGCTGCTTTTGGTATTCTATTCTCAGTCATCCTTGCCAAGTGTTCTTCCCAGTTTGTTCCTTGGGCAATTTCATTATAGAGTCTTTCCTGGCTTTATTTATTTTAGATATATAGAAATATAAATAAATATCCTCAACTCGTGTCCAACTCAGGGTCGGATCGAGGAATGAGATGAGATGAAGCCCCTATACTTATATAGGTCTGTGAGCTACAAGGAAGCTGGCCGACCACTCCTGACGCACAGGGGCGGACGAATGCAGTGAAACGAAATGATGAGATGAACTTGCAGAAATGGTGGAATGAAATTTGTGGCTGGGGAAAACGGGACAAATGTCGAGAAAAACCTGCCCCAGCTCCGTTTCGTCCACCAGGAAACCCACTTGGATTGACCGAGACTCGATCTCGGGGTCCCAGCGGAGCGCCACTTGCGCCACAGACCCATGTAGTATCTTTGATTATTGTAATTTAGATGTAAGAGTAATTTTCATATTTTTTTCTAATCAGATTGAGTGGTAGACGAATCCTTAATAATAATAATAATAATAATAATAATAATAATAATAATAATAATAATAATAATAATAATAATAATAATAATAATAATAATAATAATCTTCTGCTTCATCAAATTAGGCCTTTTGACCTGTTTACACATCAAGTGGGATTTAATGAATCCTCCCATCTAGTAAATGGGTGTCCAACATTTCTATGTCCTATTGGTTTGTACTTTAGTAACAGCTGAGGGATTCTATCTGAAGGCATTCTCTTGACATGTTCATACCAGTTGTTTCTCATCTTGTCAATTCTATTTGTTAAATTGAAAATATATAAGTCCTTCCTAATATCCTCACTTCTTTTCTTGTCCAAAATTGTCACACCTGCTACTGAACGTAGGAACTTCATTTCTGCAGTTTCTATTTTCCTTCTGTCTGAACGGTTAAGAGTCCAATTTTCACTTGCATTAATAATAATAGTAATAATAATAATAATAATAATAATAATAATAATAATAATAATAATAATAATAATAATAATAATAATAATTTTCATTATATATATGAATATAATAATAAACGAATGGAGGAAAACACAACGAGGATATATACCCATCAATAGGAACTCAAACTCGATGTTATTCTTTTTGCAGACGATTTAGCGCTTCTGGCACTTTCCGAAAATGATTTGCAACGATCAATGTATAATTTACAAAAAATAGGTGTCAAATTTAATATGGAAATATCAATTAACAAAACTAAAATTATGGCATTTCATGGGAAGGACCCCATACAAAGTAAAATTTGTCTCCAGAATAAAAATTTAGAGAGATCTAATCAATTTAAGTATCTTGGATATTATCTCTCTATCTGGGATGAAAAGGATATCCCTGAAAAAGTTACTAGTTATAATAAAAGTTTAGGAATTATTAATGAAGTTATGAAACCATCCCTTGTACAAAAAAAAACACCAGATTACGTTTATATAACACTTTGGCTAGACCAGTGTTGACCTATGGTAGTGAAGCATGGGCGGTAAAAAAACAACATGAAAGCAGAATAACGTCTTGTGAAATGAGATTCATGCGCAGAACAGTGGGTTACACCAGATGGGATCGGAAAAGGAACACCGATATCTTAAAAGAATTGAAGACTACGCCAATTTTGGAATATATTAAACAGTAGCAACTAAATTGGAAACACCATCTTGAAAGAATGAGTTCAAATCACTTCTCAGAAATCTCATTTCAGCTGCTTCTATGATCTTCTCTTCTCTTTTAGTTAAAACCAAAATTCACTACCATACAATAGTAAGGGGACTGCCACTGCTTTATAAAATTTTAGTTTTGTTTAATTTCATGTATTTCTCAATATTATCTTAATTGTGCCACATATATAATTAAATTTATATGTTAAAATTGAAGATATTAATGACAAAATAAATAAATTTAACCTAATGTGTAGCACTATTATAAGAATCCTTAAAAATACAATAAAAGAAACATGAAATAACTTTTTATAAAGTAATCGCTGTTCCTGTATTGATGTATGGATCAGAATGTTGGACGATCACTAAAAGACAAGAACAAAGATTGGAAGCAGCTGAGATGAGATTTTTAAGAAATATAGCAGGATATACTCTGCTGTATAAGAAAAGAAATGAAGATATAAGAAAGGAACTAAATATTTTCAAACTTACAGACCGAATAATTAAATATAGGAACGACTGGAAAGAACATATTGATAGAATGCCAGAAGGAAGATTTCCAAAATTATTGCTAAATTATAAACCGCACGGAAGGAGGAATGTTGGTCGCCCACACAGAAGATGGTGTGAACACAATTTTAACAATTCTAGCTTTCATGAAACCGGAACGAGCCAACAGGCTTAATCCCTGGATGATGATGATTTATTTATATACAGAATTTTAATGTTTACACATCTTTCTGTGCCTAAAGTTTTATTTTTTTTCTCCACTCGTCTCTATCCATCCAATCCATGTCCTCCACTCCTCTTGCTCTCATTCCAGTTCTTATTTCCTGCATCCACGAGTTTCGAGGTCTTCCTCTCCTCCTTCTTCCAGGTGGACACCATTCCAATGTTTTCCTGGGGAATCTTTTCTTCTTGCATTCGTCGTACGTGCCCATACCAATTCAATTGCTTATACCGTATATAATCTACTATTGAATAACCAATATTCATTTTTTCTCTTATGACAGTATTTCTTATTTTGTCTAATTTTGAACATCTGCTCTCCTCAAGAGATTCAATTCCATCGACATAAGTTTTTGTTCTAAGTTTTTGTTGAATTTCCAAACTTCAGCTCCATATGTGAGAGTACTTCTCACTATTGAATTATATATTTGTAATTTATTTTTCTGGTTTTATGTCTGTTCCATAAGACTCCATTCATCATTGCTGTTATTGCTCTACCTTTATTTATTCTGTTCTTAATAGGACTTTGTCCACCGCTGTGGTTTCGAGGTAACGTGCTGCCTTGTCACGCAGCGGGCCCGGGTTCGATCCACGGACGGGGCAGTCTTTCTGGGTGAGGTTTTTATCGGGGTTTTTCCTCACCTGTAAGACAAATGTCAGGAAAAATTTAAGGCCCAAACGGTCCCCGAAATCATATGGCCATCATCAATCATCATCCGGCCATCATCATCATCATCATCATCCTTCACCGGTGTGGAAAGCAACGGGAAGCTACCACACCTACAATTCCCTAGTAAAGCTGCAAACATAGCATGAGAATGCTATGATTGCAGTGAAATAGTTGCCCTCGGGCAGAATTACTATGGATGGATGGATGGAATATCACTTTCTTGTTTTTCCCTTTATCTAATTTTACCCCGAGATACTCAAATTCTTCACATCCTCTAATACACCCCTTTTGAACTTCTAATATCAAATCTTCGGTTTCGGCTCCACATCCCATATAAAATGCTTTTTTCTAAATTTATTTTCAAACCCCAGTTATCGTATTTGTCCAATAATTTTCTGAACATAAACTCCATGATGATGACATAATTAAATTTATGAAGTTTGTTAAAAATATCTTCATTTTTAAAATAGCAGATTTCATAACCCAGGTATTTAAAATTGTCACTTGTTCAACGGCTCTCCCCTTCAATGTAATTTTAATACGAATGTTATCAGTATTGAATCTATCTGCGTGTCCATAGCACTGTGCCGTAACCAGATGAGGTTGCATAAACCTAAGGAGCGCCACACCTCGCATCAGTGAAGGGCGGAACTTTCACTTGCTGTTACACGTTGCTGTCCTGCTCGCTGATATACATCAGGTCTGACATCTCCGGAGAGACAAGGCCTTATAATTTGTTTTTATAAGGACCGTTTGATTAGTGTAACGTAATCTCTCAATTTCAGTTCATCTTAACCTGATTTCCCTACAATATTCTGATATAAAAATCACTGTGGTGAGTTTTGCAATCGAACTAGTGCTCCTAGGGTTCCGGACATTGTATTCTTCACAGAGTAGGAAAATATCATAAGCAATGCCACGAGTGATTTCCAAATTATCGATAAATTCACGACTCACGAAGTGAGGATTGAATTTATCTAGAGAATTTGGAAATCAAGAGTGGCATTTCTTAGGACTATTAAACAAATAAAATTAAGCTGTTTACTCACAAATCATTATTTAACTATAGTTATTTTAAAATATTTATATATTTAATGTAAACGGCTATGTTTGAAAACAAATGCGCTTCATCTGCTTCTTTTGTTTATCACTGTAACCAGATCATACTATTTATTGCCAAAGGAACGCAATATTGTAAGAATGCTCTCTAGTGGAGAAAAAATGAAACACATCAAACTGTATATTAATTCATTTCTGATGTCGTATAATGTAAATATGACAATTATATTTTTCTGGATTGTTACCTGAGAAAAAATACATTCAAGAAAGTGCAAACAGTGGTTTCTTTTTTTTTTGTGGTATAATCAATTGCTACAAATGTTTTATATTAACTCCCGCATGCGACATGTGTTGACATTCATGCACTATATATACAATCTGGTAGCCGTATTTCTCATGGGCTCAGTCACTGCAAAATAATGGTCAGACCTGTTCAGAATATTAAAAAGGAGGAGCCTTCTTTAATATGGTAATTATAACACTGATAAATATTTCGTGAAACACGACTCTGATTGGTTGTAAAACAGAAATAATTGAAACGTGATTGGCCATTGAGTCTCATTTGAGGTATCAGTTAAATAGTCCATAAAAATAATATAGGCCTATTTCTTTTAATTAGAATTTTTATTAATATGTAACACAATTGTGAATATTCTTCTTCTTCTTCTTCTTCTTCCTTCCAAGTATTAGGCCAAGGCCTGTTACGATTCTTTAGAAAATTGTGAATATACGGTACAGAAACATGGACGTTGACGCAAAAACACAGAAATAAATTATTAGTCACAGAAATTGACTTTTTAAGAAGATCGGCAAGAATATCAAAGTTATATAACATAAAAAATAATACAATAAGAGAAATAATGAATATAGAAAAGGATATTGTACAAGAGATTGAAGAATGGTATGGACATATAATGAGAAGAAGTGACACAGGAACAAACAAAGAAGTGTTGAAATGGATACCTCCTGGAAAAGCGAAACATGGTAGATCAAAGCCAACGTGGATAAAGGGAATTCAAGACAACATGAGGAAGAGAAATACGACAGAAGCAGACACGCAAGACCAGGAAGTGTGGAAGAAAAAAATGTATATTTTGGTTGAGGATACCTGTGTAAATAACAAACAATCCTGAAAAAAAAATTAAGGATTCTTTTTACACTACAATAGTTTTTCCTTCAAGCTAAGGCAAATTTATTCTTCCAAAAAATCGTGTCTTGCGCGCCTTCTTCTGTCAATTCCATTATGTTCATACTCCTCCTGATCCCATCCATTCATTGTTCATGAGGTTTTTGTTTTCTCCTTCTGTGTTTAGCATTCCAATAATAATAATAATAATAATAATAATAATAATAATAAAATAATAATAATAATATAATAATAATAATAATAATAATGAATATATAATATATAATAATAATAATAACTATAATAATAATAAGAATAATAATAATAATAACAATACTAATAATAATAATAATTATAATAATCATAATAATCCCCATACAACTCCCCCTCCTCCTCCATCCTCTCTCCTCCCCCTCCTCCTCCCCCTCCTCCTCCTCCTCCCCCTCCTCCTCCCCTCCTCCCTCCCCCATCCTCCTGCTCCTTCCTCCTTCTCCTGCTCCTCCTTCCTCCCCTCCCTCCCCTCTCCTCTTCCTCCTCCCTCCTCCTACTCCTCCTCCTCCTCGTCCCTCTCCCTTCCTCCTCGCCCTAGGAACCCGTAGGTTTATAAGCCGCACAGATATAAGCTGTCGATACATTTCCTTCCCATGTTTTGTCAGTGAACCCTGTGCAATCTAGAATTATTTGTGGCCCGCCTACTGTGCGATTTCTATCCGGTTTTCGTAAAAGAAGTTTCCAGAACTTCTTTCATTCCCCTTTCGTGTCACATGTCCTGCCCATCGCAGTTTACGATACGCAAGTGTTCTTATTTCATCTGGTTTCCAATAAATGACCAAAAAATTACAAAGTAGAATAGAAAGCGTAGAAATGAACTTCCTTAGAAGAACTAAAATCTGCACAAGAATGGATCGGTTAAAGAATGAAAATATAAGAACAGAGTTAAATATATATCCATTAAATGATAAAATCAAAGGATATAGAGAAAAATGGTTTAGACATGTAGAAAGAATGAACGTAACAAGATTACCAAAAGCAGCATGTAACTCTCTGTTAAGTAGTCTTCTCAATTCACCTGTCTCTTCATCTCTCTTTGACCCAAAATATTTCCCTGAGAACTTTATACTCAAATACTCGTATGCTTACTCCTCCCTTAAATTAAGAGTCCATGTTTCGCATCCATATAATTTAACTGGAAGAATAACAGTTTTATACATTTTCAATTTAATTATTTCTGAGAGACGTTAGGACGAAAAGAGTCTCTGTACTGCATAATAACAGCTATTTGTTATTGCGAATTTTATATGGAATCCGCCACTGATGTGTGAGGCTGTGCACCTATCTAAGTGCGCGCTTCAGTGCTGGTACTTTTGGGATCTTGTGTGAAAGTTGTATGCATTTTTTTTTTGCACGAAACGATATGACGAGTGGACAGGTCAGGTTTTATTGTAGGAAATGTTTTTAAATCTTAGAGCGATATAAACCCTCGCGTTCTGAAGATGGCTGACTGCTTTTTGCTTGGTTAAGCAAACACAAGCTTCCTGCTTCGTTACCTGAAGACATAGGACATTTGCATCAGGAAATGAAAATGTTGGCTTTTAAATATGAATATAGTGCATTCACCACGTCTTCCGAGGAGGTCCCTCGCTTCTCATTCCGTGGTTCGCGGGTTCGAATTCAAAAGTGGTCGACACATATTCGTAGTTAATAAAATAAAAATAAAACATAGTTTTATTTGATTTTCATATTTGTTAAGATATAATTCAGTGACAGCTGTTCCGGTACACTGTACCTTCTTCACACATGTTAACAAATTATATATATATGATATGAAAAGAAAAAAGAATGCTTGAGTCGGGATTTGAACTCGAGTCTCTAAAGTCTGTACCTTTAGCGCTCTAACCAACTGAGCTACCCAAGAATTCCAACACAAACATACAATTTTCTTATACATGTAGTATTCTCAATTCACACAAGAGGTAGCGGAAATTTCTTTCAACTGCCATCTAGCGGCTAACATAACAGTTAAGCAAATTATTAAAGAGAATATTTACTTTATAGCAGTAACGCTTGTATATATAGATATTATAAATATATTTTTGACATTTGGCAATGAAGGCAAATATTTATAATATCTATATATACAAGCGTTACTGCTATAAAGTAAATATTCTCTTTAATAATTTGCTTAACTGTTATGTAAGCCGCTAGATGGCAGTTGAAAGAAATTTCCGCTACCTCTTGTGTGAATTGAGAATACTACATGCATAAGAAAATTGTATGTTTGTCTTGGAATTCTTGGGTAGCTCAGTTGGTTAGAGCGCTAAAGGTACAGACTTTAGACTCGAGTTCAAATCCCGACTTAAGCATTCTTTTTTCTTTTCACATCATATTTGCCTTCATTGCCAAATGTCAAATATATATATGAATAAGATTGTTTTCTTGGGTTTTCCGCGTCTTGGATTCAAGTTCGGCCTCTGGCCACTGATACCGACGTTTCGGCATGATCCCACATGTCATTATCAAGGAATGGTAAGTTCGAGTCACAGGTTTAGGTCTTATATAATAAAATACATAGAGTTTTCACTGTGGTCCGTTTCCGAAGACGTACACCCATCCGAGATTTAGTTCTTATATATAAATATAAATAAATATATCCATCCATAGTAATTCTGCCCGAAGGCAGGTCCTTCACTGCAATCATAGCATTTTCATTCTATGTTTGCAGCTTTACTAGGGAATTGTGTAGGTGTGGTAGCTTCCCGTTGCTTTCCACACCGGTGAAGGATGATGATGATGATGGCCATATGATTTCGGGGACCGTTTAGGCCTTAAAGTTTTCCTGGCATGTGTCTTACAGGTGAGGAAAAACCCCGATAAAAACCTCACCCAGAAAAACTGCCCCGACCGGGGATCGAACCCGGGCCCGCTGCGTGACAAGGCAGCACGCTACCTCGAGACCACAGCGGTATAAATATATATATATATATATATATATATACATACATATTTTTAGGGCGTTACATGTTGTATTAAATTTCTCTTCGGAAGAAAAATAAAAAGTTGGGACCTGTGTCGAAAATTTCGCGGCACTTAAAACAACCACGAGCCTGAAATAAGGGATCTTTGAGCAAAATCTTTCTCTGGTTTTTTACCTACCTATTTTTTTTTCTTATCCTAATTATATGGATATGTATCTTTATATATGGGTTTTTCCTCACCTGCAAGACAAATGTCAGGAAAACTTTAAGGCCCAAACGGTCCCCGAATCATATTACCATCATCATCATCGTTATCATTATCATCATCATCCTTCACCGGTGTGGAAAGCAACGGGAAGCTACCACACCTACACAATTCCCTAGTAAAGCTGCAAACATAGCTTGAAATTACTATGGATGATTCTTTATATATAATTCTTCAGTACGTGGTTTTGTCACTCCACTCCTCCTAAACGATTGGACCGAAATTGATGAAATTTTTTGTGTGTGTCCGATTGAATCTCTGGATGGTTTAGATTCACAATTGGACCCTCTAAAACCATTAGGTGTAGGAGTTCACCTGAAGGTGGAAATTTAAAAATCGCTCTAGCGGTGACAATTTTCTCCATTTCACAACGAAACTCAGTATATCCTATTAAAATAAACCGAGGTAGGTAGTGTCCACAAATGAGCGAAATCCAACAATTAGAATTTGAGGTTTATTTGAAATCCGGAATTAAAAACTGCCTAAAGTGTGTTTGAGTGGGTCCCTGGTTGGTTCAGATTTAAAAATTTGATACTCTAAAACCATTCGGTGTAGAAGTTCACCTGAAGTGAAAATTTACAAATCGCTCTAGCAGTAACAATTTTCGATTTTTCACAACAAAACTCAGTATATCGTATTAAAATAAACCGAGGTAGGTATTGCCCAAAAATGAACGAAAACCGACAATTAGATGTGAATGTTTACTTGAAAACGCATATTAAAAACTGACTAGCAACCGCCATGTTTGGTTCGTACCATACAATTAATTAACCTTTAATACTTCATCTATGTCCACCACTGTGGTCTCGGGGTAGCGTGCTGCCTTGTCACGCAGCGGGCCCGGGTTCGATTCTCGGTCGGGACAGTTTTTCTGGGTGAGGTTTTTATAGGGGTTTTTCGTCATCTGTAAGATAAATGTCAGGAAAACTTTGAGGCTCAAACGGTCCCCGAAATCATATGGCCATCATCATCATCATTCATATTCATCTTAGGTTAAGCTTAGGATTAAGGACTCTGCTGGCGCACCATTATCATCATCACCCATCATATCATCGGGGCAACGTAACCCCGCCTTCCAGGCGCCCTAACCTCAAAAGTGGGATACAAGTACGCCATGCCAGCAGAGGAACCAGGAATGTCGAAAGAGAAACCTGGGGCATTTGAAAAAAAAAAATTATTTAAGCGTAGCAACGCACGCCGGGTATTAGCTAGTATAATAATTGTCTAGATATATATGCAAATGTGTGTTTGTGTGTGTATATATTTCTACATGTATTTAAATATGTACGTAGATTTTCCTAATTATATTATATGGATGCGAAACATGGACTCTTATTTTAAGGGAGAAGAAAATGTTACGAGTATTTTATAACGGAGTTATTAAGACGATTCTTGGACCAAAGAGAGATGAATAGACAGATGAATGGAGAAGACTACATAAAAATGAACTACATGATATTGATAGGAAGCCAGATATAATAAGAACAGTGAAGTCTCGTAGACTGCGATGGACAGAACTTATGGCACGAGTAGGGAATGAAAGACGGACATGGAAGCTTCTCATAGGAAAACCGAAGGAAAGTTCCCAGTTGGTAGACGAAGAATGAGGTGGGAGAATAACATTAAACAAGATTTAAGGGAAGGAGATTATACAATCTACTATTGCAAAACAGCGCAGGATAGGGACGTGTGGAGAGCTTATGTCCAGGCGGCGGCCATAAACCTACGGGTTCAATGGTGCCAGTGAGTTAGTTACGTACTAGGCCCCTACCTATAAATGTTTATTTTTTCTATCTACCCACTTGTTTCCTACTCGTCTATCTTATTTCCTAGCCTTATCTACACTCTAATTCAACCCCGATAGTTACTATAGACCTTATGGGCTACGCCTGTGCCCCCTACCTACAGAGGGTGCATGTTGCCAAACGCATAATAACGGTATTTGTTTGTTTAGGGAGGGGTGGAGCGGCAAGGTTAGCAGTACTTTTTCCAAATCTATGTACTATACATTTAAAAAACATAGTTTTTCTTTTACAGCGCGCAAACTAGTTTTATAGTAAATATGAGAGTCGACATTTTCACACAGGATGGTACAGATCTGCACGACAGGTGGTAACTGTTTTTTTGTTTAAGAGGGGGTGGCTTGGACGGCTACAACTTACAACTATGTACCTGCTGTGTTGCAATCTTCAGTTTTATATAAGGGTTTCTCTCAAGAAAATTAAAATGGTAACCCACTTCTCTATTCCAAACACATCAGTAACTTCCTGGGTTGAATCTGACTGTATCCATATACATATATATATACATATATATATGTGTGTGTGTGTGTATGTGTGTGTAGCGAGAGAGAGAGAGAATCATATATAAAGAAGAAAAGTACATTTTTGGACTAGTTGGTAGGACAATAACTTACAAAGTTTAATATCTGGGGTTCAAACCCGGTTCAGGAGTTTATTATTTTTTTTCGTGTCATACCTGGCCTTCATTACTAAATGTCAAAATTTAAATATATCATCGAAATAAAGAAACGTTACTGCTATGAAGTATACATTCTCAATAAATGAATTCATGAGATGGCACGTCCCACTCCCTCTTATGATACACAACCATATATAACGAAGAAATATAGGCCTACATGTTTGTACTATGATACCTGAATGGTCTAGTTGATATGTCACTAACGTACAAAGCCAGTTGTCTCGGGTTCAAATCCCGATTGATATGTTTGTTTCTCTTTTCATGATTGTATATATATATATATATATATATATATATATATATATATATGGTATGATAAGAAAAATAAATGCCTGGACGGGATTCGAACCCGGATCTCTGAGTCTGTACCTCAGTGTGATATCCATTACACCACCAGGCGAATCCAATTCAAACATTTATTTTTCTTATATATGTATTATATTCCCCATTATTACTAGATGTCGCGAGAACTCAGTCTTCACTGCCATCTAGTAGCTGACTATAACAAGTAAGCAAATTAATATATATATATATATATATATATATATATATATATATATATATATAACGAAAACAATTGTAACTAAATTAGTATGGTTCAAATTCTTCCCTATAGGGGGAGTGCGCCTAAAATCTCTGTTAAGGGAAACATGGCCTTACAAGAAGAAGGTATATATAAGGAGAAAAATGTGCCTGAACCGAGATTTGAACCAAAGGTCTGGCGCTCTACATTTGAACTAACTAAGCATCCATGAACAAACATATAACTGAAGAGAAACAATTGTGCTTGAGCCGGGATTTGAACCAAGGATCTCCAGCTTCGTGCGCTGATCCTCTACCTTTGAGGTATCCAGGCATCCATGGACAAGCATCACCTGAGTTACAGCCCTGCGAGCCGCTAATTAAATGAGAACCAGCACTTACAGATCGCTCAACTGTCTCAATTTCTCTTTAAACTGGTTCGTTTTCCGCTCGGTTAATAACTGTAATTAGTTATCTATATCAACTCTAGATGGCAGCTGCTTACTCTGTCTCTCAACTTAAGTAGGGTTCGTATTTAGTTCAATATATATATATATATATATATCCCAGAGGTCCGGGATCAGATCCCGCCCAGGCATATATTTTTCTTATCATGTCATATCCATCCATCCATCCATCCATAGTAATTGTGCCCGGGGGCAGGTCTTTCACTGCAATCATAGCATTTTCATGCTATACTTGCAGCTTTACTAGGGAATTATGGGTGTGGTAGCTTCCCGTTGCTTTCCACACCGGTGAATATGATGATGATAATGATAAGGATGATGATGATGGCCATATGATTTCGGGGACCGTTTGGGCCTTAAAGTTTTCCTGGCATTTGTCTTACAGGTGAGGAAAAACCTTACCCAGAAAAACTGCCCCTACCGGGGATCGAACCCGGGCCCGCTGCGTGACAAGGCAGCACGCTACCTAGAGACCACAGCCGTGGAATATATATATATATATATATATATATATATATATATATATATATACGAGCTGATACCCGGCTTGCGCTGCTACACCTAAATAAATGATAATGCGTTTTTGCATTTAGTTGAATGAGTAAAAGAAAAAGAATATATAAATTTATATCGTTATTATTTTTAGATACCCCATGCTAATTACTCAGCGTTGCCCGGGATTCTACGCATCCCCATGTACTTGGCATAAATGAGCTGAAAGACAAAATTCGTTATTTTGAGTTATCCACTAAAGAAATACCCGCCATGCACTGCTATGCTTGCCCGGGAATCTACTTATCCCGATCTTCTTGGCATGAATGAAAGACAAAAATGTTTATTGTGAGTTATCCTTAAAAGATAAACATATGCTGTCGCGGAATTTTCTGTAGAGTTTTTTTGAGATACGACCTATCCAATTCTGTGTACAATAATTTTGTGTATTTGTTATGGTTTAGGGAGCGTAAGCCATTTAAGCTTACAAAAAGCGACATTTTTTCACGTTTTTTCACAACAGAAGGTGATATTTAAGAATGAAGGGCTTGAGGACAAAAACTCTCTTATAGGCTATAACTTTCCCGGGAAAATCCTGAACATTCTGCAAAAAGGCCCATTACAATCTGATGAACGGTATGTCAGTACATGCTTGCCCGGAAATCTACTTATCCCGATCTTCTTGGCATATGGCTATTGTGAGTTATCCGTAAAAGATAAACATATGCTGTCGCGGACTTTTTTGTAGAGTTTTTGAGATATTAAATTCTGTGTACATTAATTTTCTGTATTTGTTATGGTTTAGGCAGCGTAAGTCATTTAAGGGTAAAAAACGTACTTTTTCACTTTTTTCACTACAAAGGGTGTCTTTTTAAGGGTGTAAGAGTTGAGTATCACAACTCTCTTATAGCCTATGTTGATCCCGGGAATCTCCTGAACATTTTGCAAGAAGCCCCATCACAATCGGATCAACGGTATGGCCGCGCATAAAGTACGAACAAACAAACAAACAAACATTTTTATGTATTAGATATAAGATATATAATTTTTTTTTTTTCAAAAATGACGTTTTATTTTTAATGAAGGAGTATTATGGACCCATCTCGCTTTCCTAAATTAGTATTGCAATATAAATCTAAAGGACATCGAAATAGAGGAAGACCAAAATTGAGATGGACTGAACAACCATACCTTAAGATTTCTTAGGGACAGGCTCAAACGACCTTCTTCTTATTCTTCTTCTTAATTTTTCCATTATAGCTTTAAATTTGTTCTTTCTTCAGTTCTTGTTGTCTTACCTTACGCCGTCATACCACCTTTTCTGGGACATCCCTGTTGTCTTCTACCCCTAGGATCTCTTGCTTCTTGACATAAACCTACATAAATCAATGATGATAAACTCATGGAGTTACCTTTGTCAGTATTTGATCCCTAGAATATATGGCTCTAAAGCTACCCAACATCGCCGTAACAAATGTCCGTCACGCAGGAGTTGCATAGACTAAGCGAGTTTCTCAGGGAGTCGAATTTATGGTCCGATTTTGCTGATTTACGGAAAATATATTAATTTTATTAATTAAATCACATCTATCAAGTTTCGTCGCAAGAAAACACAATTGGCGGCAGATAGAACGATTTTTAAATTATGCATTTCAGGTAAACCCCTATTCATAATTGAATGAATTTCGTTGACTTTTGTAGAATATCTCTGTCAAATTATCTGATTCCTGTTTACCGGGTTCCGTTAGTAAATTAAAATAGCGGCCGCTAGAGCGATGCCAACACTCACACTCATTTGAGTAACCGGACTGGAGTTGAATATCAACAAAACTAAACACATAGAAATTCAGTATATAATGGAAATGGTCAGTTGATGACAAATAAGGGAAATTTTGAGGAAGTGGCTGAATTCAAATACCTAGGAACAATAATCACAATTAGGAATAAGATGCACAAAGAAATTAAACATAGGCTCAATTCTGGAAATGCGTGCTATTATGCATTGCAGAGACTCTTGATGTCCTAACTCCTTTCAAAAAACGTTAAACTGAAAATATATAAAACTATTATTCTGCCAGTTATATTATATGGATGCGAAACATGGACTCTTACTTTAAGGGAGGAGAAAGTATTACCAGTATTTGAGAAATAAATCATTAGGACAATTTTTGGACCAAAGAGAGATGAACAGACAGGTGAATGGAGAAGACTACATAACAATGAACAGTTGCTCGCTCCATCTTTTAAATGGTCGTCCACGACTTCTATGTCCTTGTGGATTGTAATTTAACATCTTATGTGATATCCTCTCGTCTACTAACATGTTCAAAACATGTATTTATATATTCTTCTATTTTTGTTTTCTTCTTCTTCTGCTTCACTTCACGGGCTAAACGAATTGCCTGTTCCGCTTCACAGTTGTTCTGTCCACCTTTTCACTGGCCTTCCTACATTCCTTGAACCTCTTGGCTTGTAGTTAAATGCTGCTTTTGGTAATCTTGTTACATTCATTCTTTCTACATGTCTAAACCAGTTATCTCTATATTCTTTGATTTTGTTGTTTATATATATATATATATATATATATATATATATATATATACTCTGTTCTTATATCTTCATTCTTTAACCGATCCATTTTTGTGCGGCCTTTTGTTCTTCTAAGGAAGTTCATTTCTACGTTTTGTATTCTACTTTGTAATATTTTGGTCATTACCCAAGTTTCATTCCCATAAAGTAATGCAGGAACTGCCAATGTTTTATAAAACTTCAATCTAGTATCTCTTGTTGTTTTGTTCTTTAATGTTTTATGTATAGTTTCGCATATCATTTGAAATCTTGACAGTTTCACATTTACGTCATTTTTGTTATCACATTAGTTATTTGTAATTTCTCTCCAATATCTTCATTCCTACGTTTGTCCGAAAGAGTAGGCTTACGTCCTGTCACATATCGTGGGAATTTCATCTCGGCTGCTTCCAGTCTTTTTATTAAACTTTTGGTGAGAGTCCAACATTCCGAGCCATACAACAGAACAGTACATGTTAAATGTTAATTAAAGTACATAGTATACATTGTGACGAACCACACATGGCGGTTGCTATAGTCAATTTTTATTTTTCAATTTTAGGTAAACCCCATTTCTAACCGTCTTATTTGTTTCACTTATGCATTAAAAAAAATTGTGTAATAACTTAATAGTACTCCCATAAGAACATGTGAAATGAAAGACTTACATGGAAGCTTCTTGTAGGAAAACCAGAGGGAAAACGCCCAGTTGGTAGACCAAGAATGAGGTGGGAGAATAACATCAACTATGATTTGAGGGAAATAGATTTTACAGGGGATGATTGGAAAACATTGGCTTAGGATAGGGATATATGGAGAGCTTATGTCCGCGCGGCCATGAACCTACGGGTTCCATAGTGCCAGTGAGATAAGTTTTCCTAGCTATGAGAATTTTCCCCGCCGTTGTTATTAAATGATCGCTACATACAGCTAACGGTGTACTGTGAAATGTTATTGTACTGTGCTTACCTCTGGCGGAGAGATTTTGAACTTTTTGAATGAAACAAACATTTTTGCGCGATAGTGCGTTTTGTCGTACTTGCAGCAATGGTGACCATGGTTGAAAGTTCTTCTTCCTAATTTCGGGGTTGCTAACCTAAATAGCTATACTGTAATATTACATATTATAAACCGCGTGTGGGAAGTAAAACCACGGCCCTCTATGTATATACAAAATATATCTATTATACGAAACAAATCACTGCATTTTTAAATTAACTGAACTTTGTTTGAAACAATATAAAACCTCACCCAGGAAATTTATTTCGAACTCGGGTCCGCTGTTATTATTATTATTATTATTATTATTATTATTATTATTGTGATATTTAAGTCTAAAAATTCATCAACCCCGACAGTATAATAATAATAATAATAATAATAATAATAATAATAATAATAATAATTTATTTATTTATAAACATTTATATTTATGATGATCTTGAAGAAGATTTTCGGGCTGTTGGCCGTGGTCGTGAGGCTTGTAGTTCCCCGACGTTTCGCCAGAGACTGCGTCCGGCATCCTCAAGGGTCTCTGGCGAAACGTCGGAGAACTACAAGCCTCAAGACCACGGCCAACAGCCCGGAAATCTTCAAGATCATCATAGTAACTCCGGCCGTGAAAGACTACGTGAATACATTTATATTTATATTTATTTATAAAATTTATTACAATGTAATAATACATCTTCCTGTGCCCAAAAGTTTTGTTTTATTTATATTCTTTCTCCATTCTTCTCTATCTTCCCATTCCAATTCTTCCATACCTACCTGCTTCATACTTCTTCTTATATCATCCATCCATTTAAATCTAGGTCGATCTCTCTTTCCTTTCCCAGGTGGAATCCATTTCAAAGCTTTTTGATAACAGTAACAATAATAATAATAATAATAATAATAATATAATAATAATAATATAATAATATATAATAATAATAATAATAATCCCAAATAGAGATATATTTAAAATTAAGGTGAATAAGTGGCAAGTTGACCAAGAGGACAAACCGAAGAAAAAAAACTGGAACAACTTGGACAGTTGATAGAAAACTAGCTCATAGCAAGAGAATGAAAGAAATTTGGGCTCAAAGGAAACACCTCTAAGTAATTTGCGTGGTCCTACATGGGCTCATCCGCAATAAAAAAAAATAAATATCTTTATCATCGTCATCGAGCTGCCATCTCCATAACTAATTCAACAAACTGGCTGGTACTATTGAAACTATAAGTTCATGATCGCGCGGACATAAGCTCTCCTTACATCCCTATCCTGAGTGTTCTCCCACCAAGTATCACACCCATGTAGTAATATATTTTCCACATTGCTATTAAATAGTCTTAATTTAATGATGTACCTCTTCAGAGATAAGTTTCAGTTCTAATGAAAACAAACCAGATGTATGGACTGCATTTTGAATGTATAGAATAACTTTTTGACAGGACAATATCCCCAATAATCACGTATGGGCTCGAATTAATATGAGAAAAATTTACCGTCAGTGACTTAGAATGCATTGAGAAAGTGAAGGCACGGTTCCTGAAATGTGCCTTCAGACTGGGAAAACATGCGCCATCAAGGCTGGCATATGCCTAAAGCAATTATTTTAAGTAAGATTTGGTTCCGACCTTATGAAGGTCTTGACCCGATATCTTTAAGTGCTTTTATTTAAGTGTTATTTTTATTTTATATGATAAACAAGGAGAGTGATCCTCTCTCTGTTTTTGGCTGATTTTAAGTTATATTGAGTGAATTTATTTAGAATTTACAACTGATTTTTATGAACTTATGTGCAGTTTTTATTTACGACGAGGAATAGATTAAGTAGTAATCATTATTAATACGGCCTTAGTTTCTTAGAGTATTTTATGATGCGTTAATTAAAGTATTATATGCATTGGTGTCCTGTATCTTAGTGTAGTGTGAATTTGTGTATTACCTATCTCGTTTATTAGTCTGTTTTTATGTGTAAGAATTGTGTCTCTTTGTCTGTGTGCTAAGTGTTTTATATGGTCTATTATGTAAGAGATTTCTGTAACATCGTGTAGTATGGAGATCTGAGTTTGGCGGTCTGCATGGAGTATGATTCTTAGGGCTTTATTTTGGGCTATTTGTAGATTATTAATGTGAGAGGTTGCGGCATGTCCCCAGGCTGGACTGGCATATGTCATGAGTGGTCTGATGATAGCTTTATATAGGTTTATTTTGTGTTTTAGTGAAAGTGTGCCTGCAGTGAGAATGGGGAAAATGTGTGAAGTTCTGATTTGCGCCTTTATTTTCAGATGTTTAATATGTTGTTTAAATGTTAGTTTTTTATCGAGTGTAACTCCTAAATATTTTACTGAGTCTGTGTATTCAATGTTTGTGTTGTTTATATTTAATGTAGGTGGGTTTGGTCTTCTTCTTGTAAATGTGATGGCTTGTGTTTTTTCAGCGTTTAATCTGATTCTCCATTTGGAGAACCAGTTGCTGATCCTGTTGATGTGTAGTTGTATTTTTCTAGTGGAGTGGTGTATGTCTTTATGTGTACAGTATATCGCTGTGTCGTCTGCATATTGTGCTATTTTAGTATGTATTGAAGTTGGGATGTCTGAAGTGTAAATGTGTATAATGTTGGTGCCAGTACAGATCCTTGAGGGACGCCTGCTTTTATTGGATGCCAGTCTGATGTCTGATTATTAACTATGGTTCTGAATGTTCGCTTGTTTAGAAAGGAGTGAATTATTTTAATATAGCTGTCAGGAATTTTATATTGTATTAATTTAAATATTAGGCCTGTATGCCAAACGGAGTCAAAAGCTTTCTCTATGTCGAAAAAGACTGCAGTTGTGAATTGTCTTTGTAGAAATCCTGTTGTTATGTCGTCCATGAGTCTCGTTAACTGTAGAGTAGTTGAGTGTTCGGGTCTGAAGGCAAATTGTGTCAGAGGTAGTATCTGAGATATGTAAGGTAGTAGTCTTTTGAGTATTAGTCTTTCTAGTACTTTGCCTATGTGGTCGAGTAAGCTAATTGGTCTGTAATTTGAGGAAATAATGGGTTTTTGCCAGATTTAGGAATGGAAATGATGTTGCTTGTTTGAAAGGAGTTGGGTAGTGATGTAGTTTGAGTGCAGAATTTAGGATTTTGGTCATATGAACTAGTCCTTTTCTAGGAAGTTGTTTTAGAGTAGTAGTAGTTATTCTGTCTTGTCCTGAAGCTTTATTGTTATTTAAAGAGTTTACAATTTTCTTTATTTCAGTAGTGGTAGCTATAGGTATTTGAAATGTCGGTGGTACGTTTAAGTAGGTCTTTGTTTGCCTTCTGATTTTAGCTTGAAAGTGTTCGTGATGATTGTTATTTGTCTTTGATCTAAATTGATTTTCTAATGTCTCTGCAAGTGCGTTGGCTTTGTCTAGGTCATCGTAAAGTAGTCCGTTTCTTCCATGTAGAGGTCTGTTTCTGGTCGTTTTATTATGAGTGAAGTTTTTGATTATTTTCCAAGTGTTGTCGTTTTCAACTGCAGTCTTAAGTTGTTCGTCAAGTTGTTTAAATTTGTAGTTTTTAATATGTTGATTTATTCTTTTAGTAATGAAGTTTAGTTGTCGTTTGTCTTGTCGTAGTCTTAGACGTTGCCATTTTCTTCTTAGTTGTCTTTTTTGTAGAAGTAGTTCAGTTAGTCCTGGGATGTAGTGCGTATTTTGAGTCCTATTTGAGCTGGTGGTAGTAGTACTGTTGTAAGTTTGCAGAAGTGTGTCTTGAAAAGTTTTGGTGGCTAAGTCTAGTTCTTCTGTATTATTTATTGTGATATTTGGAGTTATACTGTCATTTAATATTTGTCTGAAGGATGCCCAGTTTGTAGTTTTAGTGTTAAAGTTTCTTGTCTGTGATCTGATGGGATGAAAGTCTATTTCCATGATTACTGGACTATGGTCTGAGTTTAATTCATCAAGAGCGTCTATGTAATTTATGATGGGTCTTGGCTTCATGATGAAAATGTCCAGTACGTCTGGTCTATGTCCTTGATAACTGTAGTGGGTTGGTTGTAATGGTCCTGTTACTTGATATCGGTTGTCTATTGAGTGTTTTAGTAACGTTTTTCCTCTTGCATTAGTAAGTCTTGAGTTCCATATTGGGCTTTTAGCGTTTAAAGTCTCCTCCAAAAATGAATTTATTATTGTGCTTCGTTAATGTGTCTAGTTCAGTAGCCGTTAGTACGTTTTTAGGTGGTATGTATATGGCCCCTACAGTAGTTGTAACATTATGAGAGTATATGTCAATTGCAGTTTGTTGAATGTTAGTAAGTCCTTGAATAGTAGTGAGTGAGTGTTGTATTGTAGATTTGACTATTACAGCTGTGCCACCGTGTCCGTTTTCTTTGTCTGTTCTGTAAATGTCATAATTTGGTATCCTCCAAGTAATGTGTTTCTTTAGTTTGGTCTCGGCTATTAAGGCAACGTCTATGTTCAGTCTGGTTAGTAGGTTAGTGAGTTCTAATATTTCGCTTCTGACTCCGTTTGCATTCCATTCTAATAAGAGCAAGGGTTTTATTAGAGTTTGGGTTTAAGGGCCATTTTGGGTTAGTGGCAGTGAGTAGTGTAATTATGGTATTTAGTAGGTGGGGATTTTCTAGGACTTTTTTAATGAGGGTGATTAGTGCTTCAATTGAGTTTGTGTTTTTATTATTTATAGTGTTTCTCACTGCATCAGCGGCTGTGTGATTTCTATTAAGTGGAGGGAAGTTTAAACTGTGGTCGTAGGGCTTTCGATTTCCGCATTTTGTGTTGCTCTGCTTATGGAGTTAGGTCTTAGATTGTCTAATGTAGTTCTTTGCGTTCTATTTGTGCCATTTTGAATTGTAGATTTTACTGCAGGTTGTTGAGATTTATCTGTTATCATTTGTTGAGGCCTTGCTGTGAGTTTTTTGTATATGGGGCAGTCCCTGTAGCTTGCGGCGTGTTCGCCCTTGCAGTTGGTGCATTTAACATTCTTGTTTGAACAGGCTGAGAGCCTGTGTGTTCCAGAACATCGGACACATCTCTCAGTCCTATTACAAAACTGAGCTATGTGTCCAAAGCCCTGGCATCTGTAACATTGGGTGATTCCTGATAGACCTATGTATTTTTCTAGTTTTACTCTTATGTAGCAGATGTGACTAAGTTCTTTTAGCATTTCCTCAAGGTGTTCATTTCTTTTAAAAGTGAGTATCCAGACTGGCAGGGGTTGTTTTATTCTGTTTCCATTTTGAAACATTTGTTTGGTTAACTGTCTGATTGCGATGATTGGATAATTGTGGTTCTGTAAGTACGAAAGTATGTCAGCTGTAGGGAATTCAGTTGGTAGACCTTTTAGAGTGACCTTTAGTGCTGTGTTAGGTTCATTGGAATGTGTGAAGTACTTGTAATTGTTTATTTTCAATCTTTCTATTACATTATTGTATGTATTATTATCTTCTGTTTGGATCTTTAAGGAGTTATTAGAGTAAGTCATTTTTACCGTTTTTATATCTTTACCTGCGATTTTTTCCAGTGTCATGGCATTTGTGATTTTTATATCTGCAATTATTGGTGGTGTTTACGGAATTTAGGCTTAATTTGTTCTTTATCTACTATGTCTGTGGTTATATCATTTAGAGGGTTAAATCTATTTTCAGTGTTGATGTCTGAAGTTGTTTCTTTTAGATTGGTTTGTTTACTTGTCCTTTTTGGTAATATGAAGTCTGTATCTTGTGTATTTTGTATATTATCTTCCTCTAGATCAAGTGCTTTTCGTATTTGCGATTTAATGTGTCATGTATTGATTCTGAACCTGCATCTGAGTCTGAATTTTCCTGTTCTGTTTCACTTGACTGGGATTTTAAGTCCATATCTGAGATGTCTGGTCCGTGAGGAGGATGCTTGGGATAGGTATCTTTGGGTTGTACTTTCATCATCGTTAGACGATGGGAAGACAGGGCAGGAGGTTCCCTGTCCTTACTCCGGGATCGAGTAAGGCCTGGGGATTGACGGGAGCTGAGGAAAAGGTGATGCCGTGCACCGTGTTAAGGGATGGAAATTTGGGAGTCTAGCCGTGCGTCTGACCGTAATTTTAGCTTGAAAAAGCTAGTTTTAAGCTCTTTTGTAGTGTTGCTTTGTTCACTGGCCGAGTGGGAGGCGAGCAGTTCAATGAAGCTGGCAGCCGCAGTGGTCGACCTGACTGACAACACCGCCGAAGACAAGAAGCTTGATCTGCGAAGGATCCTCTTAGGCGCCTGCAGAAGAGATTCTATATGAGCTGGCCAAGGAAACTTTTTATATAGAAGATCTGAGACTCAGCCTACCATCTACCGGAGCCAGCAACAAGCTACTAGAACGGAGAAGAATGAAAAGAGCGGAGATAGATATCGGTTTGTATGGGACTGCAATGATCGACTTCAACTGGACCAAAGAGAATCAGGAGCAGAGACACACCATTACAAGACTAGCCACCCACGGCTTCCACTACAAAATATATAAGAACAAGACATTCCATACCCCGAGTGACGAATGTATGTCTGAATTGTGCGGGCAGATATACAACCATTATCACATCACTGAGTGCCGTAAAGAATAAAATCGATCTCCGATTATAGCAAATAATAATACCTATTTACCTTTCATCTTTATTTTGAATGTTCGAATAGTTCTTTTTTCTTTAAGTCGTGCAAGAAAATGTAACCTTAATATCTTTATCTCATTCTCCTTTTTTATATGATGCTTCTTAAATACTGTATTTCTGTTATCTCCTCTATTTCTGTAGCATTGAGCTGCATTCGTATTTGAGTAGCATTATATAAAGATTTTACTAAACACAATGTGCACATATTTAAATTTCACCAGTCTTTTTGTAATTGTGATGAGAGATTGAATTCTGCTTTTGCATTACATTAGGAGCTACTTGGGGCATGGCTCGTCGCAAAGATTACATCTGCAGTCCTTCTTGTGGTCGTGGTATGACGGATTCTGGCATATCCCCCGTGGAAACCATGCGCAACGAAGCACTGTGTATAGGTGGCGAAGTTGGAAGTTCGGACCTTTCCACACATCAGTTTTAATTGTTTCTGTTTCTGAATGGATTCAGTTGCATTATTTACTCTCATTATTTAAAGCCTGACCAGAGGCTATAAGATGGCAGTGCCATCACTGGTCTTGCCTTCCTTTGGCCAGCAACCAATCGAAGGGACTATTATTATGCTTTCAAGTCTTATACGAGAAATTCCCGGAAGATCTCTGGGCCGTCCTATGAAACGCTGCAGGGAAAAATTTCTATAAGATCGTAACAGGCCTTGGCCTAATATTTGGAAGGAAGAAGAAGAAGACTCTCATTACTTTTTTTTTGTTTATTCAGGTACAGTCCAGCTATGTTTGCAGCCAGATCTCTTAATCATTTTTCGAGGAAAAGAAAAGAATGTAAAAAATTGGTCACAGAAAGATCTGATAAGAGATTGAAAACTTGTTCACGATGTCAATGTTTTATCACAAGTAATGTCACGAGTGATTTTCAGATTATCGATAAATTCACGACTCACGAAGTGAGGAGTGAATTTATCTAGATAATTTGGAAATCAAGAGTGGCATTTGTTAGGACTATATAACGAATAAATTTAAACTGTTTACTCACAAACATTATTTAAATATATTTATTTTAAAATATTTATATATTTAATGTAAACGCCGATGTTTGAAAACAAATGAGAAACGTTTGTTATGTTTCACTAGTTCATCACTGCAACTAGATCATATTTATTGCCAAAATAGAATCGCAATATTGTAAGAATGCTCTCTAGTGGAGAAAAAATGAAACACGTCAAACTGTATATTAATTAATTTCTGATGTCCTATGATGTAAATATGTCAATTATATTTTTCTGGAACGTTATTATCTGGGAAATAATAGTGTAAAAAAGTGCAAACAGTGTTTGTTTGCTATAATCAATTGCTACAAATGTTTTTATATTATATCCCGCAAGCACTATCTGTTTACATTCGTCCACTATATTTATAATCTGGTAGCCGTATTTCTTAGAGAGTCAGTGACTGAAAATAATGCTCTGGCCTATTCAGAATGTTAAAAAGGAAGAGCTTTCTTTATTATGATAAACTTATTTGATAAATTCCAGGTGAAACACGACTGTGATTGGTTGTAAATCAAAATTCATTGAAACGCGATTGATCATTGACTCCCATTTGGGGCATGAGTTAAATAGTCAGGGATAAAATAATGAAAGGTACAAGTTATGTAACAAACTTTATTAAAAAAATATTTACAATAAAACAAAACAAGACACTGTTTCAAACTACTCTCAGATCAACGAAATTTCAAACTGTGCTATGGAAGGATCGACACAATTTTTCACAGGGATATCTTATTTCAGACTTGAGGTTCTTCTTCATGCTGTAAATCTACGGACACCTGACTCACAGCTGTACTTCCCTTTCGAAGGAAGTAATATTTGGAATATTTACGTCCTGAAAAAGTTCATCATTTCCTGATATTCAAAGAAGGTGAAAGTAGATGCCAGCATGTAGCTTATTGTCGAAAAGCACAAAGAGGGGTTCGCTAGCTTTAATGTCCGCATCCAAGGAACGAGTCGCTATCATCAGTGCCACATGCCTTCTCAAGATATGTACTGTGGAGAAGTTTGTAATTTAATGCAGGAATCTAGCGATTACCACCTCTTCTGACCCCGAGATTGAAAATTTTACAACTAACGTAATTTCATTTAATAAGTTCTAGAATTAAAATTCTTCAGGAAGTTTCCCAAAACTATTGCTAAACTATAAACCACACGGAAGGAGAAATGTTGGTCGCCCACACAGAAGATGGTCTGAACAATTTTAACAATTCTAGCTTTCATGAAACCGGAACGAGCCAACAGGCTTAATCCCTGGATGATGATGATGATGATGATGATGAAATTAAAATTCTTCTTATTCTTCTTCTTCTTGCAAGGATTGAACGTTTTTGGTTCGTTCCGGCTGCAAGTATTATAGCTGCTGTGTCCATTTCTTTTCTGGGCGTCCCCTGATTCTTTTTCCTCATCTTGGTTGATAGTTCAGACTTTTCCTAAAATAATAATTTAATTAAATTAATATTACAATTAAAATGTTTAACCCCTGCTGAGTTTCGAACCCACGTCCGCTAGTCAGGGTGGTCAGTATTGAAAAGTGGTGGAATGAATTGTTTTACCATCTAAAATCGGAGACACCCCGAGAAAAATCTGTCCTCATCCAACCCCATATGGTTTTGTTCAGATATCTTGTTATTTTATGTCGAAAATGTTAAAAATAAGAGTTATATCAGTTTTTGATGATAACCGAGTTTGAAACACGTCTAGTTGGTGAAGGTCACGTTAAATACAAACACTGTACAGCCGTTGCACTGTGTGGTCTGTCATTGGTTAGGTTTAAACCGTCACCGGCGTCGAAAGACACGTCCTTCACTCGATGACACACAGTGATCGTGGTATCAGCTCTTCCACAACCCTGGAATGTAATAATGAACATCGTCATAAGTACATTTTAATTGTATATAATGAGTTTCGTTGCAAAACATAGAATAGGGTAAAGGGAGGTAAATTCATGATATTGGTAAAATCGTGTAGTTAATTTTGAAATTTCGGTAGAGTATTATTATTATAGGTAGAATGCTGAAATTTAAAAAAAAGTATGTCATCCAAAGATATGACATTTAGTAATTACGTGAATATGAATATCAGAGGAATGGAGGAAGATCAATGGATGGACAGAGAGGAATGCCGTTTGGTTTCCGGGAGACGGCGGCAGCTGCCATGATACCGGATGATGATGATGATATATATAATACTAATAAAATTCATTGTTAAAACCGTTGAGGTGCGGTCAACGTACCGACCCAATGAGACATCTAGTGGGTAGCTAAGGTATTACTAGGTTGAAGGAAGTCAATAAACTTTGCTTAGAGGCCTTTTTATTCAGGCTTAAGGATCATTTACGAGGCTGAAAATCTTCAGACTCAGGACCCTCGGCTTAAAGTCCCGGAGGACTTGCTCCTTGGATTTTTCCATCCTAAAAAATCCATCGATCTCTGCCGGGTATGAAACCGTGATCCTCAGGACCAGACGCAAGGGACACAATTCGTTCACCGCGGCCGACAGCCTCAAATATATAAAGCGTTCTGCCCAATGGCTGGTATTTCACTGCAATAATAGCATTTTCAAGCTATGCTTTGCAACTTTACTAGGCAATTATAGGTGCGTAGTAGCTTCTCATTTTTTCCACACCGGTGAATGATAGTGATGATAATGATGATGGCCAGATGATTATCGGGGACCGTTGGCCGCTAAATCTTCCAGAGATTTGTCTTACAGGTGAGAAAAAACAACGAAAAAAAACATCACCCAGGAAGCCTGTCCCGACCGAAAATCGAACCAGGGTCCGCTACGTGAGAAGGCAGCACGCTACCTCGAGACCACAAAGGTGATATATATATATATATATATATATATATATATATATATATGTGTGTGTGTGTGTGTGTGTGTGTGTGTGTGTGTGTGTGTGTGTGATAACACTCTAAAAGTAGCAATTTTTTTTTTTGCAACTACACTCGGAATATTCTAATTAATTAACATGCAAAATTTAGAAATCATTCTAGCGGCTAGAATTTCTGATGGTTCGTAACGAAGTTAGATATACGTCATTCAAATAAAAGGACGAAGATATTTTCAAAAAGAAAAAATAAACATCATGACCATAGTACATTCACGAATTTAGGCCATTTGTTAGCCTGTTTTGGCCTTAAGATAAACACCATCCAGAAGTCTTTTGAGTGGACGTCCTGGTCTTCTTCTTCCTGCAGGTTGATATCTTAACATTTTTTTGGGTATCCTGTGATCTTCCATTCGATGAACATGTTGCAAAATAATTATCGAAATTCAATTAATCTCTAATCGATAAAAATAATAATTATCGAAATTCAATTAATCTCTAATCGATAAAAATAATAATTATCGAAATTCAATTAATCTCTAATCGATAAAAATAATAATTATCGAAATTCAATTAATCTCTAATCGATAAAAATAATAATTATCGAAATTCAATTAATCTCTAATCGATAAAAATAATAATTATCGAAATTCAATTAATCTCTAATCGATAGAAATAATAATTATCGAAATTCAATTAATCTCTAATCGATAAAAATAATAATTATCGAAATTCAATTAATCTCTAATCGATAAAAATAATAATTATCGAAATTCAATTAATCTCTAATCGATAGAAATAATAATTATCGAAATTCAATTAATCTCTAATCGATAAAAATAATAATTATCGAAATTCAATTAATCTCTAATCGATAAAAATAATAATTATCGAAATTCAATTAATCTCTAATCGATAAAAATAATAATTATCGAAATTCAATTAATCTCTAATCGATAAAAATAATAATTATCGAAATTCAATTAATCTCTAATCGATAAAAATAATAATTATCGAAATTCAATTAATCTCTAATCGATAAAAATAATTATCGAAATTCAATTAATCTCTAATCGATAAAAATAATAATTATCGAAATTCAATTAATCTCTAATCGATAAAAATAATAATTATCGAAATTCAATTAATCTCTAATCGATAAAAATAATAATTATCGAAATTCAATTAATCTCTAATCGATAAAAATAATAATTATCGAAATTCAATTAATCTCTAATCGATAAAAATAATAATTATCGAAATTCAATTAATCTCTAATCGATAAAAATAATAATTATCGAAATTCAATTAATCTCTAATCGATAAAAATAATAATTATCGAAATTCAATTAATCTCTAATCGATAAAAATAATAATTATCGAAATTCAATTAATCTCTAATCGATAAAAATAATAATTATCGAAATTCAATTAATCTCTAATCGATAAAAATAATAATTATCGAAATTCAATTAATCTCTAATCGATAAAAATAATAATTATCGAAATTCAATTAATCTCTAATCGATAAAAATAATAATTATCGAAATTCAATTAATCTCTAATCGATAAAAATAATAATTATCGAAATTCAATTAATCTCTAATCGATAAAATAATAATTATCGAAATTCAATTAATCTCTAATCGATAAAAATAATAATTATCGAAATTCAATTAATCTCTAATCGATAAAAATAATAATTATCGAAATTCAATTAATCTGTAATCGATAAAAATAATAATTATCGAAATTCAATTAATCTGTAATCGATAAAAATAATAATTATCGAAATTCAATTAATCTCTAATCGATAAAAATAATAATTATCGAAATTCAATTAATCTCTAATCGATAAAATAATAATTATCGAAATTCAATTAATCTCTAATCGATAAAAATAATAATTATCGAAATTCAATTAATCTCTAATCGATAAAAATAATAATTATCGAAATTCAATTAATCTCTAATCGATAAAAATAATAATTATCGAAATTCAATTAATCTCTAATCGATAAAAAATAATAATTATCAAAATTAAATTAATCGAACTGGGACTTTACCAGAAAGTCCAAATTTGTAATTTGCTCCAGAGGCCATATTTGTTTCCTCTTTACGAAAGCGAATACGTATGATTTATTTAAGAAAATAAACCATAATTCTGTAAATCATAAAATCGGACTTGCTGAGGAATTGGTTTACTTTACGCAGAAAAAAGTTTTTACATTTTTGTGCAAACAATAAACAATTCTGTAACAGGTGGCTATGTTTCAACCTTTCTGCTTGAATCAAGTGAACACATCTCACTGTGATTTAGTTCATTGTTTGAACGAAGTTGTTATTTACCTGTGGACAAAATTCAGCTCTTGATCTGGTACTGAGCAGGTGAACCGGTTCTATACTGAACTGAACTACTTGCTGACGAAGGCTGCTGAACATTGTGCTGACTGTACGTCGGACGAGCGGGAGACTGAAAAAAATAAAATTTTTATTCCATTAACTTGGTTTAACCTCTCACGTCATATATTCTTTCACGTGCCACACATCACAGAGACATGACGTGTCAGGGGACGGATTTTAGCTATGGGTCACAGACATACTTTTTTTGTCACACGAGGACATGGAGTCCCGCGCTGTAGCCGAGCGGTTAAAGCATGATGCCCTGGTGCAGAACTACGGGACTTGCGTTGGTTCTAGTCTCCTTGGGGAAGTGATTTTCTCATGGAATTTCGGCCATTGTGGGACCGGTGCTCACCCAGCATTGTGAAGCATTTGGGTAGCATCTCCAGGTTCAAAAAAGGTAGTTGTAACAGCTGACACGTCATGCTGTCACAGAGGTAGACGATCATCCAGCCAGTGTAGGGGTGACATGTAGTCAGCATGTTGCGTTTCCCAGCCGTTACAGCTGGTTTTCTCAACCTGGAGCCGCTACTTATTGTAGCTACCCAAGTGTCTCACGATGCTGGGTGGGCAGTGGTCTCAGTCTGGTTGCAATTCTTTGAGAACATTTCTTCCACACGGAGACTCGAACCAACGCAAGTCCCGTAGCTCTGAGCGAAGACATCTTGCCTTAACCACTCGGCTACTGGGTGGGCCTAGTGTTTATTTCAGAGCTAAATAAATACAAACTGAGATGTAATTTCTTTTATATTCAAAATACTTTGACATCCCCGAGTGTACAGTAAAAAGTTACTACAAAAAATGTACACTGTAAAAGTAATTGGGCTTGAAAGAGTTAAAAAATATTCAGATATCTCCTACCACTGAAATTGTGTCGCTAGAATTTTATCCACTCTTTATTTTATACATACCTGCTGAACTAGATGGCTAACAGGTGTTTTAGCCGCAGGAGGAACAACATAGGAAAGCTGCTGGCCATGGTACAGGTACGGAAGTGTTGGAACAGTAGTACCAGCAGCGTGTAAGGTACTGGTTCCACTTGAGTGCCCAGCGCTTGAAACACCTTTCCCCAAACTTCCAGCTCCAGTGAGGAAAGCCAGAAGTGCATTTTGCCCAGCGTGGCTATTGAGATAATGTCCTCCAGGAAGAGTAAACATCATAACTACTGGCTGAAGACTGTACTGCGCAGGCGCTTGGTGGTGACTAGGTAACACGTACTGGTATGCAGGTGTGTTGAATAAACTGTACTGGTGAGGTGTGAAATAGTTATTTCCATGATAGCCGAATACTGTTGGTAGCACATACTGCTGGGGAACATGAGGCACTACCACGTTCTGTGTAGGCACTGGCGCTGCTTTTGCCGACTGCTGTTGTGTTTTAGACACAAACTGATACTTTGGCGATTGTTTCCCAGTGCCTGTTTGCTGGTATTTGGGTAGAACATCTACTGAGTGGGATATCAGTTGAGCAGGAACATACTGTACCGTGAAGGACGGCTGCTTATTCGCTTCTGGCGCTTGATAATGTAATATTTGCCCCTTGCTTGTTGGTAGCTGAACGTATTCTTTCCCCTGAACATATTGCTGAACTTTTGGGCCTTGTTCCTGAACGTATTGCTGAACTTTTGGTTCTTGAACTGAAAGATACTGCTGAACTTTTGTTCCTTGATCTTGTACGTATTGCTGAACTTTTGGTTCCTGAACTGAAAGATATTGCTGAACTTTTGTTCGTCGATCATGCATGTATTGTTGAAGCTTTGGTTCCTGAACTGAAATATACTGCTGAACTTTTGTTCCTTGATCTTGTACGTATTGTTGAACTTTTGGTTCCTGAACTGAAAGATACTGTTGAACTTTTGGGTCTTGTTCTTGAAGGTATTGTTGAACTTTTTGATCAGGTACATGTATGTATTGCTGCTGGGTTTGTTGCACTTTTGATGCGGGAAGCTGCACGTATTGTTGTGTTTGTGTTGTCGGTAGCTGTAGGAATTCTTGGTGGACGTATTTGGTGTGCGCAGTGTTGGGTGCGTAGAAGTCAAGGTTATAAAGAGCTGACTCAGCTGATAGAGTTCTCTTCTCTTTCTCGGTCTTGGGAGCAGGAGTGGTTGTTGTTGTTGTTGATGAGGTTGTTGTTGAGGTGCCAGAATTTGACAACTTGGCGCTTTCTGCTAGCGCCACTAACGCCAATACAATCTGAGAACAAAAAACACATTTCTTAGCAAATTCCAAAGCTATTGAGGTTGTTCTCATGAAATATTTTTTACTATTTTTTTACAAATGCTCATCAAACCCACAAACCAGGGGAGGATGTAGCCGATTTGGCTGAAACTTTGTATGTAGAAGCAGGTAGGTACCCTTTTCAAGTTTCCAGAATGTTTCACCTGAGTAGACCATAGGAAGCTGTAAAACATCTTCCAAAGAGTATTGAGAGGAAGAAGATGGATTATTTTTCAAGTTGGCGGTGTAGCATAGTTTTCAAGTGCACTCTCTGGTATTCTGCTGGCTGGGGTTCGATTCTCGCTGCCATCTATTTTTTTATTTCTCGTAATATTTAAAAAAATATCTAAATTTTTAAGAATTTTAGGGTTAATAAATTCTATCTTCAAGCCACAATTAGTCCAAAAGCATTCAAGAATAAAAGTGTATAAAACACTGGCTCTTCCAACTCTTTTGTATGGTAGCGAAGTATGGACGTTGAAAGAGAAGGATATACAGAGACTTAGATCTGCTGAAATGAGATACCTCCAGAGGACTGCAGGATACACATTACTAGATCACAAAAAAATGAAGACGTCTTAGAAGAATCACACATGGAACCTTTAGAAAACAAAACTTCTGACTATAAGTCAAAATGGATGCAACATGTTCATCGAATGGAAGATCACAGAATACCCAAACAAATGTTAAGATATCAACCTGCAGGAAGAAGAAGACCAGGACGTCCACTCAAAAGACTTTTGGATGGTGTTTCTCTTGAGACCGAAACAGGTCAACAAATGGCCTAAATTCGTGAATGTACTATGATGATGATGAATATTAAATTATCATTTATGGTATCAAAGAGTATTTAATAACTTATATGCATAATTAATTTAGCTATATTAGGCCATGCGTTGCTGTAGCTCAGTCTGTTAAATAGAAAAATTGTTATTCATTGCCATAAAATACTTTGTATAGCGAGTGTTGCTTTTATGTCCAACAGATGACACTTCTTTTGATTTTTTAATAATGACATTTTGTACTGCCACAGGTATTACATATATACGTAATGGGTATATGAAACACGCGGGAATTCGAATTTAATGTTGTGTCAAAATTTCAAAGCAATCGGTGAAGAACTTATGGACATTTTAGATTTTGAACAAACTAACTTTTTATCATAAGTAATGCCACGAGTGATTTTCAATTTATCTAGAGAATTTGGAATTCAAGAGTGGCATTTGTTAGGACTATTTAACGAATAAAATTAAGCTGTTTACTCACAAATCATTATTTAACTATAGTTATTTTAAAATATTTATATACTTAATGTAAACGGCGATGTTTGAAAACAAATGAGAAACGATAGGTACGCTTCATCTGCTTCTTTTGTTTATTTAGATTTAGATTTAGATTTATTTAGCCTGGTGGAGTTAAGGCCATGTGGCCTTCTCTTCCACTCACCAGAACAAACATATGTTACATATGAATACAAAAAAATTACAATAATAGTCATACTAAACAGGACAAACATATGTTACATATGAATAAAAAAAATACAATAATATTCACTGCAACCAGATCTTACTATTTATTGCCAAAGGAACGCAATATTGTAAGAATGCTCTCTAGTGGAGAAAAAATGAAACACATCAAACTGTATATTAATTCATTTCTGATGCTGTATGATATAAATATAACAATTATATTTTTCTGGATTGTTACCTGGGAAAAATACATTTAAGAAAGTGCAAACAGTGGTTTCTTTTTTTGGTGGTATAATAAATTGCTACAAATGTTTTTATATTAACTCCCGCATGCGCCATGTGTTGACATTCATGCACTATATATACAATCTGGTAGCCGTATTTCTCACGGGCTCAGTCACTGCAAAATAATAATCAGACATGTTCAGAATATTAAAAAGGAGGAGCCTTCTTTAATATGGTAATTATAACACTGATAAATATTTCGTGAAACACGACTCTGATTGGTTGTAAAACAGAAATGATTGAAACGTGATTGGTCATTGACTCCCATTTGGGGCATGAGTTAAATAGTCACTATAATTAAATTACGTATTTAAATGTAATAGTTAATTTACATAATTGCATAAGGTTTTGATTGAAACAATCCGAATATTCAATCAATTATTTGTTCAGTATGCATTTTGTCTCTTGTTAACCCTTAAATTCGTAATGTATCCATTTGGATACATCAGTTGGTTTGATTAATTTAATATTTTTAATACATAAGAAGAAAACGAACAAAAAGAAACAACTTAAATGTGTGTCCAATTGTACAATATACCTAATAATAACAGCTACACAAGATTCCGTTTTCTCTGCGGTCCGCCACATTCAAATAACTAACAGAAGAAATTTGTGTTTTGCCAATTTAAGGGTTAATAGATATATTACATTTGTCAAGGCGATAATCATAAATAGAACATACAATACATAACTTTTTCACACCATGCACATTATATAAAACATTTTTTGGAACAAGAACATTTTCCTGATGTTTTCATCAACGGAAAGCTATACTTCATTTAAGTTATTGATTAAAGTTCTTTTTTGTGTATTAATTTGAAAATCCAAGCGTATGTTATCATTGGAATGAAAACAGGTGCACTGAATTGATGCTGAACGATATAATATATATTTTAAATATGGAAAATAGAAACTGCAGAAATGAAGTTCCTACGTTCAGTAGCAGGTGTGACAATTTTGGACAAGAAAAGAAGTGAGGATATTAGGAAGGACTTAAATATTTTCAATTTAACAAATAGAATTGATAACATGAGAAACAACTGGTATGAACATGTTAAAAGAATGCCTACAGATAGAATCCCTCAGCTGTTACTAAAGTACAAACCAATAGGATATTGATATTCTGGACGCACATTTACTAGATGGGAGGATTCAGTAAATCCAACTTGATGTGAAAACAGGTCAAAAGGCCTAATTTCATGAAGAAGAAGAAGAAGAAGAAGAAGAAATATGTAAATTAATTATTAAATACATATTTTTTATTCCATAATTAATATTTTAATATTTGGAGCAATACAAAATATGGGAATGAGAATCAAACCCCAGTAAGCAGTTTACTAGACAGTGTGCTTGACCACTGAGCTATATCGCCAACTTGAAAAACATTGAAGAATAATCCATGTACTTCCACTAACTGCGTCTACTCACTAAGTTTCAGCAAAATCGGTTATATCCGATTAGGACTGTCCCCTTGTTGGTTGGCAACTTTATGTTTAATTTCGAATTTCAGGTAAATGCCACTTCTAACTGTCACCTTCATGTATTCTCAAATGGACGGCGTTATGCATCAACCGACTATGCGCCAGTATATAAGTTTCGAGAAAAATATGTTTAAAGTTTAAGTCAATCTTCACTATTTATTGTAGCGCCAAACTAACAATACTGGATATTGCAATTCCTTCTGGATTTTTTCGTGTTGAGACTTGAAAGTAGTTTTGAAGTTCCTTAGTACAGGTTACTGGCCCGACGCTAAGTAGTCCAGTGGTAGGGCTGCTACCTTTTAGTCTCTGGACAGACATTAGGATACTGCATTTACTCAGTACCCGATGGAACGGTTATACCGCCGTGACTCGGTCCTCAGAGCCTGGGTTGTACCACGAGAAGGTGAGGATGAGAATTGGGTAGGAGAGGTTATACACACATCACTACCCCTTACAACATGTTCATCGAATGGAAGATCACAGAATACCCAAACAAATGTTAAGATATCAACCTGCAGGAAGAAGAAGACCAGAACGTCCACTCAAAAGACTTCTGGATGGTGTTTCTCTTGAGGCCGAAACAGGTCAACAAATGGCCTAAATTCGTGAATGTACTATGATGATGATGGATATTGCAAGTCATTTTCCTTGTTTGACAGTTATGCATCAACAATTTAAGAGCTGGAATATTTGCCGCTTGGCTGCATAATGCAAAATTTAGATTAATATTTAAGAAGATCTGGTTTCATATCCGTTTGTTGCAAAACATAGAATCTCTGATAGAATTGATGGCGTTTACTTTTTTCTTTAGGATGTATTCAAACGTTTGGCGCTAAAAGTGTGCGTACACTTACTTCATGAGTCAGTGCAGGAGATGTCATAAAAATCTCAATTAAAAAAAATACTTAGCCGGTTGTTGCATAACTTCATCCAAATCATAACACTGAGCAACAAAACATAAACTTTTTTTTTGTCTCAGAAAGAAAAAAATGTGATTCTGATAGTATTTTTTCTCCTGAATTCAAATATGATATCGCTTTTTCTCCATCACGCAAGGTTTCCGAGAGACAGGAATTTATATTTTCAAACATTTTAATATTTTCTACATTCGTAACTACACAATATTCGAACATTCGGACTCACCTAGAATGTAAGTAATGACGATTTTCTGCTATATTTCGCCTGTAGAGCATCCCTTTTGATAGTCCAACAATAATCGGCCAGCATATTAGGATTCCATTTGCCTTGATATCCCTTTTCCATAGCTGAAATCTCCTGAGTTAGCTCATTTGGTTTTATTTTACAATGGAAAAAATGGACGAAAAAACGTTTATTAAAAAAATAATTATTTTAGTCAATTAATTGAAATTGAAATAAAAAACTGTGGGTGATGAGAAATTCCGAATACATATTTGAAAACACGATAAAAAACTGCATTAAGTACAACTATTGGTACTCATGAGACAAAAATCATGTTGACCAGTGTAATCTGTATATCTGCCTTAGAGTAAGAAGCTAGATTTAAATATCTTGGATATTATCTCTCTATCTGGGATGAAAAGGATATCCCTGAAAAAATTACTAGTTATAATAAAAGTTTGGGAATTATTAATCAAGTTGTGAAACCATCCCTTGTACAAAAAAACACCAGATTACGTTTATATAACACTTTGGCTAGACCAGTGTTGACCTATGGTAGTGAAGCATGGACACTAAAAAGACAACATGAAAGCAGAATAACGGCTTGTGAAATGAGATTCATGCGCAGAACAGCGGGTTACACCAGATGGGATCGAAAAAGGAACACCGATATCTTAAAAGAATTGAAGACTACGCCAATTTTGGAATATATTAAACAGTACCAACTAAATTGGAAACACCATCTTGAAAGAATGAGTTCAAATCGGATCCCCAAAGCTGTTTATAATTATATACCAAGAGGACGAAGATCACTGGGCCGTCCTATGAAACGCTGGAGGGAAAATTTTGTATAGGATCGTAACAGGCCTTGGCCTAATACTTGGAAGGAAGGAAGAAGAAGAATAAGTACAACTATTGGTACTCATGAGACAAAAATAATGTTGACCAGTGTAATCTGTATTTCTACCTTAGAGTAAGAAGTTGGGAAGATAATATTCGGTTTGATCGAATGAAATTGGACATCGTTGATTGAGTTGCATGAAGTTAAGAACCAGATAAAGTCCTTAGTGATTGTGACATGAACCTGTGAAATGACGTGTTTTAAGTGGACCACTCGTATCGTAAAGATGTCGTGTTAATGAATGAAAGTTGAAACAACACACGCGAGTGGATTGTTGTTTAGAGAGTTCGTGTTGTTACGTTTTACATTGTTGACCGGACATTCCTTGATGTTGTCAGACGGGCGGAAACACTTTCATTGCGCGCAGGTGTGATGAAGAGAAAGGTCCCGCATCCCGATCGTCTCAATTTGTCGATTTGTTCTGGTCCAGTTTACTTTCTCCTGTACTTTCAACACCCGCCACGCCCCGCTGTACAATCTCCCGGGTATTGTCTCCTCTAGCAAGTATGTCAACGTCCTCGTGTGATCACACAACTTAAGCGACAGTAGGCGTGGTTTTTACTTGGATTGTCGGCTGCGGTGGTCTAGTGGATATGTTCCTTGCCTCTGGTCTCGTGGGTCGCAGATTGAAACCCGGCTGGAGTCGATGGATTTTTTTCATCATCATTCACCAATTTAGGCCTCAAGAGAAACACCATCCAAAAGTCTTTTGAGTGGACGTCCTGGTCTTCTTCTTCCTGCAGGTTGATATCTTAACATTTGTTTGGGTATTCTGTGATCTTCCATTCGGTGAACATGTTGTATCCATGTTGACTTATAATCAGAAATTTTGTTTTCTAAAGATTTCATGTGCAGTTCTTGTAAGATGTCTTCATTTTTTGTGAACTAGTAGTGTGTAAGCATATTTTTTAGGATGGAAATTCAAGGATGAACAGATATGTTCTTTAGATTGCGATGGACAAAAAATTAGGCACGAATGGGGAATGGAAGAAGGACATGGAAATTCCTTGTAGGAAATGCAGAGGAAAACTGTCCAGTAGAACAAGAGTGAGGTGGAAGAATAACGTTAAAGCATGTTTTGAGGAAGGAAAACTATGCAGGCGGTGATTGGAAAACATTAGCTTCGAGATAGTTGTATGGAGATTCAGAGCCAATCGGAAATATACGCGTGGTCTACGATATAAAAAATGTTTGGGAACCTCTGATGCTTAGATAAATATTCCCAGCTACAACTAGGCTTTCCTAATGGCCTTTTGCGTTAGGTATTCCAAATAAAAAAATGAAAATATTATTAAAGGGGGTGATGGGTAGATTTTTTCTACATTTTTGAGCTAGAGACCTGATTTGTTTGTACAAACATTCACTGTATGATACATAATGATGTGTCTAAGTTTCATTCTTGTGAGACATTTCTTTTATGAGTTATTAAATATTATATTCTTTTTAAAATTGCATATATTATTATAATTAAATGGGTTCCACAATTTTTTAGTAAAATGCCTGATTTTTCTACAAGACCCCTAAAAATATTTAGAAAAAGATCATGCATTAGAATTCTTATAATGTGAATACAAAGGGAGAAAAAAAAATTTGTACCTCATGCGTGGAATTACAAAAAGGATAATAATTGCATACATTTTATTTTTTATTTCTTAAAATACTACTTCAATCATGGAACCCATGCACTACTTTGTTACCCATTGTTTTTAGGGCATACAGTAAAAATTTGAACCTTCTAGGACAAAATTACTGAATTCCATTCAATTTTGAATTTACAAAACTGCAGTGAAAATAAAAGTGTGAAAATTTCATTCTTGGACTTTTTAGCGTTGCACATTTTTTTAAACGAACAGGGAGCTACCTAGATTAATTGAGCGCAGAAAGATGATATGAAACATTGTGAAATTTGCTAAATAAATGAATTATATATATATATATATATATATATATATATATATGTGTGTGTGTGTGTGTGTGTGTGTGTGTTTTTTTTTTTTTAATGTCTTTGACATCGTCCGATTCTTAATAGACAATTTTGACGGTCCATCAAATCTCCTGGTTGTTTTTCCTTCATGTATAAATATATTCCCTGATTCCTGGAAGTTTTAGGTCTTCCTCTGCCTCATCTTCCCTCAGGTTTCCATTCCAAAACACATTCTGGTAGTCGAACTTCTTCCATTCGTTGAACATGCTCTACCATCGTAATTGCTGTGTTTTAATATAATCTAAAATAAAGTCTTCAATCTTCATTTTCTCCCTTATAACTGAGTTTCTAATTGTTTTTTCTCTTCACATTCTTGCTGCCCTTAATAATAATAATAATAATAATAATAATAATAATAATAATAATAATAATAATAATAATAATAATAATGTTTAGTGATTAAATAAAATAAAACTGTTAAAGTTTTATATGATTTTCATATTTATTTTAATATACATTTTTTCAGCTGTTTCTGTACTTTGTACCTTCTTCAGATAAATGCTAGGAATACAAATGAATTTTGTTATTATATATATATATATATACTCAAGTACGTAACAACTGAATGTAAACAAAAACAGTGTAACAAAGATTCTCTTATTAACAATTTAAAAGAGGTGATGCATTTAAATCCAGTTGGGAATTTAACAGCCTATTGCTCTTTTTCAATTTATTTATTTCTAAAAGATCTAGTTTTTTTCCCTTTGTTACAAACGTGTAAAACTTTAAAATTTGAATTAAAACAACGATCGTATTGAAGTATATGGTTACCGTATTTTGAAGTGTCTACATTTCTGTTATTTGCTCTCATGTGTTCTTTTATACGAGAAATGAAAGGTTTTGTAGACATTGTCACAAGTGCCACACTCTAACTTATATACACCTGATAATTGTTCCATTTTTACTTTGGTTTTATTGTTCTTCATTATGTTTTGTAAAGTTTTATTGTTTTAAACGCCACATTGATGTTCAACCGTTTGGATATCTTATTGGAAAGTGGGGCTATGTATGACATCTTAACATAATTATTTATGTCTTTCTTAGGTAAAGGAAAACGTTTTTTAATAGTTTGATTTTCTAATAAATCTTTCTAATTAAATCGTCTATGATTTTATAGTCGTAATTTTTATTGATAGCTAATTGTTTATCAATATTCAGCTCCTTGTTATATTACGAGGGTGAAAGAGGAATATTTAAAAGGTCTATGAATGTAACTATTAAAGGCTGCTATTTTATGAGTATGTGGGTGAAGGGAAGAACTGTGAATGCTGTATCGGTGTGAGATGGTTTGTGAAAGATGCCAAACTCAAGCTTGTGATTAATGTGTTTTATTGACAAGTCCAGGAAATTTGTAACTTAATAAGAACAGAACGAAGAAAATTATATTTCAAGTTCTGTTACAAAGCGTTTTATTATATGGGTCCGAAACCTGGACAGTAAGTAGAAAAACAAGCCAATAAGCTGTTAGCAGTAGAAATGAATTTTTGGAGGCGATCGACAAGAATTTCAAGATGAGATAAGGACAGTAACAGCAGAATAAGAGAAATTATGCAAGTTAAGAAAAAACATGTTAGGAAAAATAGAAGAAAAAGTTTGAAATTGTATGGACGCCTCATAAGAATGCAAGATGATCCTTAATTGGAAAACTAATGGAAGAAGTGGAAGAGGCAGGCGTAGATAACGATGGATGGATGGAGTGAAGAAAGTATGGAAGTTAGAGGTTTGAGGAAAGAATATTCTTTAGACAGGAACTTCTGACGACAAATCACATTGGATTGAAGGAGAAACACTGTATTGTGGAATGTTCCTAAATAAAAACAACTTAATATTATTGTTTTATTATATATATATATATATATATATATATATATATATATTGTTTATGGTATGTGTCATTTATGGAGCTCCACTTATCTATCTGAAGTCAAGTACGTCTAGTTCATATCATCAAAGTTCTAGTTCCTTTTAAATCGTTCCCACATGTGTGCGTGCATTAACTCTTTTTATTACATCTGGTTTCTTATAAAGATTATTTTATTATCAACAGTAGCACTGGTGAACATGATTTCTGTCTCATGAGTACCAATAGTTGTACTTAATGCAGTTTTTTTATCGTGTTTTCAAATATATATTCGGAATTTCTCCATCACCCACAGGTTTTTTATTTCAATTAATGGATTTAAATAATTATATTTTAATAAACTTTTTTTGTCCTGATCCCTATTAGGTTCGTCTTCCGGGCATATAGGCCGTGGTCCAGTCGTTCTTCTACTCGACGTTTCGTCTACTGCTACGGTAGACATCATCAGGAGATACTGCGTGCTCTCTGTGAACAGTCGGCTGCAGACTGTTGAGGAGTTCACAGAGAGCACGCAGTATCTCCTGATGATGTCTACCGTAGCAGTAGACGAAACGTCGAGTAGAAGAACGACTGGACCACGGCCTATATGCCCGGAAGACGAACCTAATAGGGATAAAGACACCGGCCGTGAAAGCCTACAGTTATACGTTTTTTCGTCCATTTGTCCATTGTAAAATAAAACCAAATGAGCTAACTCAGGAGATTTAAGCTATGCAAAAGATATATCAATGCAAATGCAATCCTAATATGCTGGCCGATTATTGTTGGACCATAAAGAAGAATGCTCTACAGGTGAAATATAGCAGAAAATCGTCATTTCTTACTTTCTAGGTGAGTCCGAATGTTCGAATATTGTATAGTTACGAATGTAGAAAATATTAAAGTGTTTGAAATTATAAATTCCTGTCTCTCGGAAACCTTGCGTTATGGAGAAAAACAGATATCATATTTAAATTCAGGAGAAAAAATACTACCAGAATCACATATTTTTCTTTCTGAGCCAAAAAAGTTTATTTTTTGTTGCTCAGTGTAATTAAACAAGACGCTGTGATTTTGTCTAATGAAAAACTCAACCTCGCGTTGGATTTGAAGTGACTATTTAGCGAATAATACAACACCAGAAGCTAAAAATAATTGTAATATTTAATATTTACCAAATGTGAGGTTATATATTCCGTTCTTACTTCCAGGCGATTTCTAAGCAGGCTGTATAGTTATAAATAGCATATATTTACTGTTAAATCTCTTTGGGCTTGGGAAAAATCAATAACAGATGACTGTATGAGAAATAACTATTAACAATAATGCACATTCATTGTATAATATTTAATAAATATTTTAGAGCAACAGAACTAACAGTTTATTTTTTTATATTTTAAGTTCTTTCTTTTGGCATTTCTTGCTGTACCATATTGATAGTACATTGTTGAATTGATGTCAAAGAAGTTAATTTGCGGAGATATCTCTCATTACGAACTTTAATTTCAAAGGAGAAACAATATTTGTGTTGGCAGCACTGACAGGAAGAGTCAATTTTATCAACAGGAAGAGACAGTTTTATCGGTCTATGACATAAATACTCATAATTATTATGTTTATTGTTATTATTATCATTATTTTTGTTGTTTAGAAAATTATTGGAAGAAATGTGATAATGGGGGTTTGAAAATACATTCAGAAAAAAAAATATATGTGATGCGAAGCACAAACCGAAGATTTAATATTAGAAGATCAGAAGGGATATATCAGATCAAAAGGGATATATCAGATCAGAAGGGATATATCAGATCAGAAGGGATATATCAGATCAGAAGGGATATATCAGATCAGAAGGGATATATCAGATCAGAAGGGATATATCAGATCAGAAGGGATATATCAGATCAGAAGGGATATATCAGATCAGAAGGGATATATCAGATCAGAAGGGATATATCAGATCAGAAGGGATATATCAGATCAGAAGGGATATATCAGATCAGAAGGGATATATCAGATCAGAAGGGATATATCAGATCAGAAGGGATATATCAGATCAGAAGGGATATATCAGATCAGAAGGGATATATCAGATCAGAAGGGATATATCAGATCAGAAGGGATATATCAGATCAGAAGGGATATATCAGATCAGAAGGGATATATCAGATCAGAAGGGATATATCAGATCAGAAGGGATATATCAGATCAGAAGGGATATATCAGATCAGAAGGGATATATCAGATCAGAAGGGATATATCAGATCAGAAGGGATATATCAGATCAGAAGGGATATATCAGATCAGAAGGGATATATCAGATCAGAAGGGATATATCAGATCAGAAGGGATATATCAGATCAGAAGGGATATATCAGATCAGAAGGGATATATCAGATCAGAAGGGATATATCAGATCAGAAGGGATATATCAGATCAGAAGGGATATATCAGATCAGAAGGGATATATCAGATCAGAAGGGATATATCAGATCAGAAGGGATATATCAGATCAGAAGGGATATATCAGATCAGAAGGGATATATCAGATCAGAAGGGATATATCAGATCAGAAGGGATATATCAGATCAGAAGGGATATATCAGATCAGAAGGGATATATCAGATCAGAAGGGATATATCAGATCAGAAGGGATATATTAGATCAGAAGGGATATATCAGAGGATGAGAAAACATTGAGTATTTGGGAGTAGAAATATATAAAGAGGATAAACAAGAAAGTGATATTAAGAACAGAATAAATAAAGGTAGAACAATAACAGCAATGTTAAATGGAGTCTTATGGAACAGACATATAACCAGGAAAAATAAGTTACAAATATGTAATTCAATAGTGAGAAGTACTGTCACATATGGAGCTGAAGTTTGGAAATTCAACAAAAACTTATATCGATGGAAATGACTTCATGAGGAGAGCAGCAGGATGTTGTGAATTGGATAACAATAAAAAATAAAGTGATACGAGAACAAAAAAATTAAATACTCAATAGTGGATTTTATAAGATACTCGACTTGCGCTCCTACGCCTGAATAAATTATATATGTTTAATGCTTATTTGAATAAGTAAAAAGACAAAAATTATATTTTTATATCACAATTATTTTTAGATTATTATTAGGCCTATGTTTATTTTGACCATTATTACATTTGCCCAGAATTGCACTTACCCCGATCTTCTTGGCATCAATGAGATGAAAGACAAAAGTTGTTATTATCACTTATCCGGAAAGATAAACATATGCTGTCACGGAATTTTTTGGTAGAAATATTTGAGATATTTAATTCTGTGTACATTAATTTGGTGTATTTGTTATGGTTTAGGCAGCGTCCAAAAATACTTTCTAATGCATCAATGCATATATATATTATTAGCTCCGGTACGTAGGGCAATCTGTTATATACGTTAATTGTTCCAGAAAAATTCTCTAAATAAATCGGTCAAGCAGTTTTGAGCCCATGAAGGACAGACTCATAGCCATTCAAACATAAGCAGTTTAATTGGTATGGGTCCGTACGACGACTGCGAGAAGAAAGGTTACCCAGAAAAACATTGGAATGGTGTCCACCTGGAAGAAAAAAGAAAGGAAGACCTCGAAACTCAAGGATGCAAGAAATAAGAACTGGAATGAGAACAAGAGTACTGGAGGACATGGAGTGGATGCATAGAGACGAGTGGAGAAGGAAAATAAAACTTTAGGCACAGAAAGATGTGTAAACATTAAAAATTGTATACAAATTATTGTATTATTATTATTATTATTATTATTATTATTATTATTATTATTATTATTATTATTATGCTCGGAAATGTGAAAATTGAGCAGAGAGCAAGCACATAGGCCTAAACTATTGGTGACAGTCATGGACTTCTGGATGGGGGCTTCTAGAAATTCAGCGAAATTCCAAAAAAAAAATAGAAATATTAACAACAGAGAAATAATGGATGTTAAAAAATATGTTCTACAAATGATTGAAGAAAGAAGACTGAAATGGTTTGGCCACGTAAAGAGGATGTCAGATGACAGGATACCTAAGATGATATTAAAGTCTGAAGCTGAGGCAATAGAAAAAAGGAAAAATAGGTTCAAGGAGTGCATAGGAGTATGGTGCCGAGAGGATTAACACAGAGTGACGCAGAGAATAGGGATGTATGGAGTACTAAAATTTACAATGGATTGTAGGTAAACTGCTGTATCATAGAGAAATTCATATAATAATAATAATAATAATAATAATAATAATAATAATAATAATAATAATAATAATACAAATTATAATAACTAACTCACTGGAACTATCGAACTTGTAGCTTCATGACACGCGGACATAAGCTCTCCACACATCCCTATCCTGAGATGTTTTCCAATCATTACTTGTACAATCTACTTCCCTCAAATCATGGTTAATGTTATTCTCCCATCTCATTCTTGATCTACCAACCGGGCGTTATCCCTTAAGTTTTCCTTCAAGAAGATTCCATGCACACCTTTCTTTCCCCATTTGTGCCACATGCCCCTTCGCAGTCTACGAGACTTAACTGTTCTTATTATATCTGGTTTTCCATAAAGGTAATGTAACTGTTACGTAGTCTTCTCCATTCATCTGTCTGTTCATCTCTCTTTGGTCCAAAATTTTCCTAAGAACCTTATACTCAAATAAACGTAATATTTTTTTTCGTCCCTTAAAGTAAGAGTCCATGTTTCGCATCCGTATAATATAACTGGGACAATAACAGTTTTATATATTTTCAATTTAACGTTTTAAGAGAGAAGTTGGGACGACAAGAGTCTCTGCAATACATAGCATGCATTTGTAGAATTGAACCTATGTTTAATTTCTTTGTGCATCTCATTCCTATTTGTAATTATTGTTCCTAGGTATTTGAATTCAGCCACTTCCTCAAAATTTCCCTCATTTGTCATTAACTGTCCACTTCTATTATGTAATGTATTTGTATGTGTGATTATATATTCAGTTTTATTGATTTTTACTTCCAGTCCCAATTTCTTAGTGTTACTCATTAATGTGTGAGTGTTGTCCTTTAATATCTCCTCGCTATCGCCCAGTAGTACTACATCATCAGCATAAACTAACAAGTTATTAATACTATTGAGTTGTAAGCCTTCTTCACCCTCTAAAATAATAGTAATGATGATGATAATCAGTAATAATGATGATGATAATAATAATAATAATAATTATTAATATTATTAGTGTTATTGTGCTGATTGTTAGGTGGATAGAGTTAGAAAGGTGTCAGTACTCACAAGTGTCTTCATGCTGCTGCAGTGAGTGCGCCGCACAGTGGTCTGGGAAAGTGAACATGAAGCGGCGTCACTTTACATAACTTATATACACCTCCCCTCCAGACACGCTAACGTTCTGTTTTCAAAATACATTTTACTTTCTGCCCGGGGTTCAATTCCGACCTCAATACAAACCACTGTCAATGAACCCTCGCACCCTCCACGTCTTCCCATGAAAAAAATTTCATATTTGCCTAATAAAGCATGTGTTCGAACAGGTTTACTGCATTCCATTACGCAATTACTGATAAGTACATTTCACAAGGAATCCCATTGATAGTGTTCCAAAATAAACATTGAAACTACTGTCTGAAACAGTGTTTTATAGTAATGCAGTCTGATATATATATATATATATATATATATCCTTTTTCTTAAATATAATTTGTAGGATAATAAAATAAAATATATAAACATTTTAAAAAGTTGAACATTAATGTGGCATTTAAAACTAATAAAACTTTACAAAATATAATAAAAACAATAAAACCAAAATAAAAAAAATAAAAATTATCAGGTGTATATAAATTGAAGTGTGGCACATGTGACAATGTCTATATAGGACAAACTGGTAGACCTTTTATCTCTCGGATAAAGGAACACATGAGAGCATATAACAGAAATTTAGAAAATTCAAAATATGCTAACCACCTATTCCAATTTAATCATTGTTTCGATCCAAATTCAGAAATTTTACTTGTTTGTGATAAGGGTAAGAAGTTGGACCTTTTGGAGGCTGTAGAAATAAATAAATTGAAATGTAGTAATAAACTGTTAAATTCTCAACTTGATTTGAATGAATCCCCTTTGTTAAATTTAAAAATTTAAATAAATTATTGTTGTATTGTTGCTTAGATCAGTTGATATGTACTATAATAACACAATTCATAATTTGTTAACATGTCTGAAGAAGGTACAGTGTACCGAAACAGCTGTCACTGAATTATATCTTAATAAATATGAAAATCAAATAAAACTAAGTTTTATTTTTATTTAATTAATGATTTTCATCCTGTTTATTTCCAAAATCACTCCTTTAATAATAATAATAATAATAATAATAATAATAATAATAATAATAATAATAATACTTTATTTATTCTGGCAGAGTTAAGGCCATAAGGCCCTCTCTTCCACTCAACCAGCACAAATACAAATAAATATTCGACAAATATAGATATACACTATACTAATTATAAACAGTTAAAGATACAATAAATGTAGCAATGTAAATGTCATGTACAAACAACATTTTATATGATAATAACAATAATGATACGATAATAATAGTAATAATAATAATAATAATAGTAGGAAAATTTTTGGACCAAAGAGAGATGAACAGACAGGTGAATGGAGAAGACTACATAACAATGAACTATATGGTCTTTATAGGAAGCCAGATATAATAGGAACAGTTAAGTCCCGTAGACTGCGATGGGCAGGACATGTTGCGCGTATGGGGAATGAAAGACGTGCATGGAAACTTCTTGTAGGAAAGCCAGAAGGAAAACGCCCAGTTGGTAGACCAAGAATGAGGTGGGAGAACAACATTAACTATGATTTGAGGGAAGTAGATTATACAGGGAATGATTGGAAAGCATTAGCTCAGGATAGGGATGTATGGAGAGCTTATGTCCGTGCGGCCATGAACCTACGGGTTCGATAGTGCCAGTGAGTAAGTAAGTAAGTAATAATAATAATAATATAAATATGATGAATTATACGGGAAACACCAATTAATATACATACCTTACACTGGATAATAATGAAGTCGAGTTTAGAGCAAATATAAATTTACATTTCTTTTAAAATATGCCAATGTCCGGCAGCCCCTTATTTCTTGTGGTAGGGAATTCCAGTTGCGAGAAGTGGAGATGGTATATGACGTGGAGTGATGTGATGTCCTATGTTGCGGTATATTAAGCAAGAGACTATGTTGTGATCTTGTGTTTAAGTTATGGTTTGAGGATAGATACTGGAAACGGGATGATAAATAATTGGGAATCGAGGTATGTAGGATCTTAAATAAGAGAATTAGACAGTGCGATTTTCTTCTCTCTTTTAGATGTAGCCATGACAATTCATGGAATAATGGAGAAATGTGATCGTATTTTCGAACATTAAATATGAATCTGATACACATATTATGGACACGCTGCAGTTTGTCCGTCACTTATGTCAGTTAGTAGAACGTCACAGTAGTCAAAATGCGGCTTCACTAAACTTTGGATTAAAATTCTTTTCAGAGCTGTAGGAAGAAAATGTTTAAGTCGCTTTAGGGAATGCATTATGGAGAAGATCCTTTTAGATGTTTGTTTTACTTGCACATGCCAATTTAAATTAGAATCTAAGTAAAATCCCAAGTTTTTAACGACGTCGGTATAAGGAATTTGTTCATTATCTAATATGACAGCCGGCATATTGCCATTGTTTATGAAGTGTAATAGTCTTGGATGTCCGATAATTATTGCTTGCGTTTTGTTTACATTTAGTTTCAGCCCATATTGTCTCCTCGGAGGAAGACGTATTGGATGTGCATTCCGTCTTTGATCCGAGGCTCGATCCTAGGGACTGCGAGCAATGTATAAGACACACCTTGAAGTGGTTTGGTACCACGTTTATTATTCGGGGTTTCTTCCCTATACCGATTGCCTTCACCCAGCTCCTGAGCTCAGCCTGCCCCCTTTTATTCATTAGATGCGTTGTGTTGCAGGACTAACGAACCCCATCCACCCGTTTTATATATAAATATAGTAAGCACCATAGGCCTGGCAACACATGGATATCACCATAAAATATGCAAAAAATATGAAATTCCACGAACCGAGTGACTCGTGTAAATGCAAGATATGTGAACAAAAATGTGAGCGATACCATCACAAACAATGCACAAGATAGAGGGGATCTTCTTTGTGAAGACACGAAACTTTGTGAGGTGAGATGTTAAAACATTTTCTCCAACTCATTTATTAATATAAATACCTCATAGTGTTTCCTCCCGCTGTAAATTTAACTAAAAGTGTAACTAAATTAGTATGGATCAAATTCTTCCCTGTAGGGGGAGAGCGCCTAAAACATGGGCTTACAAGATACAAGAAGTTAGGAGGGGGACTGCCAAGACCTTATAAAACCTCATCACTGTCTCTTTTCTGGTTTTATTAAGCAAGGTTCTTAGAATGGAGTTCGGTAAAAACAGAAAATACAACAGAGATAAAAAACGTGCATTTTTATTATATCAAAAGTGGAATTAAAAACACATTATTATCTTAATTTTTATGACTGTTTAACTGGTGCCCCAAATAGGAGTTAATGACCAATCACGTTTCAATTAATTTTGTTTTACAACCAAATACAGTCGTATTTCATTTCACTCTTTACCGAATTCTCTTAACCATCTCCTGCTTTTGTGATAGAGAAAGCTCCCCCTCTTTAATATCCTGAACAGATCTCTCAATTGTGCCACCACACATCATAAGCCGGAATTTTGTTAATTACACTGAGCAACAAAAAATAAACTTTTTTTCTTGTCTCAGAAAGAAAAATATGTGATTCTGATAGTATTTTTTCTCCTGATTTCAAATATGATATCGGTTTTTCTCCATCACGCAAGGTTTCAGAGAGACAGGCATTTATAATTTCCAACATTTTAATATTTTCTACATTCGTAACTACACAATATTCGAACATTCGGACTCACCTAGAAGGTAAGAAATGACGATTTTCTGCTATATTTATCCTGTGGCGCATCCCTCTTGATGGTCCAACAATAATCGGCCAGCATATTAGGATTCCATTTGCCTTGATATGTCTTTTCCATAGCTGAAATATCCTGAGTTAGCTCATTTGGTTTTATTTTACAATGGACAAATGGACGAAAAAATGTTTATTAAAAATAATTATTTAAATTCATTATTTGAAATTGAAATAAAAAAAAATTGTGGGTGATGGGGGAAATTCCGAATACATATTTGAAAACACGATAAAAACTGCAACTATTGGTACTCATGAGACAAAAATCATGTTGACCAGTGTTATTAATTACCTAGGTGTTTGTCTTACCCAGCTCCGGGTAAGAAGGAGAAAGACGCCAACCGTTTTGGGCGCACGGGGCAGCCCTCCTATTAGAGGTAGTACAATATATGTTTAGTTTGACATTGTTGATAGTGTTTGGGATGGCAAGAATCAATGTAGTGCATAAACCAGATGCGTTTCCACGAGTTGAGCTCATGTTCTAAATTCTTTGTGCCAATCTCACTCCTGTCTTATTAATTATTGTTCGGCCTATATTGCATAGGAATTCAGCCAACATCCTCAAAGCTTCCTTGATTTTTCATGAATTATCCATTTTCACTTTATGTAATGTATTTCCGACTGCTGTTGATACATATTGATTCACGTCTCGGAAATACTTTCCAACATATTGATGCGATTTTTTTTTAAGTTTCAGTCACCACAACATGCGCATCTTCGCCAAACAAAAATCGCGATGTAAGCCCTGTGGATTGCAGCCAACATATATTACGATATTAAACGAACCTAAAAATAGTTAGTCCTAACGCAATTTAAGTTCTCTAAAGTGTTAAAAAACCAACTTAAAAGGTATTGTAACGTAATATAAAGTTTCTGTCCCGGTTGAAAAAATCAAATGCCCCACAAAAAAAATAGTAAGTTCTGAAATTCTGAAGTATGTATGTGATAAAGTTAATTAGTACATAGTCTATGTTTGGCCTTGAACTTGGAAACACGTCTTTGTTGTTGCATAGAATACAACCCGTAAATCATACTTATAGCTGCCACGTCTTACGGTATCTAGATTAAATATCAAAGAAAGACTATAATGAAAGTAATACATTAAGGACCAAGTACCAACAATCATTGTAAATGATGGGAAATAATTATAAAAATGAAACCCTAAGAGTATAATTTGACAGGAGTTTGTGAAGGAATTAAAAAAGTCGCGTAACAGGTTGTAAAGTTTAGCCTTCACTTTTATGGATCATTACTTCCAGTCCCAGTTTATTGTTATTTAATAGAATGTGCGTGTTGACCCTTATAATCTCTCGCTATCACCTAATAATACATCATCAGCACAAACTAGTAGCTTATTAATACCACTCACAACAATTACAACCTGTGGGAACCGTGTGACATAAAGACAGTTGACTGGAGGCGCGATTACACAGGTTCTTATGTCATGTGGAACTTGTACAAGATTCTGTCATTAATAGAAACAAGTTTTTTTGGAGAAATTGTGTAAACATCTAGAAAGCGGTGAAAACAAACACTATGCAAAAATGTCTGATTAAGAAAGGCCACTGCCCTCTCGTGGACAAGACAAGTCTATAAATAAACATCGATGAATCGAATTATTTGTCTTTGAGTGTAATATTTATTATTTATTAATATTTTCACACGTAGAAATACATTATGTATTGGAAATGCGCAGTTAATGACAAATGAGGGAAATTTTGAGGAAGTGGCTGAATTCAAATACCTAGGAACAATAATCACAAACAGGAATGAGATGCAAAAAGAAATTAGACATAGGCTCAATTGTGGAAATGCGTGCTATTATGTATTACAGGGACTCTTGTTGTCCCAACTTCTCTAAGAAAAACGTTAAACTGAAAATATATAAAACTATTATTCTACCAGTTATATTATGTGCATGCAAAACGTGCATTCTTATTTTAAGGGAGGAACAAATTTTACGAGTATTTGAGAATAAAGTTCTTAGAAATATTTTTGGATCAAAGAGAGATGGACAGGCGATTGGAGAAGGCTACATAACAGTGAACTACATAATTTTCATAGGAAACAAGATATAATAAGACATCACGTCTTTCTCTTGCTTGATAATTTCTTGCTAACGATGGATATGCATTCCATTCATGTGATCATTCCACTTTTGTCTATAATTCACGACGTTCCTCAAATTTAACAAAATAACTAAATATTACGTAAACCAACAAAATTGGACCATAAATTAGATTTGCTCATAACACTGGTCAGCATAGTATAATGAGAAGTTAGACTTATGACTGTCTTTTGTTTTGGTTTGACACACAAACAGTTGAATAGTGTAGTGAGTCGTTAGACTTATGAGTGTCTTTTGTTTTGGTTTGACACACAAACAGTTGAATAGTATAATGAGTCGTTAGACTTATGACTGTCTTTTGTTTTGGTTTGACACACAAACAGTTGAATAGTGTAATGAGTCGTTAGACTTATGACTGTCTTTTGTTTTGGTTTGACACACAAACAGTTGAATAGTATAATGAGAAGTTAGACTTCTGACTGTCTTTTATCTTGTTTCGCACACAAACAGTTGAATAATATAAACTATCTGCATTGCAATCTTACCTTTTCTTACATAAAATTCCGCTCCCTAATGATTACACTGTTCAACATGATTTTTGTCTCATGAGTACAATTAGTTGTATTTAATGCAGTTTTTATCGTGTTTTCAAATATGTGTTCGGGATTTCTTCATCACCCACTGTTTTTTTATTTCAATTACAATTAATGGATTTCTTCATCTGGGTGATTGCATAAATTGCATTTCGGGAAGAAATGAACGAAGGTCATCTGAACAACTGTATCGCTGTCAAACATGAAGATTCTAAGACCTCAAAGTATTGGAGAGCAAGATGCAGCACATTAGACAACAACAACAAGTAATTGATTTAAATAATGTTTTTAATAAACGCTTTTCGTTCATTTGTCCATTGTAAAATGAAACCAAATGAGCTAACTCAAATGATTTTAGCTATATAAAAGATATATTAAAGCATGTGGAGTCCTAATATGCTGGCCGATTATTGTTGGACCATCAAGAGGGATGCTCCACAGGCGAAATATAACAGAAAATAGTCATTTCTTACTTTGTAGGTGAGTCCGAATGTTCGAATATTGTGTAGTTACGAATGTAGAAAATATTAAAGTGTTTGAAATTATAAATTCCTATCTCGGAAACCTTGCGCGATGGAGAAAAACCGATGTCATATTTGAATTCAGGAGAAAAAATACCATCAGAATCACATATTTTTCTTTCTCAGACAAAAAAAAAAGTATATTTTTTGTTGCTCAGTGTTATGATTATTTGGACGAAGTTATGCATCAACCGGCCAAGTTTTCTTTTTTAAATTAAGATTTTGATGCCATCTGTTGCACTGACTCATGAAATAAGTCTACGCACACTTTTAGCACAAAAGTTTTTAATGTAGCTTAAACAAAAATGCATACGCCATCAGTGCTATCAGAGATTATATGTTTTGCAACAAACGAGTATGAAACCAGATCTTCATAAATACTAATCCTTTTTGTTGTTCAGTGTAAATTCGGTTAGTTTGTGCAGTCCTGCGTGACGGCCTTTCTTAAAATAATTAGTGACCTGTTTTGATTCATATTACATCATAATGTCTTTAATTCCTTTCTCAGTTTGCTATTAACTTATTCTGTATTGTTCTGTATCGCGTCGGCAGTGTTCCTTGCCTCTGGTGCCGAGGCTCGCGGATTCAAACCCGGCCAGGATCGATGGATTTCTTTAGGACGGAAGAATCCAAGGAGCAGGTCCTTCTGGAGGGACTTTAAGGCGAGGGTCCCGAGTCTGAAGATTTTGAAGCTCGTAAAAAGATCCTTAAGCTGAATAAAAAGTCTGTGAGCAAAATTTATCGACCTCCTTTATCATAAGTAATGTCACGAGTGATTTGGAAATCAAGAGTGGCATTTGTTAAGACTATCTAACATATAAAATTAAGCTGTTCACTAAAAAAATATTATTTTAATATAGTTGCCAGTATTTTAAAATATTTATGGATTTAATGTATATGACGATGTTTGAAAACAAATCAGAAATGTGGGTTATGTTTCATTTGTTTACTCACTGCAACTACGTCATATTATTTATTGCCAAATAGAATCGCAATATTGTAAAAATGCACTCTAGTGGAGAAAAAAATTAAACGCATCAAACTGTATATTATAACCAACATTGCAGGTTATTAATTTATTTTTTAGGAAACAACTCTGTAAAATCATTATTTAAAAACACAATTATTGAACACACAGTTATCAGATGTGTAGTTCGAAGGAATCTGTTCATTATTTGCTATATTCAACGTATTTGTTGGAGAGTCAGTCACTGCAAAATAATGCTCTGACCTGTTCAGAATATTAAAAATGAGGAGCCTTCTTTATCATAAAAACAGGAGCTGGTAAAGGGAAATCGATAAAGAGCGAGATGAAACACGACTGTCATTGGTTGTAAATCGAAATTCATTGAGATGTGATTGGTCATTAACTCCCATTTGCGGCATGCTTTAAATAGTCCTAATTTTATGAAGTATATTTTCCATATGTGGCGGCTCCATGGCGCAAGCGGTTAGGCTCTCGCCTCTCACTACTGGGGACTAGAGATTGAGTCTCGGCCACTCCATGTGGGTTTTGTGGTGGACGAAACGCAGCTTGGGCAAGTTTTTTTGGGGTTTTCTCCCGTTTTCCCATGTCACAATTTCTTCTTCTTCTTCACTTCACAGGCTTGGCATAAATTGCCTGTTCCGCCTCACAGTTGTTCTGTCCATCTTTTCACTGGTCTTTCTCCATTCCTTGAAACTCTTGGCTTGTAGCTGAATGCTGCTCTTGGTAATCTTGTTACATTCATTCTTTCCACACGTGTAAACATTTCTCTCTATATTCTTTGATTTTCTCATTCAATGGATATATATTTAACTCTGTTCTTATATCTTCATTCCTTATCCGATCCAATCTTGTGCAGTCTTTTGTTCTTCTAAGGAAGTCCATTTCTGCGCTTTGTATTCTACTTTGCAATTTTTTGGTCATTACCCAAGTTTCGCTCCCATAAAGTAATGCAGGAACTGCCAAATTCAATCTAGTATCTCTTCTTGTTTTATTCCACACTCATCTCGTAAATTTCGTTCATCTGTCCTCGTGATGGTGCGTCAAGTGTGGTCGGCCGCACCCTTGTTATTCGGAGACCTCTACATATATGGCCTCCATTTCATCTCATATCTCGATTCGACCCTGAATTGGACACGAGTTGAGGATATGAATTTATATTCTATTTTATTGTGTATATCTAATAATTTCTGTAACTTAATTGCACCCGAACAGTTAACAGTTCTTATCCATCCGGTTTAGCTCTTAGAGTAATCCTGACATAAACAAACACCAATTTGTATCCTTCCGCCATTCGCGCCACAATTACTGTCCCATTGACAGGGAGTATATAAGACACGTGATCGTTGAATGGGGTAGATTACAAGAAAGCTGGTGAGATTTTACTGAAGATACATTTAAAATAAGTGTTTTTTACCACTAGTCGACGTTTTGCCAGACTTGTGATTTAAAAATTTTGGTGGCGATGCAATAACTCAACATCTTCAGCCATTTTGTTATATCAGAATGGAGTGAAGCATGACTTAAATGCATCATCTATATGTAATAAAACTGTTTTGTGTTGTAATTATTGATTAGGTATATTTTACAACATTTCCTTGTTTTCATCATCATCCTCATCCTCATCATTTTGAAGGTATGGGCCTGTTGCCCAGTTCCGCTCCCCGGTGCGCTATATGCTGCAGGTGCAGGTCGTCTTTCCAACGACGTTTTGGTCTTCCTATATTTCTTCTGCCTAGAGGCCTATAATGAAACAGCTGTTTTGATAAACGATTATTTGGCATCTTTGGTATATGTTCGAACCAATTATGTTTATTTCTGTGTATTCTCTCGTTTATATTATATATTTGTAATTCATCTGTGATATTTTGACTTCTCTTTTGATCTCTTAGAGATACACCTGCAACTGATCAGAGAAATCTCATTTATATTGTCTCAATTTTATGTTTATCAGAGATCGTTAAAGGCCAAGTCTCAGACCCGCATGTTAACGTTGGAACGGCTACTGTTTTGTAAAATTTCAATTGAGTTTCCCTTGTGGTCTTATTTCTCAAATATCTTCTTATTGAACCACATATCTATTAATTAAATAAAAATAAAACGTAGTTTTATTTGATTTTCATATTTATTATATAATTCAGTGACAGCTGTTTCGGTACACTGTACCTTCTTCAGACATGTTAAATTATGAATTGAGTTCCAACTGATCTAAGCAACAATACAACAATATTTATTTAAATTTTTAAATGTAACAAAGGGGATTCATTCAAATCAAGTTGAGAATTTAACAGTTTTTTACTACTTTTAAATTTATTAATTTTTACAGCCTCCAATTAATAAGGATAAGAAGTTAGATCTTTTGGAGGCTGTAGAAATTAATAAATTTAAAAGTAGTAATAAACTGTTAAATTCTCAACTTGATTTGAATGAATCCCCTTTGTTAAATTTAAAAATTTAAATAAATATTGTTGTATTGTTGCTTAGATCAGTTGGAACACAATTCATAATTTAACATGTCTGAAGAAGGTACAGTGTACCGAAACAGCTGTCACTGAATTATATAATAAATATGAAAATCAAATAAAACTACGTTTTATTTTTATTTAATTAATAAATATGGATTTTCATCAAGTAAACACCAACACAACTGATTAACACATATCTGTTGAAATTTCCCTTTGTTTTGAATATTATTATTTTAATTCACGAATAACAGCAAATATATTCAGAAGACATGTTTTTAATTTAATGAAGGGAACTACTTTTTCGTGTACTTATTGCTTCTACATCGTACGTGGGTGTCCATAACCAATGAAAAGTGAGCAGGTCACGTGGTTTTGTTTTGATGAGGATGACTTTAAGAGCGGATAGCCTTGTGTTTTCTTTATGTAATTGTAATGTTATTGCTATTGTGTTATTACTTAATTGTAATATTATTGTGTTTTCTATATGTAACTGTAATGTTAATGTTTTTAGTGTATAATGCTATTGTGTTATTATTTAATGGTAATATTTTTATTGTGTTTTCTTTATGTAATTGTAATGTTATTGCTGTTTTTGTTTATTTTTCTTTACACTAGTACCAATTATTACTTTATTGTAACGGACTGTCAACAGCACGTACGGCTTACTGCCCGTGCGACCCATATTTGTAAATAATATTGTAAATATCTTACTTTTTGTCTAATAAAGTCCTACTACTACTAGTTCACTGTTATGTAGTCTTCTCAATTGAGTATGTGATAATTATTAATGACTCATTTTCCTTGTTTGCAGGTTGTTGACTCCGCTGCGTGTGTTTGGTGAGTTGAATATTAATTGCATTATAAAGTTTATATCAAGATCAGCTGTCTTTATCTGATGTCACGTGCCATGTATCATGTTAGTCCATTATCAAATAAGATGTGTGCTGCTCTATTCTCTATTGGTTTTTTCTAATGGTTCGTTATACAGGATGATTCTGTATGAACGTACAAAAATTAAACATTAAAATATATATTCAGTCAATATGCCCAATTCACCAACTAATGTCTTAAAATGGTCAACACATTTCCACAGCCAAGCTGTCATTCTCAAGACCAGATCTCGACTGTCAATATCTGGCTTGAGAATGGCAGCTTGGCTGTGGAAACGTGTTCACCATTTTAAAACATTAGTTGGTGAATTGGGCATATTGACTGTATATATATTTTAATATTTTATCACCAAGAAAATCACTTGTGTATTGAAAAAGTCATAGGGCCTGATCCACTGAACAAGCAACCTAGCGTCCGAGAAGGCAGCTTCGCCATATTTCATTCCTCTTTTGGTTTCTTCGGTTCAAGTTTGGGTTTAAAGGTCACCGAGACTGCCACTAGTGGGTTTACAGACCCCAAAAACTATGAATAATATTTGGACGATATTATGCATCAAACGCTAAACGCCATTTCTTTAAAACTGAGGTTTTGATGCCATCTGTTGAACTGGCTCAAGAAATTAATGTACGAACAATTTTCGACGAATCTTCAAATATAGCTCTATTATTTAAAAAAATGTAAACCCCATCAGTCCTATCAGAGATTCAATGTTTTGCGACAAACGACTATGAAACGAGATCTTGATAAATTCTAATCTAAATGTTGCATCATGCAGCTAAGCGCCAAATATTCTGGCTCTGTTGATGCATAACTGTCAAACAAGGAAAATAACTTGCAATATCCAGTATTGTTAGTTTGGTTCTACAATAAATAGCGAAGATTCATATATTGACTTAGGCTTTCACGGCCGGAGTTACTGTGATGATCTTGCAGAAGATTTCCGGGCTGTTGGCCGTGGTCTCGAGGCTTGTGGTTCCCCGACGTTTTGCCAGAGACTGCGTCCGGCATCCTCAAGGATTGTCTTCAGACCCAATTGCGCCAGAAATTCTTCTATTTGATCTTCCCCGTGGTTCCAAATTACGAACCTGTCGTCTACATATCGAAGTCATGTCTTGGGTTTAAGAGGGGCAGTCTCTAAACATTTTTGTTCGAAGTTTTTCATAAAGAAATTTGCAACTACTGGGCTCAGGGGACTACCCATAGCTACTCCATCTATTTGTTCATAGAAGTCGTTATTGAATAAGAAATAGCTGGTGGTTAAGCAGTCTCAATGTAACCCTTGAGGATGCCGGACGCAGTCTCTGGCGAAACTTCGGGGAACCACAAGCCTCAAGACCACGGCCTACAGCCCGGAAATCTTCTACAAGATCATCATAGTGAAGATTCACTTAAACTTCTTCTTCTTCTTCTTCTTCCTTTCATGTGATTGACCTAGTGGTCTGTTACGGTCTCAATGCAGGGTCTATCCGAAGATATCTTGCCTGGTGGCTGCTAATTTACTTAAATTTTAAAAGTATTTTTCTCGATACTTACACAATGGCGCATAGCCGGTTGATGCATAACACCGTCCATTTGTCGTTCTCGATTATGTATTTAATTTCGCCCCTTCTCGCGCTCCTCTTAGATATGCTAGGGCTCTCTTACCCTCATGAAACCGCTTTCAGGTTGTAAGTTACAATGCTACCTAGTTTGGTTGAACTCATTCCAGGTGTTCTGGAATTATGCTCAAATATATGTAGCTCGTTGTCGATTATTTTTCCATTTCAACCTACCTCTTACCCCTTAGGGGTGCTAGGGGTGTTTTACCGCTTACAACCACATTGTCGGATTATACTTTATATATGTATCAAATTGGTAGAAATTGTTCCACCGCTGGAGACTTTTGGCGCAGTATTCGCACTTCCATACACATGTATATAGATTTAACATGTCCGTCGCCGTGGCGTGGTCGGCAGAGTCCCTACCTTCCACTCCGGCGACCCGGGTTCGATTTCCGGCGGGGTAGGTGATTTTAAATCTCCACCTTGGATCTGGGTGTGTGTGCTGTGTTGTGTTTGTATGTGCGAATAAGATAAAAAGGTTAACAAAGGTAAAACAAAAAGGAAGAACAGTGTAAACGAAAGAAAACGAGAAAAAAAATTGTTTACTATAAAAAACACAGATAAACTTATTTGTTTACTATACCAATCCCCAGATAAGTTCCAGTTGTACTGTAAAAAAACTATTTTTTTCAATTCCCCAGGTTGTCATTTTGACATTTCGGGTGTTCTTTCCTGGCATTGGCTTAATTGTAATCCATTTCTGAATTTGGGGCGCCTAGAGGACGGAGTTACGTTACCCCGATGGGTATAATGGATGATAAATGATAACAAAGCGCCAGGAGACTTACGTAGGCTATTACACCGCCGACTCAATCAATTTGGGGCCCGTGTTGCTACTTTTACCCGCAATATGACTGAATTGTGTACGGAAATCCCATCGATAGAAACATTGTTCTTAGATAACATTGTATTTTACGGGAAACGGGAAATAAGACTGAATACAAGATACTTGGGAACTTAAATAAAGCATTATATATATATATATATATTATATATATATATATGTGTGGTGTGTGTGTGTGTGTCTGTTTTCGGGTTTTCACAGCTGCTGCCGTCTTCCCGTGCCAAACTTCCAAAGCCTACGATCTTGTGTATCTTCAATGCTTAATCCTTTTGCTTGCATTGCTATCCTTATGCTTTCCTTCCATGTTAACTTTGGTCTCCCTTTTTTGTCTTCTTTCCGGCCGGTTGCCATTGATATAGTTGTTTCGGCCATCGCTCATCTTCCATTCTTGAAATATGTCCTGTACATTTTTAATTCCATCTCCTGAATTCTTTCAATTATGCTTTCATCTGCTTCCATTGTGTTTCTAATTCCCTTTACACTGCTACGAACGGGTATATGCGTTTTGCAAAGAAAATGCTTGCCGTGCTATGGGTGTGTATATCCATTCTCAACTCCAAACGCCTGCTAGTTATATAATACGTATTGCATTGCTTTCAAACTAGGCAGGCATATACTGTCATCTCTTAGGAACCTAAATAAACTTTTTCCATATTTCTTCCTGCATTGAGCAAGGAGGGTTTTAAAGGCTGGAAATATCTCAGCAGTGAAAAGGTTAATATGTCTATATAGTACGAAAATATTCGTTAACAGTTAATATCAGACGTATAATGCGTAACGTGGTCTGCGAAAGTAGTGGATAAATTGAAAATATACCCAGGAACTTTATTTATCAGCTAAGTGCGTTAGGCTAAGTATGAGAACTCCAGCGGATTAGAATTGGAGTGTTTAGGTTGGCATACTTTATATTCTATATATTTTAATGTCAATTAAATTGGAGGTTATGTTTCCGATGTGGGCCGTGGTTTCCTGGACATCAGCTGTAAAACTGTCTGACACACTTTGTGTTCCTGTGTTCACTACATTCAGAACATGTACACTTGTTCATCGTGCAACATCAGTATCATCATCATCAATAATAATAATAATAATAATAATAATAATAATAATAATAATAATAATAATAATAATAATAATACTATACTTACTTACTTACTTACTCACTGGCACTATCGAACCCGTAGGTTCATGGCCGCGCGGACATAAGCTCTCCATACATCCCTATCCTGAGCTAATGCTTTCCAATCATTCCCTGTATAATCTACCTCCCTCAAATCATAGTTAATGTTGTTCTCCCACCTCATTCTTGGTCTACCATCTGGCTTTCCTACAAGAAGCTTCCATGCAAGGTACTAATATTAATATTAATAATAATAATAATAATAATAATAATAATAATAATAATAATATTTTTTATTTATTTATATGCAGATTTTTAATGTCCTTCAGTCCTCTCGTTCTCATTCCAGAATTTTTTCTTGCATCCACGAGCTACAAGGTCTTCCTCTCCTCCTCCTTCCAGGTGGACACCATTCCAATGTTTTTTTCGGTAACCTTTCTTCTTGCATTGGTAGCATGTGCCCATACCAATTTAATTGCTTATATACTATTTAATAATAATAATAATAATAATAATAATAATAATATAATAATAATAATAATAATAATAATAATAATAATACTAAAGAAGATATCCCAAACAGAGATATATTTAGAATTAAGGTGAATAAGTGGCAAGTTGACCAAGAGGACAAACCGAAGAAAAAAACTGGAACAACTTGGACAGATGATAGAAAACAAGCTCATAGCTAAATAATGAAAGAAATTTGGGCTCAAAGGAAACGCCTCTATGTACTTTGCTTAGTCCTACATGGGCTCATCCGCAATCAAAAAAAATAATCGTCGTCGTGCTTCCATGCATTAGCCCTGGTGGCCTGTTACGGTCATAATAATAATAATAATAATAATAATAATAATAATAATAATAATAATAATAATAATAATAATAATAATAATAATAATAATAATAATGAACGCATGGAAAGAACATGTTGATAGAATGCCAGAAGGAAGATTTCCAAAATTATTGCTAAATTATAAACGGCACGGAAGGAGAAATGTTGGACGCCCACACAGAAGATGGTCTGAACAATTTTAACAATTCTAGCTTTCATGAAACCGGAACGAGCCAACAGGCTTAATAATAATAATAATAATAATAATAATAATAATAATAATAATAATAATAATAATAATAATAATAATTATAACATTATAATAATCCAAAGGTATTAAAATAATAGAGATAATAAATAATGCCAGTAAATAAGAACAGTGATATGTAGCGTGTTGTTGGAAAGCAGTAAACATTATTATCTAATTAGTTTCAATTTAGCAACACTTTCTGCAACAACTATAATAAATAGCACATCACGTGTTTCTTCTCTCTAAGGCACAAAAAATACCAAGTTGCTAATTTCTAACAATATGTTTCGCACACTGCAATGCGGGAAATTTTTAAAGAATCACAGACCAATCAGTCTGCCCTGATGGTAGTATTACCATGCTCCACTCTAGTTTACGGTTTGAGTTTCGGCCGAGGTCCATGGATTTTTATGAAAACAAAATCCGATACACAAGATGCTCAGAGAGGGACTTCAAACTGTGGGTCCCGAGTCAGAATATTTTTTGACTCGTAAAATAACCAAAACGTAAATTACAGTCTTACAACAAAATGTCGTATCCCCGGTCGGGACAGGCTCCTGGGTGAGGTATTTTTCGGGGTTTTTCCTCACCTGTAAGACATGTCAGGAAGCTTAGGGCCCAACGGTCCCGGAAAATCATCCGTCCATCATCGTCATCATCCTTATTATGATCATCATCATCCTTCACTGGTGTGGAAAGCAACGGGAAGCTACCACACCTGTAATTCACTTGTAAAGCTGCAAAGCAGAGCATAAAAATGCTATGATTGTAGTTATAGACCTGCCCTCGGGCAGAATTACTATGGATGAATGGAACAAAATTTCTTTTCCTCATTCTATACTAGTAATGGCCTAATTATTATTCTGTTTTAGGGAAGTAGGTTGAATTTACCAGAGGGGCTTTGGTATCCATTGACAACGGGATTTAATTGGGCAACCTACTTCCCTAGGGAAAAAATAATTGCCCTAATTCATAATGTAAAAGTATGTTACCTTAATTAATTATGTTCATATCTATTTTTCGACTTTGTTGGCAATATAAAATGAGACGCAGCATTCGCCGCTTCCTGTACACCACAATTAATATCTGAAATAAATATGCAGTCTGAAACTGTTATTTAAAATGTCTGCCACTAATTCAGACAACAATAAAAATTGCAGTTGTTTTATGAACATTCTCTTGCTATCAAACAATTGAACTTTTCAAACCAAGATATAAATTCACACGAAATATAAAAATTGAACATACTCATTAGTACAGGAGTGAACAAAATTATATACGCAATTCGGGAAGTAAATACATTACTTACAATAATCACAAATAGGAATGAGATGCACAAGGAAATTAAACATAGGCTCAATTCTGGAAATGCGTGCTATTATGCATTGCAGGGACTCTTGATGTCCCAACTCCTTTCAAAAAATGTTCAACTGAAAATATATAAAACTATTATTCTACCAGTTATATTATATGGGTGCGAAACATGGACTCTTACTTTAAGGGAGGAAAGGAGATTACGCGTATTTGAGAATAAAGTTCTTAGGATCATTTTTGAACCTAAGACAGATGAACATACAGGTGAATGGAGAAGACTACATAACAATGAACTACATGGTCTTTATAGGAAGCCAGATATAATAAGAACAGTTAAGTCTCATAGACTGCTATGGGCTGGACATGTGGCACGAATAGGGAATGAAAGACGTGCATGGAAGCTTCTTGTAGGGAAACCAGAGGGAAAACGCTCAGTTGGTAGACCAAGAATCAGGTGGGAGAATAACATCAACTATGATTTGAAGGGAGTAGGTTATACAGGGGATGATTGGAAAACACTAGCTCAGGATAGGGATATATGGAGAGCTTATGTCCGCGCGGCCATGAACCTACGGGTTCGATAGTGCCAGTGAGTTAGTTATTTAGTTAGTACATTACTTACTTCCCGAGTTGCGTACGTAACTATTACAGGCGTCTGTTTGAGACGGTGTTTAACCACTTTTTACTCAAGACTACAGACGGGAAATGAAAATAGGCTCCAAAATTAAAAGGTTTGGCTAAGTACCTCCGGAGCTTCACTTACGGATGTATGGAAACAGACAAACACGCGTGATAGTGCGTTCTGTCGTACTTACAGCAATGGCGACCATCATTCAAAGTTCAACTTCCTAGATTTCGGGGTTGCCAACCTAAATAACTGTACTGTAATATTACATATTAAAAACCTCGTGCGGGAAGTAAAACCACTGCCCTTTATGTATAGCCTACTACGTACAATGTATATACAAAAATATATGCAAAAGGTAGTGTTAATATACATTATACGAAACAAATCACTGCATTTTAAATGAACTGAACTTTATTTCAAACAATATAAAACAATAAATACGTACTTGCCGCCATTTTATGATTGATGGGTGTCACGGCTTCCTGCAGTTTCAACTAATAAATAGTGGCCATACTCTGAACGTTAAGTCAATTGTTTATAATGAACGGAAATATTTCCAACAAAGATGTTATTATTTTACTATTATTTATTATTTTGAAAACACCATCGCGCAAAAAAATAATGTACAACGCACGTTTGTGAAGTGTTTTACAGAATCTCGGAAATTAAAAACCTAGGTATTGCTCGGTTTTTAAAATATCCTCACTTCTGTAAAATCCACTTCCCAACCTCGCTTCGTAATATACTATTATCTATTTTTTTACTGGTTAAGTCGAATACAAGGCCCCAACTCTTTAACCCGGCCAGTTTTATATAAATAAATTGATTAAATAAACTATTATTGTTAATCATTATAACATTATCATTCCAATTGTTATAATTATTAAAATTAATAATTATTATTACCAATAAATTATTCATCATCATCATCCGGTGTCATGGCAGCTGCCGCCGTCTACCGGAAACCAAACGTCATTCCTCTCTGTCCATCCATTGCTCTTTCTCCAATCCTCTGATATTCATAGCTGTTTGTGCACCTTCTATCCAAGTTTTCTTAGGTCTTCCTCTCTTCCTCCTTTCCATTGGAATCCATTCCATAACAATTTTAGGCAATCTTTGCTCTGGCATGCTTTTGACATGGCCATGCCACTGTAATATTTTCTTTTCTATGATGTCTATGATGTCCGGCTCCTCTTGTACACCCATAATTTCCCTTATTTCTTTATTTCGTATTCTATCCATTCTAGATTTTCCAGCTGGTCTTCCTAAAACATCCATTTCTGTACTTAAAATTCTTTTCATTGTCTGGTAGGAATTTGCCAGACTTCAGCACCGTATGTTAAAATGCTCTGAATTATGGTTTGATATATTTGTAATTTTCTATTTTTTTTGTAATATTTTTGCTCCACCAAACAGAGTTTAAAGCATTTATTGCTTGTTTTGTTTGTGCGATTCTATTTTTAATTTCCACTGTGTTATCGCCTGAATGGTCTAATTTTGTTCCTAAATAAGTGCATTCAATACTAGGTTTTAAATTATTATTGTCTTGGTCACTCCATGTGGGTTTCTTGGTGGACGGAACGGAGGCAGATTAACTTGCGGTTCTCCCCTGTCACAATTTCATTCCACCCTCATCTCATTAATTTCGTTCATCTGTCCCTGCGATGGTGCGTCAGGCATGGCCAGCCGGCACCCTCGTCACTCACAGATCTCTGTACATAGGGGCTTCATCCCATCTCATCCCTCACCCGATCCTGAGTTGGACACGAGTTGAGTATATTTATTTAAGATATTTATTTTTTACTATCCCTGTGCAATAACTCATGTGTGAACTTCAGAAATGAATAAAACGTAAAAGGAAGGAGTTATATAGTATCCTGCTGGAATTCCTAAAAAGTTAAATATTTCCGAATATGTCTAAATGGCACAAAGAGTAGGGTGCGTGTAGGCAAAAGGTTTCAGATACTTTTGAAATCCACAAAGGGTTGAAGCAAGGAGATGCACTATCACCTCCACTATTTAATTTTGTACTAGAGCATGCCATCAAATCTTTAGAGGGAGAATAAGGCCTACAAATTCAGTGGCATTAATAAGCTGATAGTTTATGCTGATGATGTAGTACTATTGACCGATAGCGAGGAGATATTAAAGGCCAACACGCACACACTATCGAGTAACACTAAGAAATTAGGGCTGAAAATAAACATCAATAAATCTAAATATATGGCCGAAGATAGAAATACATTATATAATGGAAATGGACAGTTAATGAAAAAATTAAGGTCATATTAAAGAAGTGACTGAATTAAAATGCTTAGGAACAATAATTAGAGATAGGAATGGGATGTACAAAGAATTAAACATAGGCTCAATCCAGGAAATGCTTACTATTATGCATTACAGAGACTCTTGAAGTCCCAACTTTTATCGAAAAACATTAAACAGAAAATAGGCCACATAATACTGTTAGTCTGCAAGTTACATTATATGGTTACGAAACATGGACTCTTAATTTAAGAGACGAAACAAATATTTATAGTAGGCTATTTCAGAACAAAGTTTGTTTGGACCAAAGCGAGATGAACAGGTACAGGCGAATGGATAAGATTATATAACCGTGGCCTTTATGCCAAACAAGTTATAATAAGAACAATTAAATTTCGTAGATTGCCATGGGCAGGACATGTGACACAAATGAGGAATGAAAGAGGGACATGGAAACTCCTTGTAGGAAATTCAAAGGAAAAACGCCCAGGAGGTAGGCCAAGAATAAGGTAGGAGAATAACATTAACTATGATTTGAGGGAAGTAGATTATTCAGCGAATGATTGGAAAATTTTAGCTCAGGATAGGGATGTATGGAGAGGTTATGTTTGCGAATCCATGAAACTATGCCAGTGAGTTAGTTACTTGGGTAGTTTTTAATGTTATTCATTTTATGTTTGAGTATAGAGTAAATAGTTTTACAGTTATTATTTTCATGAAGATCTCTTCTGCACTTTCCCTAGTGCAATAGGCAATGTATTCTGACGTTCTTGTGCATTGAAGCGTCATTAAACAATACAAATAAAGTACAGTTAAAGGTCGTGTTAATTAAATTAAAATGTATTTTACGCTACAGAAGCGATAACTTTCTCGAGGTACGGATGATGAGCAATTTTTCAAATGTTGGTCACGTTAAATGAATAAAAAACAATTAGCTTTCATACTGCGCTAGCGTCAAGTTCAGTGAAAGGGAAAACTGTAGTGAGGGCCCTTCCATTCTCATTATGCTAAACTCCTCTCAAAGTCGCCTGGGGGCGTCCATAAACTCATTCGAGCACAACAAAACTCATTGCAACCTGGACTATGGGGTGTTTGCACAGAACAGGGGTTCTCAAACGTTTTAACGAACTTCGAATTCGAAGGTTTGGATCTATTGAGGTTGTTCTCATAAAATTATGTTTGAAAAGAGTTGTACAGATCTTCACCGATCCTATCTAGCCGATACCGAAAATGACCTTGACAAAAAAATAAATGAAAACTCTACATGTGACGCGAAAAAGCATGCAATATGCGCATGCGCCAAAAACACGATGCGATTTACTGTGGAATCACGGGATGCAGCCAACACAACACGATATTTCAGAACCTAATAGCTAACCTAACGTAATTTAAGCGCTCTAACCTGTGAAAAACCTACCTAAAAGCTAACCTAACGCAATTTAAGTACTCTAACGTGTGAAACATCAAACTAAAAGCTAACCTAACGCAATTTAAGTACTCTAACCTGTGAAAGACAAACCTGAAAACTAATCTAAAGCAATTTAAGAACTCTAACCTGTTAAAGACCAACCTAAAAGCTAACCTAACTCAATTTAAGTACTCTAACCTGTGAAAGACCAACCCAAAAACTAACCTAACTCAATTTAAGTACTCTAACCTGTGAAAGACCAACCCAAAAACTAACCTAACTCAATTTAAGTACTCTAACCTGTGAAAGGCCAACCTAAAAGCTAACCTAACTCAATTTAAGTACTCTAACCTGTGAAAGTCCAACCTAAAAGCTAACCTAACTCAATTTAAGTATTCTAACCTGTGAAAGACCAACCTAAAAGCTAACCTAATGCAATTTAAGTAGTCTAACCTGTGAAAGACCAACCCAAAAACTAACCTAACGCAATTTAAATAATCTAACCTGTGAAAGTCCAACCTAAAAGCTAACCTAACTCAATTTAAGTACTCTAACCTGTGAAAGTCCAACCTAAAAGCTAACCTAACTCAATTTAAGTACTCTAACCTGTGAAAGACCAACCTAAAAGCTAACCTAACTCAATTTAAGTACTCTAACCTGTGAAAGTCCAACCTAAAAGCTAACCTAACTCAATTTAAGTACTCTAACCTGTGAAAGACCAACCTAAAAGCTAACCTAATGCAATTTAAGTAGTCTAACCTGTGAAAGACCAACCTAAAAGCTAACCTAACTCAATTTAAGTACTCTAACCTGTGAAAGACCAACCTAAAAGCTAACCTAATGCAATTTAAGTAGTCTAACCTGTGAAAGACCAACCCAAAAACTAACCTAACGCAATTTAAATAATCTAACCTGTGAAAGTCCAACCTAAAAGCTAACCTAACTCAATTTAAGTACTCTAACCTGTGAAAGACCAACCTAAAAGCTAACCTAATGCAATTTAAGTAGTCTAACCTGTGAAAGACCAATCCAAAAGCTAATCTAACGCAATTTAAATACTATAACCTGTGAAAATCCAACCTAAAAGCTAACCTAACTCAATTTAAGTACTCTAACCTGTGAAAGACAAACCTAAAAGCTAACCTAATGCAATTTAAGTAGTCTAACCTGTGAAAGACCAACCCAAATGCTAACCTAACGAAATTTAATTACTATAACCTGTGAAAATCCAACCTAAAAGTTAACCTAACTCAATTTAAGTAGTCTAACCTGTGAAAGACCAACCCAAGTGCTAACTTAACGCAATTTAAGTACTCTAACCTGTGAAAGACAAACCTAAAAGCTAACCTAATGCAATTTAAGTAGTCTAACCTGTGAAAGACCAACCCAAAAGCTAACCTAACTCAATTTAAATACTCTAACCTTTGAAAATCCAACCTAAAAGCTAACCTAACTCAATTTAAGTACTCTAACCTGTGAAAGACCAACCTAAAAGCTAACCTAATGCAATTTAAGTAGTCTAACCTGTGAAAGACCAACCCAAAAGCTAACCTAACTCAATTTAAGTACTACACCTGTGAAAGACCAACCTAAAAGCTAACCTAACGCAATTTAAATACTCTAACCTGTGAACGTCCAACCTAAAAGCTAACCTAACTCAATTTAAGTACTCTAACCTCTGAAAGACCAACCCAAAAGCTAACCTAACGCAATTTAAATACTCTAACCTTTGAAAATCCAACCTAAAAGCTAACCTAACTCAATTTAAATACTCTAACCTTTGAAAATCCAACCTAAAAGCTAACCTAACTCAATTTAAGTACTCTAACCTGTGAAAGACCAACCCAAAAGCTAACCTAACGCATTTTAAATACTCTAACCTTTGAAAATCCTACCTAAAAGCTAACCTAACTCAATTTAAGTACTCTAACCTGTGAAAGACAAACCTAAAAGCTAAGCTAATGCATTTTAAGTAGTCTAACCTGTGAAAGACCAACACAAATGCTAACCTAACGAAATTTAATTACTATAACCTGTGAAAATCCAACCTAAAAGCTAACCTAACGCAATTTAAGTACTGTACCATGTAAACAACAAACATGAAAGCTAACCTAACGCAATTTAAGTACTATAACCTGTGAAAGACCAACCTAAAATTCTAACCTAACGCAATTCAAAAGCTAACCTAAAGCAATTTAAAAGCTAACCTAAAGAAGTGTATCCTATGACAAAATGTAACGCCCAAAGTAAATAGTAAGTTCTGAAATTTTGAAGTATATGTACAGTTAATTAGTATATACTCTATGTTGGCTGCACTGGGACACGTATTTGTTGTTACATATAATATTCTTTAAAATCAATATGGCTGCCACGTCTTCATGCTTCGTATGTAGTTAAATATCGTAGAAAAATATATTGATAATCGTTAAAAAATGTAAAAATCATTGTAAATGGTGAGAAATAATTTGAACAATGAAACACTCAGAATAAAATGCTAAGCGTTTGTTGGCGCATGCGATGGCGAATGATTAGAACTTAGAAACATTTTTCGCGTCAAATGTTGTAAATATGTTCGTATTTTTTTAAAACAAAGTACAGAACTCGCCCCTGCAATGGGTTCAATTTATCCTCTGTTTTGTGAATAAAAATGTATGTTTTATTTCCATTCTCTTTATTTAATTTGTACTAAAATAGACCTCGAGAGAACACAGCAAGAAAAAATGTATGCCATTTCACGTCCTATATGTACTGCGTGAACGTAAGACCGACACTCACTGTCTTTACAAACTAATGCACAATATTTATTTTTCTGAGAACACTACACATTTACAATATAAAGTCTATAACATTTTTGATTATATTTACCGCAAGGAATTTATAGCTTAAAATGTGCACATTTATAAAACTTCCTTCTTTTATATTCTTGTTCTTCTTCACTGCATTGTTATGCCAGGGTTTGCAACCTATTTAATCCAGAAACGAACACATTATATTTGCAACAATGACATTCTCTTGTCATCTTTAACCGATCTCCAAGTTCTGGTCTAAATACGAAACCTAACAAATCACAAATCATCATTCTAATAGGACAACAAACACGGCCACCACCTTGACATATCCACACATCCAAACATTACAATAAACGACAATAATTACAAATAAGATTGATATACACAAAACAATTAAACATGGGCTCAATTCTGGAAATACATGTTGTTATGTATTACATGGACTCTTATCCTCCCAACTTCACTCAAAAACCTTGAACTTAAAATATATGAAAATGTTATTCTCTCACTTATATCATGAGATTGTGAAACAATGAATGTTTTTGAGAGAAAAGTTCTTAGGAAAGGTTTTGGATCAAAAGGGATATGGACAAGAGAATGGAGAAGACTAAATAATAGTTAGCTATGTGATCTTTATAGGAAACCAGATGTATTAAGAACAGTTACGTCTCGTAGACTCGGATGAGCAGGTGAAAAATTATTTTGACTCATAAAAAGAGTATGTTCCATCAGATTAGGTACAATCCTAAAGCATATCAAGGCACAAAACACAGTAAACAACATATTTTTGAATATTTTTCTGGAATTATTTTTTGTCAATGAGCAGAATTATTTTTTAAACGTTCACTTGACGTCACAAAACATCATTGGTGAATACTTACGCAGACAGACGTGTGATTTCAATTTAGCATTTGACAAAATATGTAAAAATATGTAATTATGTAAAATATGTCCATGTTACATATGTAAACATATGTAACATGAACATGACATATAATGGTCCTGGTGGCCTAATTCGTTAACAGAGACACTGAGGAAAAAAATGTAATTACATAGAAATCCGGGCTCTAGTTATAAGGCAAGATATGATCGCTGCCGCTGCCATCGGAATTTAAAAGGCTACCGATTGGGCAGCACATCAACAATACTGAACTGTGCGCTTTCTTGTTTTTTGTGTGTTTAGTAAACTAGATGACTGAAGTTACTCTATTTCAGTTGTATTTAATTTTTTCGGCGTGGTCTCACCAGTTGATATTCTGAACTGTATGAGAATTATGATGTAGGTGCAGATAATACCGACGGTACTGCAAAAGAAATGACATATCTAATTTGAAAAGTCCATAAGGTGTAAATTCAATCGGCATATCTTTCACAAGTAACTTGAATTTCAAATCACTTTGAACTGTTTCTGAAATGTTTGAATTTGTTGTCATTTCGTGGATGTTTTCAATTATACTGTTTGCTTCTTCACACGCTAGGTGGCAGTTCATCAGCACCCATGCTAACATCAGCAGTACATGGCTAACTGTGCCAAAATGTTCAATTGAATCAATCGCATATCCTCCTTCAGACAATTCGTGTATGGCCAAATACAGCGATGAGACACCTGTTATATAGATGGTCATGACCTGGCAAACAATAGACATCGAATATGTTGAATTTATAGTATCTTTTGTTCGGTACAGAGTAATGTAAATGCTTTGCAACAGTTGAACGTCATCTAAATGCTTGACAGTTTGTTCCTCTGAAGTTTCTCTCAAATTCTCAGATACGTTTCCAATGATATTTGATCTTAATATTCTTGTCGAAACGGTTTGATCAACTTTTGTTTGATTTTTTAGGATGTAATTAATTATTTTCAATCTTTGATTGATTTTCCTAACCAAAGTCAGGAATGTGAGAATTTGCAGGTCATTAATAAGTAATGGTAGGTTTCCAAACACTGTAAAGACATAATATTGAAATGACTCTGGTTCAAGAACCAAACATAATCCAACACTTGAAGCCACGAAACTGGTTGTGATGATGATAATGTCTATTATAGAAGACATTCTTTCTCTTCTATATATTTCAATACTTGATCTTGGTATTAGTTCTTTGTCCACTTCACAAAACTTGGAAATTATTTTTGGGAAGTTATTTCCAAATACAATATTGTTTATTAAATTTATTATACTTGCGACAGAGAGCGTCGTGAAGTAAAATTCATTTGATAATTCATATATATATACCGGACCATCCCCCCAATCTTCCAAGGAAAGGTTGATGCCGTAACATTCGGAACCACTTAAAGAAATGATCCATATAAATGTCCAGATAAGATGCAAATACCTTACTTGCCAAGATTCTGTTTTGAATATCGAAACAGGCACCAAACCAAAATTTCTTGAGAACAAAAATAAAGGTTTTACAGTAGAATAAAATTCTTCTTCACCCATATTCAATGTGTATTTATATTGCTTGTTCATTTAACAACTGATGGTAATAGAATGAAAAGTTTACGAGTTGAATATTGAAAATTTTTTCTTGGTTCTAATTATTGCGCGACATCTGGTTGCAAGATATGTTATTAGTGTAGCTATGTTTCATGTTTAATCCATGTGGGAATACTTAATCGCGTGAGCAATAGCTATACTTTATTTTCAAGTGAAATGTATTGAATTTTTGTATTAATTATGCATTTAATCTTGTGCATAGTTCGTTGTTATTTTGTCGATTCGCGTGCATTAGTTATTAGCAGTTTCTGTAGTTGTTATTATTTTCTGTGTTGAGTCATCAGTTTGAGGGACTGATGATTTAAATTGAATGAGAATTATAATGTAGGTGCAGATGATACCAACGGTACTGCAAAGTAAAGACATATCTAATTTCACAAGTCCATAAGGTGTAAATTCAATCGGCATATCTTTCACAAGTAACTTGAATTTCAACAAATCACTTTCAGCTGTTTGTGAAATGTTTGAATTCGTTGTCATTTCGTGAATGTTTTCAATTATACTGTTTGCTTCTCCACACGCTAGGTGGCAGTTCTTCAACATCCACACCAATATCAACAATATACAAATCACTATACCAAAATAAACAGTGGAATCATTCACCCACCTTCCTTCAGATAATTTGTCTATGGCCAAATACAGCGAGGAGACACACGTTATGTAGTTGGTGATGGTCTGACAGACAATAGGCATCGAGTATATTGAATTTATAGTTCCGTTTGTTCGGTACAGATTAATATAAACGCTTTGCAACAGTTGAATATCGTCTGAATGCTTGACAGATTGTCCCACTGAAGTTCCTCTCAAATTCTCAGGCATGTTTCCAATTATGTTTGATCTTATTATTCTTGTCAGAACTATTTGATCAACTTTTGTTTGATTCTTTAGGATGTAATTAATGATTTTCAACCTTTGATTGATTTTTTCTGACCCAAGTAATGAACTGCATAATCTGCAGGTTGTTAATAAGGAATGGTATGTTCCCAAAGAATGTATACACGTCTCCTAAAATTGTGCCCGAATAAAGAATAAAAAATAATCCAACATTTGAAGCCAAGAACATTGTTTTGATGATAACAATGTCTACAATAGAACAGATTCTTTCTTTTTTATATATTTCGATCCCTGATCTTGGTAATAATTCTTTGTCCATTTCACAAAAAATTGGAAATTATTTTTGGGAAGTTATTTCTGAAAACAATATTGTTTATTAAATTTATGACACACGAGACAGAGAGCGTCGTGAAGTAAATAAAAAATGATACATCGTAAATGGTTATGGGATCCACTTTCCAGTCATCCACTACACAGTAGGCATCATAACAGGTGTAACAAGTTAAAGAAATTATCCATATAAATGTCCAGATGAGAAGCAAGCATCTTATTTGCCAAGATCCTCTTTTGAATATTGAAACAGGCAACAAACCAAAAATTCTTGAGAACAAATATAAAGGTTTTATGGTAGAATAAAATTCTTTTTCGTCCATATTGCACGTGTATCTGTATTGCTTGTCTTTTTAGCAACTGATGCTAGTAAAATGAAGTGTTTTGAACCCAATTATGAAACTTATTTTCCTTGTTGTAGGTCATGCACGACATGAGGTTCAAACATAGTTATTAGTTGAGTTTTACTTTTTTATCCATCTGGGAATACTTAATCGCGTGTGCAATAGCTATACTTTATGTTCAAGTTAATTTTATTGAATTTTGTTATTAATTAGGGATATTTATCTAAAGTTCTGCGTATTTCATTCTTCATTTTTTTACAAATGATTCCAGATTATCTTTGTCACATTTCTGGCATTCTCTCCTGGCATGGCGAAATTGTAACCCACTTCTTAAGGTCGGGCATCTGGAAGGTGGAGTTACTTTGCCCTTATAATATGATAGGTGGTGAATAGCTTCACGACTTTTATATACTAAAAGGTAAGATTGCAAGATAGTATAATGAGAAGTTAGACTTATGACTGTCTTTTGTCTTGGTTCCACACACAAACAGTTGACTAGTATAATGAGAAATTAGACTTCTGGCTGTCTTTTGTTTCGGTTTCACACACAAACAGTTGAATAATATAAACTATCTGGATTGTAAACTTTATATTTTTATTAAGGATTTTCTCTACATTACAGTAGTTATTCTTTAGCCAAATATACTTTGCTCCGCCACAGATGTCTATCCTCAGCATCTTCTTCTTTGAGGTCTCTGCTGATCATGTTTCTTCTCGCTTCATCCATCCACTGTTCCCTGTGTTTCCCCCCTCTCCTCCTGCCTTCAGCATTCCAATCCAGCATCATTCATGGGATTCTATTATTATCCATCCTCTTCAGATGTCTATACCATTTCAATCTTCGTTCTTCTATAACTTCTATAATACTACGTTTAACATTAATTATTTTTCTAATTTTCTGGTTCCGAATTTTCTCATTTCTTGATTTTCTTGATGCCCTCCGCCAGAAATCCTTCTCTGTAGTAATTTTTTTTTGTTTGCTGTCTAACTGAAGTCCAGGTCTCTGCACCACACAACGTAACACTTTTTTTATTAATGATTTAAATAGGTTATCAACGTCTTGGTTTTATTTATAATATTTTTATTCCAATCTTATATTTAATTACACAAAAACACTGACTCCAACGGTGCATGATAATGATAGGGATGATGATGATGGCCATATGATTTTGGGGACCGTTTGGACTTTAAAGTTTTCCTGACATTTGTCTTACAGGTGAGGAAAAACCCCGATAAAAACCTCACCCAGAAAAACTGCCCCGACCGGTGATCGAACCCGGGCCCGCTGCGTGACAAGGCAGCACCTCGACACCACAGCGGTGGATATATCTATAACATTAATTTTTATTAATTTTACATACGGCCCATTCAAGGCACTTTCCCCTGTATGTATCTATATGAATAGACAGATACATGCTGCAATATTTTTGTACGATAGTGTGTTTTGTCGTACTTACAGCAATGGCGACCATGATTGAAAGTTCTTTCTCTCTGTATTAGGAATTTCTCCACGTTACAGTAGTTTTCTTACAAGCCATTGTAAATTTTAGTCCTCCATACATCCCTATTCTCTGCGCCACTTTCTGTTAATCCTCTCGACACCATACTCCTACGCACTCCTTGAATCCACTGTTCTTTTAGTCTCCCCTTTCTTCTGTTGCCCTTCGGTTCAAAATTTAATATCTTAGATATCCTGTCATGATAGGAATACTTTCTCATATTGGAAACATTTATTTCAGAACATCTTGTGTACTGTTTCAACCCATTCGCCTCAAGAGACGAGGTAGTCTCGCCGGCAGTTAAATGACCTTGAATCAGAAGACGATGTACACTCGCTGAACTCTGGTGTTATATATTTTGCAATATTTTGTACATCCCTTGGCAGGATAATATTTTGTTAACATTTGTGAATAGTAGATTAATGTGTTTTGCCTTCAGCCTTATTGTGATCTCAAGTACCGTTATATTTTGTTTGTTTTGCATATCTGAAAATAGGCCTAATATAATTTACGGTAACTTTAATCCGGTTTCTGGGAAAATGAATTGAGGATTTAAACCTGAAGTGAATTGTTTAAGGAGCCAGGTGCTGCAATATTTAACAGAATACGCGTATGAATAGAGACCACCTATCAGCAAAATTAAACTGCACATTCATCGCAGTAGATGTCGTGGTACACAAATTTACTCTGACACTTGAAATGTCGAGAGAATGAGAGAACACACAAACTTTACAAAACGCAGAAGTAACGTATGAAAATGTTTCTTATGACAGTTCTAGTTAAAGCGACTCCGAACAAATTGTTTTTAAAAAAGTAGGATCGATAACATAGAACAATCTGGGGCTATTATCTACTAACATGAATGTACATTAACATAGCTGTTATAACCAACTGAAAATATGTTATCACGCTATTTTGCAGCATGCTAGGGATATTCATGTCAAAACTAGATATATCCAGATAGGGTATAGAACAAAGACTCCTATAAAACTAGTATTGCCTCTTGCACATAGCGTGCGCCTTCGATCTGCGATCGAAACAAGTTACATGGGTAATATATAGACTTAGGCTTTCGAGGCCGGAGTTACTATGATGATCTTGTAGAAGATTTCCGGGCTGTTGGCCGTGGTCTTGAGGCTTGTAGTTCCCCGACGTTTCTCCAGAGACTGCGTCCGGCATCCTCAAGGGTTGTCTTGAGACTGGCAATTTTGTCGACTACCTGCCCTATTTATACATTTATCCGCGACGTGTTCTCTGCGCGGTCCGCTACTTCGTACAAAGAATCTAAACTTTAAGGGGGTGAAGGTGAAAAATTGACCATTTGAGATCAAAATTGGTATTTTTTACTAAAAACTAGCCTGTATTCTAATGTATATGATGGCAAAGTTTCAGAGGCCTATGACGCTTCTAAGTGCCCTAAATTAAATCAGCGTTAAAAGGCTGCGCCAGTTAAATGCCACCTGCATGCAAATCTTTAAACTTGTTTTTCCACACTTTTATTTTCACTGCAGTTTTGTACATTCAAAATTGAATGGAATTCAAAAATTTTGTCATAGAAGGTTCACATTTTTACTGCATGTCCTAAAAATAATAGGTAACAAAGTAGTGCATGGATTTCGTGATTCAAGTAGTATTTTAAGAAATAAAAAATAAAACTTATGCAATTATTAATTTTTTTTTGTAATTCCACGCAATAGGTACATTTTTTTATCCCATTTAATTCACATTATAAGAATTCTGTCCACCGCTGTGGTCTCCAGGTAGCGTGCTGCCTTGTCACGCAGCGGGCCCGGGTTCGATCCCCGGTCGGGACAGTTTTTCTCGGTGAGGTTTTTATCGGGGTTTTTCCTCACCTGTAAGACAAATGTCAGGAAAACGTTCAGGCCCAAACGGTCCCCGAAATCATATGGCCATCATCATCATCCTTATCATTATCATCATCATCCTTCACCGGTGTGGAAAGCAACGGGAAGCTACCACACCTACTATTCTCTAGTAAAACTGCATGCATAGCATGAAAATAATATGGTTGCAGTGAAGGACCTGCCTTCGGGCAGAATTACTATGGATGGATGGATAAGAATTCTAATGCATGATGTTTTTTTCTAAATATTTAGGGGTCTTGTAAAAAATCAGACATTTTAGTAAACAATTGTGGAACCCATTTAATTATATGTGCAACATTTTTAAAATATAATATTTAATAACTCGTAAAATAAATGTATCACAAGAATGAAACTTAAACACCTCATTATGGATCATGTAGCGAATGTTTGTACAAAACATCAAGTCTCTAGCTCAAAAAATGTAGAAAATGGGAATTTCACCCAACCTCCCCCCTTAATGTTCTGGGATCAACCCCTGTTTTGTGTAAGCATCTCTATGTTTTTATCTGCACCAAAATTACAATGTACGAACAAATCACACCCACTGTGCTGCAAAGAAAAGGTAAATTCAAGGTTAAGAGCTCACACGCTGTGAATTCAATCGGCATCTCTTTTATCAACGTCACAAAATTCAGCAACGCACGTTCAACATCTTCAAGAAAACGATGTTTCCGTATCTTCTCTTGAACAAATATAATTATTTTGACAGCTTCTGCAGATGCCATGTGACAGTTGAATAAAATCCAGGCTAAAAGCCACAGAGTATAGACACACAGCCCAAAAAACACAACTGATTTCATTTGATACTCTTTGGCTGTAAGAGTATTAATGCCCCAATACAGTGCTGTTACACAGACTATATAACAAGTAATTATTTGACAGACGATGGACATCCCGTAAGTAGAGTTCACCAACAAATTCAACTTGTAAACGTCGATGTAGATCAGTTCCAACTGTTGAATTTCTTCAGATTGGTTGTTAATGCCCTCGTTTGGAACTTCATCCATGTCTTGCAACAAATTCGATATTTTATTCTTTCTAATAGGTTTGAATAAAGTGATTTGTTCAGATTTTATGCATTTCTCCAGAATTTTCTTTATTATCTGGAGTCTTTCATTGATTCTTTTCACCCATGTCTTGAATTGCAGTGCTACCAAAGTAATTATGAATAAAGGCATGTTTCCAAAAATACAAAACACTGCTTCTAGTACAGTTTCGACATCAAAAAACCAGCAAACACCTGTATCAATTATTGCATATGTTACTAATATTGTTGCAATGTCTGTGATTAACCACCTCCTCTCCTTTTTGTATAATTCCACATCTGATTTTGCTATTAATACTTCGTCCAAAGTGTTGAATTTTGAAATTATTTCAGTAAACGTATTTCTAAAGATTATGTTGATTAAGAAATTTATCATACATGTCAAATAAGTTGACCAAAAGTAAAAAGATATCACAATGAAGGTTATGGAGAAATCTTGCTCATCAAATACAACTCCACTAAATGCAAACAAACACACGACCGTTGTTATAGTAGCAATCCAAATGAGAGTCCAAAACACGTGCAGACATTTGAGTATACAAGATTCAACGTTGTCGTCTGTTTTGAAAGGCGAAACAGGCATCAAACCAACAATTCGAGATAGAAAATACAATGGTTTTATTGCACGATGGTAGTGTTGTGTATCACTGCGCTTTGCCATGTTTGTTATTTATTATACTAAGTAACAAATCAGTTAACGAGATGCAACGTTATCGTCTGTTTTGAAAGGTGAAACACGTATTGAGAAAACTATTCTAGCAGCAAGTAGAATGGTATAATTGTAAGTTGGTGGTGCTAACACGGTGAATTGCCATATTTGATGTTTCGTTTTACCAAGACCAATTCAGTTTACAATAATCAACATTGTTTTGAAAGGTGAATCAGACATCAAACCACATATTCTACACACGAAATACAGTACTACATGTTATTATTCCCTTGCTAAACACTTGCACAAGATCAATTAATATATTGTCTACACCAAGATGCAACCACCCAGAGGAAGAAATGCACGGCGAACATTCAACAACTGTGCAGCTGCCAAACAGGAAACTTCCAAAACTTGAAAGTACTGGAGAGCAAGATTGCTAATGACTTCAGTGTTGGGATGCGTCCTTGGAGGTAGAACAGGAGAACGGTCGGTGGATCTGCGACGGCAGTCCTCCCGGCTAGGCTCAAGGAGCCCGTGGACCAACTGTGGGGTCGTCAGGAATGAACGACCTGACGCACTATGTAGCTCAGCAATTCCCGAAGTTGCAACTCCAACACCTTCTCCCTAGGGGTGTTGATTTTAGGCCGAGAACTCTTGAATGTGGACGCGAAATAGATAGGGAGGACATGTCTGGGACTTGGGAGTATGGTCTTTTGACCGAGGTATCCCAAGGGGTGGTGGCATGGGCCTAGATGTTGTATGCACCAATTTATACACAACCAAACAATGTACGAAATGCAACGCTTGTATTTTACGATGGTGTTGTTTGTTACTGTACTTTCCCACTGTGTTGTTTCTTTTACTAATGTCATATCAGTTCATAAAATTCAACATTGTAATTGGTTTTGAAATATGACACAGGCGTCAAATAGACTATTCTAGGTAGAAAATCAAATTTTTGTGTTGTACGTTGGCGTCTAATTTGTCACTTTGCTTTGCCGTCATTGTGCTTTGTTGTTTCTATTACAAACTAACAAACCTGTTCACAAAGGTCAACATTGTTCTATTTTGAAAGGTGAAACAGGCACCAACAACCCAGTTTTGTTCATTACTTCACCTTTGTCATGTTTTTTATTTCGATTACGAACAAACAAACCATTTGATATGATTCAACTTGTGGATTAAAGTCAAAAAGGTTTCAATCAAAGTATTCTGGCCAACAAGACTCTCAGAGGCATTAACAGTATTTGGATATATTAATCACTGTAGACTTGTAAATACGGGAGAAAGACAAGGACGTTTATACAGGTAGATCTGTGTGTCCACCTGTCATCTAGTTCGTTTAGTTGAACACAAACTATGAGTGAAGTAAAACACGCCCTTAGGAATACCGTTGCCATATAGTACATAGCCCTATTCGTTTATACAACATTGATCAGCAGTTTCACTGTTTTACCACCAATAAACACAAATCAACGGCTACATGAGACAATGCTTGGTTAAGAACTACCAAAAATTATAAATGTAACAGCCATGTTGCCAATCTCTACATGACACGGATATGACGTTATCCCAGAAACATTGAAATGCACATTCAGAGTACGTTCTGCAAATCGAGAAATAATTCAATGTATATTTTCTAGCGAAAAACACTTCAGATTTCGTCAACCCTGCAATCTCCAGCAAACTTGCAGAAATTGATCGACAATATCTTCACGGCAGTCCTTCCTTCATTTCATGCCAGATGTCCATAGATATTGGGAAACATCCTTGAAAGTTGTCTTCCTTCACTTGACGTATTTTGTTTGCTGCTTTGTTTAGTTAGTTTTTCAGTTAAATAGCCATCTTGTGCATAAATGTTGGTGATGTACAAACCAGCAGCGAACTTAATACAATTTATAAGTTTTAATTTGTCTGGCAGCACAAATCATTTACAGTACATTATGTTGTTTGCGCTGTCGGTTGTCATGGTTCAGCACCTACTGATATAAATTTAGAGCTTGGAAATGAAATATACTTGGTTTGCGTGTTCGCAGATTGATTTCTTAATGTACATAACATCTAATGGAACTATCCGTTGCATGATGCATCACAATAAAACTAATTGAAATTACTTATAATTGCAATCGAAGTCCAGTTTGTTACTGTAACCGTGTAGTGATTCATTTCCCCTCCCCTCTCTCTCCGCCATAGTTTAACCCCTCTCTTTCCAAAGTCTATTTTAGGGCGGATTAACTAATTAATTCACTGGCACTGTCAAACCAGGAAGTTCACGGACGCTGTTACAAGCTCTCCATACATGCCTATCCTGAGTTATTGTTTTCTAATCATCCCTGTATATTCTACCTCTCTCACATCACGGTTAATGTTATTTTCCCACCCCACTCTTGGCCGATCGACTGGGCTCTTTCCTTCTGGTTTTCCTATAATGTATTTACATCCTCCTGTTCCATTCCATATTTGTGCAACATGCCTTCCACAGTTCAGTCTACGAGACTTAATTGTTCTTATTACATCTGGTTTCCTATAAAGGTCATGTATCTCGTATTATGTTCGTCTCGATTTGGTTAAAAAATTGCAAATGACTTTATTCTCAAATATTCATAATATTTTCTCCTCTCTTAAAGTAGAGTCTATGTTTCGCTTCCATATAATGTAATTGAGAGAATAACAGTTATATATATATATATATATATATATATATATATATATTAAGCTTAATGTTCTTTTTAGAGAAATTGGGACAAGAATACGTGTAATACATAAAATCACGTTTTTCTAGAATGTATCATATGTTTAATTTCTTTGTGCACCACATTCCTGTTTGTAATTATATTGTTCCTAGGCATTTGAAATCAGCCACTTCTTCAAATTTGTTAATTGGCCATTAACTGTCATTTTCCACTGGGATATTAATTCAAGGAGGAAAATACTGATGATATTTTAAAATCATTAATAAAAAAAGAACCTTTCAGTTCTCATTATCATTGCTGATGATATAATTAAATGAAATAGAAAAACTGGACATCTTTAAAAAAAGGCACTAGAGGAGATATGTTATGCTGCTGAATCCTTATGCCAGAAGTCTCCAGAAGCGTCGTAAAATAAAAAAAAACATTATTAGCGAATGAAGGTCGTAATAGGATAGAAGTGTGTTGCTAATATAGCAAGAGGGAAAATATAGACGTACAGTTCGCCACATGAAAAGTGGAGATGACTCGCCAAAAGAATTTAACATTTTTACATCACAAAACTTAATCATATTGTATATAATCTGCCCATCACAAAACTTAATCATATTGTATATAATCTGCCTAGTTTGTCTATGCAGTACTTCCTTCTTTATGCATGGATATAAAATCAAAAGATACCACATACACGACAGAGATAGGTCTATTTTATAAAGAAATTGAAGTACAGTATTTATGAAGTAGACTTCATGTCATAATCCGTATTTCGCAAACACACCGATCTTATTCCGGCCTTCATGACTAATACTGTGTGTCCAAGCGATGAAACGGATATCTAAGAGAGCATTGTACGTTTTGAATGCTGGTGTATTACTAGGCCAAGTTAAATCTGCACACGGAAAATATGCTAGGAATATGCTGTCGATTCTCTTCCTTATCTTACTATGTTGCCAATTCCTGTCACCTGTATTGTGTTATTTGACTGGGAGCTTTTTAAATAATCCGTAACTAATAGCTGTAATTGACCAAATGATTAATCCGGCAACCGTGTTATTACTGGGGAATGAGCTGTCAATTCTTCGCCTCGCTAATTACATGTTGCCAATTCCCATCCCCTGTCATGTGCTGTGAGATTAGTAATAGAGAGGTGACAAACTCTGTGATTTTCAATGATTTGAAACATTTAGCAGTCGTCCACTAAATGACTAATTTGACAACCATGTAATGATATTTCACATTTGTTTAGGAATTCTGCCTTCCGTTTAGAAATAGTTTGGCGACACTAGCACCTCCCCTATAGCGGTGTAGGCTTAACTTGGGCGAGTAGTACACATGTTGCACAGTGTATAGTGACGCAGGTAGTTCATCAACTCGCCGCTCCGACACATTGCTTGGACGCACAGTACATTCACATGAAGTGCGGTTCTCAGTCGATGTCCAGTTTCCGGAAAGAGCCCTCAACTCCCTGCGATATCTCTAAGTATGGATGCTTTGTACCAGTGCGTTTACTTTCCTCCACCTTCAAGCTCTCCTCCTGTTGGTACCACTGTAGGTACTCCACCATCAACGTTCTCTGTTTAGCTGCAACACACAAACAGATTATATACTTACTTTATTTATAGCCTTTCCAGTGTTAGATTAAGAAGCAAACTAACTCCCTGGCACTATCGAATCAGCAAGTTCGTGGCTGCGCGCATATAAGCTCTCCGTATATCCCTATATTTATGTAATGTTTTCCAATCATCTCCTTATAATACCTCAAATCATTATTACTGTTATTCTCCCATCCCATTATTGATCTACCTCCTAGGTGCTTTCCTCTGGTTTTCCTACAGAGTTTCCAACCTCTGTTTCATTCCCCATTCGTGCCACATGTCCTGCCCATCACAGTCTGGTAAACTTAACTGTTCTTATTACATCTGGTTTTCCATAAAGATCATGTAACTCACTGTTATGCAGTCTTTTCCTTTCACCTGTCTGTTCTTCTTTCTCTGGTCCAAAGAACTTTATTCTCAAAAACTCGTAATATTTTCTCCTCCCTTAAAGTAACAGTCGTCGTTTTACATTCATATGTCAGACAGAAATGGATGGATTACGGAGAAGTATGAGAATATCCAGACTACAACATATTCGAAATACATATATCAGACAAGAAATGGATGCACAAGAAACTGTTATCGAAAGGATAACAAAGAGAGCTCTACACTGGTATGTAGTAAAACGCTACAATAAATTAATAAATACAGAGTGTCCCATTCAAACCTTCCACATTTTAATTAATCATAACTAACAAAGTATGCGGGATTATGAAATGAGGCCGGTATTAAACGAAACAGAAACTCAAAGAATTGTCGTTGCCACACATTAAAACACCTCTGTGTTTCTTCTGAAACACGTGTACGAGCGCCTCCTGATTCTTTTTTAACGCCAGAAACTTCTCAAGCCATGCCTTAATGGTCTTCCCGTCAGGTGCATTTCCTCTCTATTCTCTCCGGTAATTTCTTTGCACTGTAATTATTGACTTCGTCTCTGCATACCAGAAAAAAAGTTTGTGCTCGCCATTTTGTTTTATGTCATTATTGTCCAACATGCGACAGATGAATTAATTGCAACAATGAAAACACAAATTCTTTGAGCTTCTCTTTCTTTTAATACCAACCTCATTTCATAATTCCGCATACTTTGAGAGCTATGATTAATTAAAATGTGGGAGGTTTGAATGGGACACCCTGTACATTGAAACGTTTGAGATTGGGCGAATTAAAAAAAATAGCGTTTATTTTTTTAAGCTAAATGTAGGCTTCATTAGTATATTACTGTGAAATCGGGGTAGCGTCGCTGACTCGTATACAGAGGAATCGGGTTCTATTCTCTTCTATGGCAAGTTCCCTGCTTGCCTCCCAGTAAAACTAATATCAGCAAATTTTAAGGCCAAAAGTTTCCCTCAAAATCATCTGGTCATCATAATCATCATTGTCACATTCGCCATATTTAGTGTGGATGTGATGTGTTGTCTCGGAGGTGGCCCTGACATTGAGCTGATCACCCCATGTCCTTGTGAGGTCAAATAAGTATGTGTGTGATCCACAGTTAAAATCCCTCTCCCGACAGGTCGTGTCTCTGTAAGGTCCGGGTGGCGCGTGAATCTAGAAAGTACCTGTGAGTTAGTAGAATGGACAATGTCACATAACACTGAGCAACAAAAAATAAACTTTTTTTTTGTCTCAGAAAGAAAAATATGTGATTCTGAGAGTATTTTGTCTCCTGAATTCAAATATGGTGTCGGTTTTTCTCCATCACGCAAGGTTTCCGAGAGACAGGCATTTATAATTTCAAACACTTTAATATTTTCTACATTCGTAACTATACAATATTAGAACATTCGGACTCACCTAGAAAGTAAGAAATGACGATTTTCTGCTATATTTCACCTGTGGAGCATCCCTCTTGATGGGCCAACAATAATCGGCCAGCATATTAGGATTCCATTTGCCTTGATATCTCTTTTCCATAGCTCAAATGTCCTGAGTTAGCTCATTTTGGTTTTATTTTACAATGGACAAACGGACGAAAAAACGTTTATTAAAAATAATTATTTAAATGCATTAATTGAAATTGAAATAAAAAAAACTGTGGGTGATGGAGAAATTCCGAATACATGTTTGAAAACACGATAAAAAAACTGCATTAAGTACAACTATTGGTGCTCATGAGACAAAAAAAACATGTTGGCCAGTGTTATGATGATTGCGCTTACGTCTCTCCTACCTTCACAGACGGTTCCCCTTAAAGTGGCTTGAGTTAATGAAGATTAAAGTTTTGTTTACTTACCGTAAACTGTAGCTGCTTTGTCATATTGACCGCCGTAGTCCTCGGGCAGGTGTGTGAGGGGAACGTGCGCTCTCAGTTCTTCAACACTCTGATGCAGTTTTATCTGCAATTTCACACAATTCAATGTACAAGATGATTTCTTAGAATTACTATACATACCTTTATCATCATCATCATCTGCATTCATGGATTAGGTCTGTTGACCCGTTCCGACTTCAGCCCATCTCTTTCTAGGTCTGCCCACATCTCGGGTGCCTTTAGGTTTGTATTTTGTTATTTGTTTTGGATATCTATCTTCATTCATTCTGTCTGTGTTGCTTCCATTTTTGTCTATATGTATCTATTTTATCAGTTATTGCAAATATTTCAAGTTCCTGTCTTATTTCTGTGTTCTTGATTCTGTCTTCCTTAGTGCACCCTTTAACAGATCTTAAAAATTTCATTTCTGCCGCCGTTATCCTACTTAGATCTTGTTTTTTATGTATCCAGGCTTCTGATCCATAGAGCAGTACCGGTACTGCCAACAGTTTATAAAATTTCAATTGGGTCTCTCTTGTTGTTTTGCTATTTAGTGATCTTTTATCGTACCACATATTCCCTGGAATTTTGCTATTTTATTATTTATATCATTATCATAATTAAATGAAATGTCACATCCTAGATAATTGAGATGGTTCACCTGTTCTATGATTTTGTTTCCTATTACTATTTTCGATCTGATTTGATTTTTCCCTTGGAATGCCATTACCTTAGTTTTTTCTATGGATATTTTGAGATTATATTGTTCACATATATTATGTAGTTTAAAAATATTCCTTTGAAGTTCGTCTTCTGTATTTGCTATTATTACCTGGTCATCAGCGTATAATAATGTTTTCAAGTAGTGTGTTTTATCTAATTTTATTCCTTTATATATATATATATATATATATATATGGTGGGTCCACCCTGTCATCCCCAGAACAGCGAAGAACATAAGAATACCACGGTTGGGCACCATGGATCGTGGTCGACGCTTGGATGGCTGTACGGCTTCGAAACGGACCACAGCGAAAACTCTATGTATTTTATTATATAAGACATAAACCTGTGACTCGAACTTATCATTCCTTGATAATGACATGTGGGATCATGCCGAAACGTCGGTATCAGTGGCCAGAGGCCGAACTTGAATGCAAGACGCGGAAAACCCAAGAAAACTTTCTTATTCATATATATGTCTTAAATATATGTTTACACATAGAAATATATTATATAATGGAAATGGACAACTAATCACAAATGAGGGGAAATTTTGAGGAAGTAGCTGATTTTGAAATGCTTAGGAACAATAATTACAAATAGAAACGAGATGCACAAGGAAATAAAACATAGGCTCAATTCTGGAAATGGTTGCTATTATGTATTGCAGAGACTCTTGACGTCCCAACTCCTTTCAAAAAACGTTAAACTGAAGATATATAAAACTGTTATTCTACCAGTTATATTATATGGGTGCGAAACATGGACTCTTACTTTAAGGGAGAAAAGGAGATTACTAGTATTTGAGAGTAAAGTTCTTAGGAAAATTTTGAGCCAAAAAGATATGAACAGACAGGTGAATGGAGAAAACTACCTAATACTGAGCTATGTGATATGTGTATAGGAAGTCAGATATAGTAAGAACAGTTAAGTTTCGTAGACTGCGATGGACAGGGGATGTGGCACGCATGGAGGAATGAATGAGGTATATAGAAGGTTCTTGTAGGAAAACCAGAGGGAAAACGCCCAGTTGGTAGACCAAGAATGAGGTGAGAGAATAACATTAACCATGATTTGAGGGAAGTAGATTATACAGGGATGTTTGGAAAGCATTAGTTCAGGATAGGGATATATGGAGACCTTATGTCCGTGCGGCCATGAACCTACGGGTTCGATAGTGCCAGTGAGTTAGTTAATTATTATATATAAAGATATGGCATTTCAAGGTGTAGATCCTGTCAGAAGTAAAATTGTATTGGACAATAAAATTTTGGAGCAGGTGAATAATTTTACATATCTAGGATGCGATATCTCATATGAAGAAGAAATGGATGTAAATGAAAAATATCTAAATTTTTAAGAATTTTAGGGTTAATAAATTCTATCTTCAAGCCACAGTTAGTCCAAAAGCATTCAAGACTGAAAGTGTATAAAACACTGGCTCTTCCAACTCTTTTGTATGGTAGCGAAGTATGGACGTTGAAACAGAAGGATATACAGAGACTTAGATCTGCTGAAATGAGATACCTTCGGAGGACTGCAGGATACACACTACTAGATCACAAAAAAATGAAGACATCTTAGAAGAATTACACATGGAACCTTTAGAAAACAAAATTTCTGATTATAAGTCAAGATGGATGCAACATGTTCATCGATTGGAAGATGACAGAATACCCAAACAAATGTTAAGATATCAACCTGCAGGAAGAAGAAGACCAGGACGTCCACTCAAAAGACTTTTGGATGGTGTTTCTCTTGAGGCCGAAACAGGTCAACAAATGACCTAAATTCGTGAATGTACTATGATGATGATGATGAAAGATAATTTGAATTTTAAGATACAATTTTGTATTTACATGATACTTCCCAGACGAACTTACCAGTTGCATGATCTCATTCTTTATGAATGGCTTGGACAACAGCATGAGTTTGTCGATAACAGGCGAGGTGTTGATCAAGTGCACCGCCTGCAGTATCACAGGTTGGCATTCCTGTCAAACAGAACACACTTACCGTAAGTAAAACATTAATTAATACTAATACCGATCTTACTGGTTAACCAACTCAAACTTGCTCTTTTAAAAATAATTATTTATGTCGAGTTTGGTTTCGAAAAAAAACAAATATTGCGGGTGCTACGAACATTAATATCCATCCATGGTAATTCAGCCCGAGGGCAGGTCTTTCGCTGCAATCATAGCATTTTCATGTTATCCTTTGCAGCTTTACTAGGGAATTGTAGGTGTGGTAGCTTTCCGTTGCTTTCTACACCGGCGAAGGATGATGATGATGATAATGATAAGGATGATTATGATGATGATGGCCATATGATTTCGGGGACCGTTTGGGCCTTAAAGTTTTCCTGACATTTGTGTTGCAGGTGAGGAAAAACCCCGATAAAAACCTCACCCAGAAAAACTGTCGACCGTTAATATATATATATATATGGTATGATAAGAAAAATAAATGCCTGGACGGGATTCGAACCCGGATCTCTGAGTCTGTACCTCAGCGTGATATCCATTACACCACCAGGCGAATCCAATCCAAACACTTATTTTTCTTATATATGTATTATATTCTCCATTATTACTAAATGTCGCGAGAACTCGGTCTTCACTGCCATCTAGTAGCTGACTATAACAAGTAAGCAAATTAAAGAGAATATTTATATATATATATATATATATATATAGAATATAATACACATATAACAAAAATAAGTGTTTGAATTGGATTCGCCTGGTAGTGTAATGGATATCACGCTGAGGTACAGACTCAGGGTTCCGGGTTCGAGTCCCGTCCAGGCATTTATTTTTCTTATCATACCATATTAAGCTTGCATTGCTCAATGTTAAACATTTAATTATAACATCGATAAAGCGTCACTGCTATAAAGTAAAAATGTTCTCTTTAATTTGCTTACTTGTTATAGTCAGCTACTAGATGGCAGTGAAGACCGAATTCTCGCGACAACTAGTAGTAATGGAGAATATAATACATATATAAGAAAAATAAATGTTTGAATTGGGTTCGCCTGGTGGTGTAATGGATATCGTGCTGAGGTACAGACTCAGAGATCCGGGTTCGAATCCCGTCCAGGCATTTATTTTTCTTATCATACCATATTAAGCTTACATTGCTCAATGTTAAACATATAATTATAACATATATATATATATATATATATATATTGAAATGGAGAGGGTGTCTGATAATGAAAATATGTATTTTTTTAAATATTTTGATTCGCTAAAAATGACAATTGAACACCGAGCTTACTGTACAAGAGTCTTCATGGTCCCCAACAACAATCAGCCAGTAATTCACACATTATTGTGACGAGTAGGTACTCAAAATGTCCATCGACATAATGAGTGTGATCACAGTACCTGGAGGTAAGTTACTATCTTCTTGAGAGTCGTGACGCTGAATTTTCCAAGATGTCCGAAGCTCAGACCTTTGACATCAATAATGGCGATGTATCCGGGACACAAACCATCTTCTGCCATGCGCATGTCGTTGAACATGCAGAACGTCTTGACAGCAGCGTTCAGGTCGTATCTGCCGGAGTCATGGTCTGTCATCCTGTACAGCAACACCCTGTAGCCTTCAGGCGTCGTCCATCGCAATGGAATCATTTCACTGCAACACAACAGAACAGTTAACCAATGCTAACGTTGGTACACCTCGATCCTCACAGACAACAAAAACTCCATACAATACCAGAAGAATGGAAAATTGGGAAAATAATCTCAATATTTAAAAAAGGCGATAAAACAAAGCCAGCAAACTATAGAGGCATAAGCGTACTATGTCGTCGCTTAAGAAACAATATCGCGTAACTGACACTTTTGGTGAAATTGACATTTTTATACTGTTAGCATCACTGAAGAAGTGCGCTCAGTTCTAACATAGATTGGGATGCAATTTTGTACCATGACCTCGCTAAACTTATAGATACAATTGTTTCAATGTATAGGTACTAAGGGGAAAAGTAAACAGTTTTTTGGTTCTCGTGTAAAATGTTCATTTTGTTAGTTACGCGGTATTGTTTCTTAAGCGAGGATGCGCAGCATACAAAATATATGCAAAAATGATCAACCAAAGATTAAAAACTATAGTAGACGCAATAATATCAGAAGAGCAGACAGGATTTAGGAAAGGAAGAAGCTGCACACACAACGTATTCACTTTAAAACAAATAACAGAGAAGCGAAGAGAATTCAACTTAGAGATGTCAGGATGTTCATGATCCAACAGAAATAAACATTTCTTTATTTTAAAATCATTAAGAACTGGAAAAGAACACTTGAGAAGTGCAGCATACAGCTATTCACCACGAGGAAGAAGAAGTCTGGGAAGACCAAAGAAAAGATGGAAGCAATTTGGAGCCGGAACAGGCTAGTAAATACGCCTAAAACGTGACGAAGAAAAAGAAGAAGAAGAAAATAATTAGCAAGTAACAGTATGAGGTTTAATTTAATAATTGAGCTTGTATTTTTTTAACATTCTTACCTCATATGATTGTTTATTTGGAGATATGTTTCAAGGCTGTTGCCCCATCGTCAGCTTTTCACAACAGCCTTGAAACATATGTCCAACTAAACATTCATATGAGGTAAGAATGTTAAAAAAATACAAACTCAATTATTAGGGATAAACAAATTAAAACAGCTCGAAGAACTATTTCAAAAATATGCAATACACTTCCAGCGGATTCAATCACATGTGGGTGTGCAGGATACCGAAATAGCAGACAATTTGGTAAAAGAAGGGAGCAAAGGCACAACATCAGAAACAGAAAAATTAACTTTCACCGAGATCAGTTCAAAATAATAATAATAATAATTTTTCCGATTGAGGGTCTTTCCACTTTTCAGCGGTTGCCCTTTTACCAGCCGGCTGCTGGCCCTTCACATCCACATGTGTCAATCACAGAGGTAGATGATCAACAGCCAGTGTAGGGGTGACATGTGGTTACCATGTCAAATCCCCCAGCCGTTATAGCTGGTTCCTCAACCTGGAGCCGCTACTTATTGTAGCTACCCAATTGCCTCACGATGCTGGGTGGGCACCGGTCCCATACTGGCCGAAATACCATGAGAAAATTTCTTCCCCCATGGCGACTCGAACCAGCGCAAGTCCCGTAGCTCTGCGCCAAGGCTTCCTACCTTAACCGCTCGGCTACGGCGCTATAATAATAATAATAATAATAATAATAATAATAATAATAATAATAATAATAATAATAATAATAATAATACTAGCTTTATTTTACCTGGCAGAGTTAAGGCCTTGTCTGCCACTCAACCAGGTTTTAAAAAATACAAAAAAAAAATAGCCTTACATCTAAATTACAGTAAACATAAACAATTACATGTTATAAATACAATACAATTAATATTTATAATGTATTTTGATTTACTCTAGATTTAAAGAATTTAATGTATAATACGTACAAGATATATAAAAAAGCGAGAAAAAATTATGAATGACATAGTATAAATTTAAATAAATAGCACCACAACACAACTGATAAAAAGCAAACAACTCTGGAGTTAGCTAACTCGGGCACCATCGAACCCGTATAGTGAGTTCCTTAATAAGTTATATTGATTTGACTTACTGTTTGGTGAGCGTGGCCTGCACTTCGGGTAGGAGAGGGTTTCTGTTAGCGAACAATTCAGGAGAACTTGTGCGGAGCGTGTAGTAATTGTCAATAGTTTGTTTGGTTTTTGTCAGTTGGTAGCCACAGCTGTTGAGAAACAAGTACAGGTGCTCATCTGAAAACAAAAAAAAAACATCGAATAGTATTAAAAACTTGATTAAACTATCCCTGGAGACAGCAATGACCATCTTCTGCTTAAAAATAGCACCAATCATGACCTATGGAATAGAAGTGATTTGGAAGAACCTAAATAAGGCAAACCTCGAAGAAATAGAGAAAGTCAAAGCACACTTTTTTAAAGACAGCGCTTAGCGTATCAAAATACACGCCTAACATACATATTAACAAAGGAACCCTTCTTCATAGAAGAGCTCCACCTGGACCTTGTCCTGCCGGCAACAGATGCCTACAAAGAACTGCTGAGGGAACTCAACGAGAAGAGAGAACAGATATGCTCTGAGTTCTACGCAACGGATGCGATGATCTACAGGGAATGGACAGCAGCCAGATACGACCTCAGACACACCGTGACGAGAGTCGCGGTCCATGGTTTCCACCACAGAATACGCACAACAGTGAAGCGCCATATCCCAGAAGAAAAGTGCAGGTGCAAACTATGTGGGTCGCACTACGACCGATATCACCTGTTACAGTGTAAAAACATAGGAACATCGATAACAGACTTCTGTAGGACATGAAAACAATTCTTTCTACATGGCCATTGGCTGCAATAATAACTATTATTATTATTATTATTATTATTATTATTATTATTATTATTATTATTATTATTATTATCATTATTACCTCGCAGTCCGGCAGATATCTTAGTACAAGGTCATCCACCCCTAAAAAGTTACAACATATTCGTACGTTATTTAACATTTTCCAATACTGTTATTTTAACACAGTTCCAATAATGGATCATATTGTAATGAAATTGTGAAAAGAAAAATTAATGTGTGAACCAGGAATCGAGCCGTGGGCCTCTCGTTCTCCCTATGAGTGTGCAGCCCACTACACCATTCTAGACCTGGCACAAACATTAACAATTATTTCCACATGTACAAATCTATTTCCACATGTAAAAAGTGAAGTAAATTGATCCCACAACAGGCCCGGAGGCCCTTGGGGTAGTAGGAGGTTAAGGCTCCCACTTTTTTCTAGACAATCGACACTTTATGTCAGCCGGGTTGTCAGCCCTGCGTGACGGCCGCCTTTACCCCAGAACAAGCGTCTGGTACTCATTTCCGTTAGAGGCTGAGTCGACCCCAGGGCCATAGTGCCGCCAGAGGGTTTGGGTCAGTTTAAAAATCCTGACCCCAACAGGACTTGAACCCTCGACCCTCCAGCTTGTAGCTCAGGGCCTTAACCACTACGATTTCCACATGTACAAATCTATAATTCTCGTTTCGTCCGCTGCCAGGTAGATGTCACTACCATCGCCAACGGCCGGCTTCGTTTAGAAGTATCTATATTTGAGAATTTTACACCAACACTTTTATAAGCAATAAACGATGTCATTTAACATTTTCCAATACTGTTATTTTAACACAGTTCCAATAATGGATCGTATTATAATATTATGAAAAGAAAAATTGATGTCTTATCCAGGAATCGACCCGTGGACCTCTCGTTCTCCAGACTAGTGTGCAGCCCACTACATCATTCTGGACCTGGCACAAACATTAACAATTCTTTCCACATGTACAAATCTATAACTCTCGTTTCGTCCGCTGTCAGGTAGGTGTAACTACCATCGCCAACGGCCGGCTTCATTTAGAAGTATCTATATTTGAGAATTTTACACAACCACTTTTATAAGCAGTAAACAATGTTATTTAACAGTTTCCAATGCTGTTATTTTAACACAGTTCCAATAATGGGTCATATTATAATGATATTGTGAAAGGAAAAGTAAATGTTTGTGTCATGTCTAGAATGGTGTAGTGGGCTGCACACTCGTACGGAAAACGAGAGGTCCACGGTTCTATTCCTGTTTCAGACATTTATTTTTCTTTTCACAATATCATTATAATATGATCCATTTTTGTAACTGTGTTAAAATAACAGTATTGTAAAATGTTAAATAACATTGTTTACTGCTTATAAAAGTGTTGGTGTAAAATTCTCAAATATAGATACTTCTAAACGAAGCCGGCCGTTGGCGATGGTAGTAACATCTACCTTACAGCGGACGAATCGAGAATTATACATTTGTATATGTGGAAAGAATTGTTAATGTTTATGCTATGTATAGAATGGTGTAGTGGTCTGCACACTCGTACGGAGAACGAGAGGTCCACAGTTCGATTCCTGGTTCAGACATTAATTTTTCTTTTCACAATATCATTATAATATGTGTACATAGGCCTAATTTAACCCTTTCACCCTGACGGAGTTATGATGCTTACCTAATGGGATGTTTCTTTACCAGACTAATTGGACGAGGTTATGCATCAACCAGATAAGTGTCATTTTATAAAAATAATGAGATGTTGATGTCATGTGTTGCACTGGGTCATTAAGTAAGTGTACACACACATTTCCTATCAACTACACATTTCGATGAACAGATTTAGGCCATTACGTATCCATTGCAGAGACTCTTGTCATCCCAACTTCTCTCAAAAAACGTTAAACTGAAAATATATAAATCTGTTATTCTCCCAGTTATATTATATGGTGTCAACCTTGTGGTCTGGAGGTAGCGTGATGCCTTGTCACGCAGCGGGATTCCCGGTCGGGACAGGCTCCTGGGTGAGGATTTTTTCGGTGTTTTTCCTCACCTGTAAGACAAATATCAGGAAAACTTTAAGGCCCAAACGGTCCCCGAAAATCATTCGACCATCATCATCATCCTTATCATCGTCATCGTCCTTCACCGGTGTGGAAAGCAACGGGAAGCTACCTAATGCAATGCATAGCATGAAAATGCTATGATCGTAGTGAAAGACCTGCCCTCGGGCAGAATTACTATGGATGGATATTATATGGTTGTGGAACATGGATTCTTGCTTTAAAGAAGAGAAAATATTAGGAGTATTTGAGAATAAAGACTACATAACAGTGAGCTACTTGTTCTGTAAGAGAAACCAGATGTAATAACAACAGTTAAGTCTTGTGGACTGCAATGAGCAGGACATGTGGCACGAATGAGACATGAAAGAAGAATATGGAAGTTTCTTGTGGGAAAACGCCCAGTTAGTAGACCACGAAAGAGGTTTGAGGGAAGTATATTATACAGGATATGATGAAAAATCAGCTGAAGCTAAGGATCTAAGGAGAGCTTATGTCCACTGCGCGGGCATGATATTGCGGGTTCGATGGTGGCAGTGAGTTAGTTAAATAAGGTATTCAAGGAAAATCGAGCACAAATTCAATTTGTTTAGTTTTTCGCTTAGTTTATGGACTTTCTGCACCACGAGCTTTCTACTGTAGGTTACTCTTGAGTTTGTTTAGGCCTAGTTTAGTTTTGAAAAAAAACATGTTTTTACTTTTGGTTTTTTCAATTGAATGACGTACCTGAGAGGTGCGGCAGGTGCGGTTGAGCCTTGAGCCACTCTCGCAGGTGTTCTGCATCTTGTTGGTGTCCTGAAGGAGGCTGGAAAACTCCCTGCTTGAAGTACATGATGTCTCTATAACATTAACTCATAAAATGGCTTTATGACTCACTTGTGACTACGTTATCCAAGGCGGTTTATGGTCTATCTCAGAGATAAACTCTCTTGATTAAGATATCGTTATTTAACCAGCTCACATGTCCAAGTCTCTATAAATAGGAATTAAATAAGAAAATAAAGAATATATTTTTTCAGTATTAATAAAATTCTATTGAAGTGAATAATCACATAGTAAAATACTTACTTACTTACTTACTTACTCACTGGCACTATCGAACCCGTAGGTTCATGGCCGCACGGACATAAGCTCTCCATACATCCCTATCCTGAGGTAATGCTTTCTAATCATTCGCTGTATAATCTACTTCCCTCAAATCATAGTTAATGTTATTCTCCCATCTCATTCTTGGTCTACCAACTGGGAGTTTTCCCTCTGGCTTTCCTACAATAAGCTTCCATGCAAGTCTTTCATTTCCCATACGTGCAACATGTCCTGCCCAACGGAGTCTACGAGACTTAACTGTTCTTATTATATCTGGCTTCCTATAAAGACCATATAGTTCATTGTTATGTAGTCTCCATTCACCTGTCTGTTCATCTCTTTTTGGTCCAAGAATTTTCCTAAGAACTTTATTCTCAAATACCTGTAATCTCCTTTCCTCCCTTAAAGTAAGAGTCCATGTTTCGCATCCATATAATATAACTGGTAGAATAATAGTTTTATATATTTTCAGTTTAACGTTTTTTGAAAGGAGTTGGGACATCAAGAGTCTCTGCAATGCATAATAGCACGCATTTCCAGAATTGAGCCTATGTTTAATTTCTTTGTGCATCTCATTCCTATTTGTGATTATTGTTCCTAGGTATTTGAATTCAGCCACTTCCTCAAAATTTCCCTCATTTGTCATTAGCTGTCCATTTCCATTATATACTGAATTTCTACGTGTGACTATATGTTTAGTTTTATTGATATTTACTTCCAGTCCTAATTTCTTAGTGTTACTGAATAGTGTGTGCGTGTTATCCTTTAGTATCTTCTCGCTATCGGCCAATAGTACTACATCATCAGCATAAAGTAACAGCTTATTAATACCATTGAGTTGTAAGCCTTCCTCATTCTCTAAAGATTTAATGGCATGCTCTAGTACAAAATTAAATAGTAGAGGAGATAGTGCATCTCCTTGCTTCTACCCATTCTGGATTTAAAAAGTGTCCGAAATCTGTTTGCCTACACGCACCCTACACTTTGTGCCATTTAGACACATTCGTATAAGTCTAACTAACTTTTTAGAAATTCAGAACCCACAGGATATAATATAACTTCTACTACTTAACTTCTCCCTCTTAATTGAATCATATGTTTTTTTTTGAAGAAAGTTAGTTTAGTTACTTCTATAAATGGTTGTCTAACGCAAGTGGGGATAAGCTGTAGGGATTAATATTATTTGGATAAGCCAGAAGTGTGCTATCTTATCTTTAAGTAATCCCCAACACAAACTCTTGTAAGTTCTATACCATTACTATACACTTCATTGTGTACTCGGTTTATAATCTCTTTGTCCTTCTCTAACATGTTTCCATTTTTGGTGCGTCATTCTAGTCACAAAAGAACTGTCCACCATTACATGCCGGGACCTATACCCCAGCCACTGATTCTCCGGCCCTGAAGTTTTCACGACAGTGTTGCCGATATGGATATCCAGTGGGAGTGGCCGCCTTATGTATGCGGTTAGCAGACTTACAGCTGACAACATCTCAGCAATTTCAAACCTTACTAGCACGCTATAGCTGCGTCAAGAGCAGTGATTGGTTGTGGCATACATTTACTCATACGTCACCTATATCCTTATTGGCAGTAGAGGGCGAGTTTCTCCCTTTACCCCTCGTATAGCCTAAACTTCAGAGCCGGAGTTACAGTGGCTGTATTGTACCTTGAAATTTCTCCCAGACAAGCGTTGTGATGTACCTAGGCAGCGTAAAACCTGTTTTTTAAGGGCACCCAGCACTGATTTGGGTTAAAAAATATTTTTTTTTTTTCCTTTTGCTTCAAAAATTTCAAAAGGTATGTTTATGGATGTGTAATATTATTTTGTCGATTTTGGACATTTAAACACATAAAAATTGGATTTCAAAAATGGCGTCTCTATGTTCTGCTAATGTGCACCTTTTTTCCCCCGTAACTTGTATTTTTCTTCGTATTTTGATACACTTTTCTTTGAAACTATGAAAGATAGGAGAATAATTTTTGGCTTGGATATGCAGTTCAAAGAGCTCTACAATAATAATAATAAGGTAAATTTATATTTGCGCTACTGATAATGTTTGAAATTTTAAAAAAGTATGGAACATTTTTAACAAAAAACATTTTAGTCTTTGAATTTGTTTAAATAAATCACAACCCATATCTGAACACAAGCAAACCTTATTATTGCCGAATGAACTATGGACAATAACATACTAAATTTTGGAAACAATTGAATAAGTAGTTTTTGAGAAAATTGTACCAAGACAATACTTTTAAAAAGTTGGATTTTTTATTTTCATTTTTTGTATTTTAAATGACTCATGAAGAAATATGTGTAAAAAGTTAACCAGAGTGTCATTATGTTCAGGAAGACTTGTTTATTTAGTGACATAATTTTCATGCACATAACTTAAGAATAAGCCGTGGTTTTACTTCCCACACGCGTGTTTGTAATATGTAATATTACAGTATAGTTATTTTATTGTAGGACAGTTATTTAGGTTGGCAACCCTGGAATATAGGAAGTTGAACTTTGAATTATGATCGCCATTGCTTTGAGTACGACAAAACGCACTATCGCGCAAAAAAAATAATTTTATGGGCGCGAATAAACTTATAGCTGATTGTGGCTTAATAAAAATACCACTGTATCCTGTTGTTAAGTTATTTATTGATTAAATTTATTTAATACATTTATTAACACTTTAAAAAAGCGCACGTGGGGATTCTTTGCGACAGTACTACCTACACAAATGCAATTAAAACAGGAAAAACACGCAATTTATTGTTTGAGTATGTGAATAATTGCCTGAGAAAAAATATAAGTTGGTTTTTTCCCAATAAAATGGAGACATTCCTTAAAATGCAGCGACAACTTGAGCTGAAAGTAACCTAAAATCGCCACATTTGAAATGTAAAAAAAAAAATGCATTAATGATTGCTCAAACTGTGTAGCCAGCTTATCACAAAAACCCGCTAATAAACAATGAACACTAATCCAATGTGGTGCATTAACTCCTCCATTTTTCACCCTAATTTGTCCAAACAAACACTAACTTGGCCATCTAACACTAACCTGCCCCTTTTATAACTCTAACTTGCACACTAATTTAATTAGATCCAATTCTGTTATATGTGAAAAAAAACAGTTGGCAATTCACTCTAGCGGGAACATGTGTTATCACATTATACAACTTGTTCTCCGATCGCATATTCACAGGTGCCACAGTGGCTTAGAATAGCCGCGAAATTGTAAAAATTGTTTACATTTGTGTCAAATAATTCAATACAGACTATTAACTTACAGCTATACAATATTTTGTTTTCACTGTAGATCGACACATTTAAACATCTCACACGCGAAATTAGTGTTTCGCTCATGTTTTCTAACCTTTAATCTGCAGCATGATAACACTGTATGTACATATTACTCCAATTGTACCGCAAAGGAGTGACAAGTTCAGAGTGAAAAGTCCACAAGGAGTGAATTCAATAGGTGTGTCTCTCACCTGTGACACAAACTTCATCAAATCATCTTCAATGAATTGAGGGAAACTTGGGTTTGCACTAACTTTCTGAATGTATACAATTATTTTGTTTGCTTCTTCACGCGCCCTGTGACAGTTCAGCAGAACCCACGCTAATAACAGCAATGCATAAGCACACACAACGAAGAAAACTATCGCTTGTATCTGACCTGTATGACTGGAGACAGCGTCAATCCCCCAGTACAGAGCACCCACACACGTCACATAGCACGTGATCAACTGACACACGTTTGGAACTGCATATGTAGAATTCACAAGTTGCTTTGCATCAAACAAAACACTGTAAACATGTCTTAACCACTGGATGTTTCTCGCGTGCTTCACAAATTCTCTGGATGATATATCTGTGTATTCTATGAAGCTTACAACTTTATTTGTTCGAAATGATTTGATGATTTCTGTTTGGTGGTGATTTGTATGTTTCACAAGGTAGTTGTTGATGATTTTTAACCTTTCATTCAATTGTCGGACCCAGAACTTGAACTGCAATGTAACTATAGTGTTCAGAAAGAATGGAAACTGTTCAGCATTATAAATTACAATGTGGACAATTGAATGGTATCCATTCACCCAACAGAAACCTATTTGTGTAAACACAGTAATGATTGCTATTATTATGAGGTCTTTAATGGAAACAAATATTTCTCTTCGGTATATTATAAAATCGGGTTTTGATAACAGTGTTTTGTCAGCTTCACAAAACTTTGAAAATATTCTTGGAAAATTATTTCTAACAAAAATGTTGTTTAGTAAATTGATGATGCATGCTAGGAAGAGAGAAGAAAAATAGAGAATTGATGATAGCTGATGTGCCACTGGATGGATTGTTAATTGATTTGTAGTAACGTACGAATCGAAAACCATAAATGCTATAATTGAAAGTGTCCAAATCAATGTCCACAAGATCTTAAGACATGTATATATGTTTCTTTGGTATCTGTTGAAAGAAGAAACAGGACCCAAACCGAATATACTCGACAAGATAAATAATGGTTTCACCGTAAGATGAAAATTCACTTCAGCCATTTTTATTCTATGTATTTCATGTGGAAATTCTCTTCGTCTATGATCATTCAATGAGTTTCATATCAAAATCTCCTTAGCACAATTTGGTTTTATTTGTTTCATCAGAAAATTACTTTTGCAAATGTTACTCTTTCTGATTCATATAATTTTTTTTCGCACATATTTATTCTACGTATTTCATAAGAAAATTATGTTCCTCTATGTTTATCCTATGCATGTTTATATGAAAATTATCTTCGTCCATGTTTATTCTAACTCTCTTATATGAAAACATCCTTCGTTCATTTTTAATCTACGCCTCCGGTTAGAAAATAGTCGTCATCCATGTTCGTTCCATACCATCGATTTGAAAATCGTATTCGTCCAAGTTTATTTGTGTCTTTGGTTAGAAAATTACTTTCGTTCATGTTTATTCTATCCCTTTGGTTAGAAAAGTACCTTATTTGATGCTTGTTTTGTCTCCAATATGAAAATTATCTTCCTCGACGTTTATTCTATGTGTTCGATATGAAAATTATCTCATGCAAGTTTATATGTGCCTTTGGTTAAAGAATTGTCTTCGTATCAGTTTATTCTATGTCTGTGGATAGAAAATTACCTTGTTCGATGTTTGTTCTATGTCTTCGATATGGAAATTATCTTCGTCCAAGTTCATCTGTGCCTTTGATATGAAAATTGTCTTTGTTTGTTTCTTCTGTGCATTTGATATGAAAATTGTCTTTGTTTGTGTTTCTTCTATGCATTTGATATGAAAATTGTCTTTGCACATAATTATTCTATGCTTTTCATATGAAAATGTTCCAAGAACATCTTTGTTCTATGTACTTGGTATGAAAATAGCCTTGTCCAATGTTTAATCCACGTATTTCATATGAAAATCTTCTTAATCCATGTTTTTCTATGTCTTTCATATGAAAATTCTCTTCGCACATGTTTACTCTATGACTTCCAATAGCTACTAATGTAACGTATGTTTTTGTGTTATGTAGCAATTATATTATTCCGTGAATTTTATTCTGTTACATGACTTGTGTAGGTAATTTGTAATGTATTGATCTTATAATGTTGCATGATGTAATGACATAATTACGTTGGGACCGTAAAGAGCTTTGGCCTGCAGTATATCTACTCTAGAGACCTCATTGTGATATTTATCAACAGATATATTGAGTATTGAATTAAATTGTCCTTGCACACTAACACGCAGTTTTATAGAATTAATTGTTTTGTTACTTGATAAATAAATAATTCAAATTGGGGGCAATTTACAGATCGTTGCGATGTGAAGTTCAAAATAAAACAGTACTGTGCGTCCAAGCGATGAGACAGAGTGGCGAGTTGATGGACTACGTCACAATCATCATCATCATCTGCGTTTCAAGTATTAGGCCCAGTGGCCCGTTACGGTCTCCCGCCATCTCCGAAAAGGTCGACCCACAGATCTTCTGCCTCGAGGAATGTAGTGAAGAATTTGTTTTGGTATTCTGTGACGATCTATGCGCTATCCAATTCTAAGTCTTTATGTCCTATTCCTTGAACATTCCATGTTGCGAGTTTAAATATGTTTTCCTTTTTCCATTTCTTGTCCTTGAGTATTGCTTGGTTGTCAACGTGTATATCCTTCCGGTTTTGAATCTTTGGAGACTTGAAAGCAAGTTTATTTCCTACCAGTCGGTTGCTAGCCGAAAAGTAGTACGTCCAGTGGTGGGGCTGCCACCTAAAGCCTCTGGACAGGCATGAAGGAGGATTAGCATTTACTCTAATCCTGATGTAACAGTTATACCGCTGTGACTCGGTCCCCAGAGCCTCGTTTGTTATAAACAGGTTGCACCACGTGAAGGTGAGGTTGGGATTTAAGTAGGAGATGTTACTGAATGCACTTCACTACTCTTTTGTAACCGTCACAATACATAGTTCATTAAGTGCATACCAGCATCATGTAGCGCCCTCTTCACAAACCGCCATATCGCTTGGACGCACAGTACAAAGGCCCCTATTTAACAAGCCTATAATTGTTGAAAGTAAATATCAGTAAACCTAACCTATGGTCACACTTATAAATATATTATAGGTAGGCCTATGGTAACAAAAATGGACAGTTTGTGACAAATAAGGGATGTTTTGTTAACGTTGGCTGAATTCAATTATCTACAAACAATAATTACAAACAGAATGAGGCGCATAAATAAACTAAACATAGGCTCAATTCTGGAAACGCACCCTACTAAGCATTACAGGGTCTCTTTTCGTCTCAACTTCTCTAAAGAAAAGTTAAATCAAAATATATAACTATTATATGGATGTGAAATATGGATTCTTACTTTAAGGGAGGGGAAAATATTACGAGTATTTGAAAATACAGTTTTTAGAAAAATAATTGGACCAAAGAGAGATAAAGAGACAGGCGAATGGAGAATACTGTATAACAGTGAGCTACATGATCTAATGGGAAACCAGATATAACAGAGAACAGATAAGTCTCGTAAACTGCGGTGGGTAGGACATGTGGCACAAATGTGGAATGAAAGGTGGAAATCTCTTACACGAAATCCAGAGAGAAATGGTCCAGTATCCAGTCCAATAATGAGGTGGGAGAATAGCATTAACTATGATTTGATGCAGGTGAATTATACAGGGGATGAATGGAAAACATTAGTTAAGGATAGGGATATAGGAAGAGCTTACAAACCTCCACGTTCTATAGTGTCTGTGAGTCGTCTAGTGGTGGAGTCGGCGAGAGTAGTAGGTTAAGTCTTAGAGAACATATTACACGAGTCGAGAATGGAAGAGGGTCATGTAATCATTTTTAGTAAAAAACATAGCAATGAGGCGAGAGAATAACAAAAATATTGATTTCAAGAAATTGTTGGATAATATTTGCACAGGATAGGGATGGAATTAGAGTTTATATCCTCATAAACGCTGTGGTCTCGAGGTAGCGAGCTGCCTTGTCACGCAGCGGGCCCGGTTTCGATCCCCGGTCGGGACAGGCTTATGGGTGAGATTTTTCGGGATTTTTCCCCACCTGTAAGTCAAATATCAGGAAGATTAGGGTCCAACGGTCCCCGAAAATCATCCGGCCATCACCATCATCCTTATCATTATCATCATCATCCTACCGGTGTGGAAAGCAACGGGAAGCTACCACACCTGTAATTCCCTACTAAAGCTGCAAAGCATAGCATGAAAATGCAATGATTGCAGCGAAAGACCTGCCCTCGGACAGAATTACTGTGAATGGATCCTCATGAACATCAAACTCCGGGCTCGATGGTTCTGTATTTGAGAACAACTTCTATGAAACTTTCACTGACAATAATTTCATTTTAGTTCACAGTTGAAATAGATGTCACAGTGAAAGTAGTTTCTCTTAATAGACGCTAGATGTCGCGAGCTGTATCTGCCTGCCAGCTATGTCGTTTATACAATGTAATGATTTGGAATATTGGAGGCGTCAGTTATTACCGAAAATATTTCTAAATTCAAATCGGGAAAGATTGGCATGCTACGAGTTATTGGTAAGCCCAGAAAATTGGATAAACTTGAGTAGATTTCTGGACAAAACGCGGAAAATAAGAACAACACTCATTCATGAATAAATAAATATGTTAACAAATTGTAATACCATTAATTCTTAATAATTCTACATAACTAAGTTAATGTATAATGTAATTGTATTGTTATGTAATTGTAATATTATTGTGTTTTCTTTTTTGTTTTAAGTATATTATTACCAAACATATTGTAACGGACTGTGAACAGCACGTACGGCTTACTGCCCGTGCGCCATATTTGTAAATAACATTGTATGAATCTTACTTTTAGTTTAAATAAGTCATTATGTATGTCTTAATACAGGTTTTCCACTTTACAGCAATTCGCCCTTAATTCCTGCTTTAAGATATTTCTATCTTCCCATTGTCCTTCTTTCTTACCCCAGCCACCACTATGTATTGGAAATTGTGTCACTTCTCAAATTTTCATTTTCCCTCTATGTCCGTCAGGGAAACATCCTTTTTTTTTATGGAAGCGTCCCCGACCAACTATATGGGAATTGTTCGATTGTTAACAACAACTTCCTAGGGATTTCCAACCCTCTTTAGCCCTTGTGATTTAATTATTTCGTCGTTGTTATTTAATGATGTATCCTCTGCGCACGATAACTAGCCGTAGTCCGGTATCAAAGGTGCAGTGGTTGGACACACCAATGCTGCTTTCAGTTTCTAGGTGAATTTATTTTCTATGATATTCTTAAGCATGCGACAAGACATGACACACTCTCTCTAGCTTTGGAAGTAAAAAAATTTAATGGTTTGGATTAATGTATATCAGAGGTATATTTTTCTCATATCAATGCATCCGTGCTATTCGTGAGTTCTATTTGTTATTGCAATTTTTATCAATATATGTGATGGGTCTTCTGCTTGAATATGTTAATGAGATTCTGTGATTCCTTTTCTGATGATAATTTCATTTTGAATTAATATAAATTACTCTGTTTGTGTAAGAAGTTAATTGAAGATTTGTTTGATGTAATTCCTTGAGTGTTAAAAGATGTGGTATTAATGGGTGCATTTTGAATCATGTTATTTACTTCTGGTCTATTCATTGCTCTGAATTTATATTTTAGGCTGAGTTTCTTCAGGTTTTTGGTAATGGATTCTGTTTTTGTTATGTTATGAAGTGGGATTATGGGAAAAGACTTATTTAGATTCATACAAATTCTTAGTGCTTTTCTATAGACTGCATTTAATTTTTTTGAATTCGTTTTTCTTAAATTTAATAAAAAGGGTGCAGCGTATGTAAGGGAAGACTTTATTATTGTGTTAACTAAATAGATTTTTGTCATATTATTCAAGTGTGAATTTTTTCGTGAAAATAAATGGAGTGTTTTAATGAAAGGTTGTGTTCTTGTAATTATTTAATTTATGTGTTCAGTTAGGCTACGTTTATCTGTTATGGTGATTCCTAAGTATTGTATGTGTTTTTTATATGGTATTTGTGTATTATCAATGACTATTGGGTGCTGTTGGAGCATCAATTTTTCCTCTCTTCATCATGGCATCATATATTCCCTCATACCATGTTCTTGTACTTCTCCCCCTGTTCCATCTCCCTGGTACTAACACCTGTTTAGGCCACTGGTCTTCCGACATCCGTTGTACATGTCCATACCACTGTAGAGCTCTCTTTGTTATCCTATCGATAACAGTCTCTTGTGCATCCATTTCTTGTTTAATATATTTTATGCATTTCTAATATGTTGCAATCTGGATATTCTCATACTTCTCCGTAATCCATTTCTAGCGCTAAGACTCTTTTCTGCATCCTTTCATTTATTGTCCAGCTTTCTGATCCATATGTAAGTATACTTCTTCTTCTTCTTCCTCTATGCAAGAACACTGGCAGCTTGTTGCGGGTTCATTAACTTCGGGTCCGGGGTATGGTGACGTCCTTCCATCGTAGTTGTGGTCTTCCTAAAGGCCTTTTTCTGCTGAGGTGTCCAGTCACGTACTTTCTTCACTAATCTACTGTTCTCCATTCTATCTATGTGATTGTTCCAATTCAGTCTTCTATCATTTATCCAGAGGTTTATAGGTTCAATTTCACATTCTTCTCTAATAGCAGAGCTGCGAATTTTCTCTCTCAGCGATTTTCCTACGATTTTCTTTAAGACTTTCATTTCGGTTGTTTCATTGATTTGTTTCGTTTTTTGAGTTTCTGTTCGGCGTTCACAACCACATGTTAGAACTGGTCTTATGACAGATTTGTATATTCTTACTTTTGTATCTATTCTTAAATTTTTATTTTTCCAAACAGTATTGTTTAAACATCCCGATATTTTGTTTGCATTATTTGCTTGATGGAGGATTTCATCTGTTATTCTGTTGCTGCTATTAATTTCTATTCCTAAATATTTGAATTTCATGACCTATTCCATACTTTCCCCTTCTATTTCTAATTTAACACGGCGTGGGTCCTTGGATATTGCCATTGATTAGGTTTGGTTTATCAAGATTTACATGTTACATTTTATTGCAATGATTTTAAATTTGTACTAAATCATTTGTAAATAATTTTCACTATATGCAATTATAACTGTGTCATCAGCATAGTTTTTTATCTTCAGCTCTTTGTTGCCCTTTTTTAACTTCAACTTTTAGTTCTTTGATGATTTCATCGATTATTAGTGTGAACAATATGGGACTTAATCAGTCTCCTTGTCGCATTCCTTACTGGACTAATATTTCTTTAGATTTACTATTCCCAAATTTGGTAGTTGTAATGTTTAAGTACATTTTCTATTATTGTTTGTATAATCTCTTTTTTTACACACTTTATATTAGCTTGATCTGTATCTGCCTATGTAACGGACCTGTATCTATGTAACGGAATCTTTGAACACGATTTTCACCCACTAAAATCATTGGATCGATTTGAAACTTTGTATACTTGTAAAGGACTAATGAAAATACAATAATTTCATAATCGTTTTCTAAAATCCTGGCCAGAATCATCAGAAAATAAACAATAATAAAACCGGTATAATAGGTTGCGGACTTAACGATTTTTTAGTTAATCGATGTAAGAGCTCGGTTGGTAGAGCGGTGGACTGTAGTGGTATATAATTTCAGTAATTCATAGGTCGCTGGTTCAAATCCGGCCCGGAGGATTTTTTAGAAGAGTATTAAGCAATTACATTTTCATGCAATTCCGATTTATGACAATCAATTCAACTAAAAATAAAAAAAAATGAATAATAGTTTAAAAAACTAAAACAACACGCTTTATTAGAAAACCAAACTAAAATTAAAAAATGAATAACAGTTTAAAAAAGTAAGCTTTATTAGAAAACCAAACTAAAAAATGAAAAATAATTTTAATTTCCAGCACGCTTGGGATAAAATTAAACTGGTCAACAAAAAAATCATCTCCAACCCATTTAGAATAAAACTAGAGTTATCAACAAAAAATGATTTTACCATCAAAAGCGTGGGGTGCTTTTTTATGGTTTTTACGTTTTCTTCTTAGAGACTTTACTTTTACCAATATCTGTTTATTATCAAATATATTAATTGATATAGAGCACCACACGCTTTTGATGGTAAAATTATTTTTTGTAGATAACTCTAGTTTTATTCTAGATGTGTTGGAGATTATTTTTTTGCTGACCACTTAAATTTTATCCCAATGTCTTCGAAATTAAAATTATTTTTCATTTTTTAGTTCGGTTCTGCTAATAAATCGTGTTATTTTAGTTTTTTAAAACTATTGTTTATTGTTTTTCTGGTCGGATTCCTGTTCCATAATCGACCATTCAGGGATCTAATCGCCTTCCTTGCACAATTTACTCTGTTAATACATTTTTCACAAGTACCAGATTTATCTATTACAGAACCGATATATTTAAATTATTCGACACATTTAATTACCATATTACTTATTTGTACGTGTTCTGAATTTTCTACGATTACCAAATATTCTGTTTTAATATAATTTATTTTTAGTCCTCCTACTTCAGATGCATCCACTAATTTCTAATCATATATTTTATATCTTCTTTTTCTTCTCCTGTTACAATCTGGTCTCAGCGAATAATAGATTGTGCAGTAAATGGTCCCGCTCCCCTACAGTACGTATTCCATTTCACTAATACATTTTGTAAAAATATCTTGAACAATTATCTTGTAGAAGATTTCCGGGCTGTTGGTCGTGGTCTTGAGGCTTTTGATTCCCCGACGTTTCGCCAGAGACTGCGTCCGGAGTAACGGACCGCGCAGGGAACACGTCGTGGATAAATGTATAACTATGGCAGGTAGTCGACAAAATTGCCAGTCTCAAGACAACCCTTGAGGATGCCGGACGCAGTCTCTGGCGAAACGTCGGGGAACTACAAGCCTCAAGACAACGGCCAACAGCCCGGAAAACTTCTACAAGATCATCATAGTAACTCCGGCCGTGAAAGCCTAAGTAAATATATCTTGAACAATGTTGGTAACATCCCGCATCCTTCTCTTATTTTTTTATGGAACGGGTTGTCAGCACTTCGCCAACCCCCGCATTTGGAGGACGTAACCAGAGCCTCATTTGCCGGTTTTCGGGATTCCTATTGGGCCTTCTCGGCTACCGGGGAAACTAGCCCCCACCGTACATCACCCCAATAGGCTCCCTCGGGACGTGGACCACTGAGGTTGGGTTTTGAGGGGCCGTTTATACATTCACAAGTGCAACTGCACAGCATCAAATTTAATAAATTCGTAAATACATTCATCAACGGTTAAACAATAGAATACATCGTCAGTAACCAGTGTCATATATTCAAGCAAACAGTTGTACGTATTTATTGTTTTATATTGTTTCAAATAAAGTTCAGTTAATTTAAAATGCAGCGATTTCTTTCGTATAATGTATATTAACACTACCTTTTGGATATATTTTTGTATATACATTGTACGTAGTATACATAGAGGGCAGTGGTTTTACTTCCCGCTGCAAGGGAACAATATAAAACAATAAACACGTACTTACCGCCATTTATTACTGATTGGTGTCACAGCCTGCTGTTGCCGCGAGGAGACTTACGGCCAAGTGTGCAATGACAACCAAAACTTTTCAAGCTCTATACATCGATTTCTGCGAACTGGATTATAATTTATTTTAATAACAAATGAATCAAACTATTTCGAATAAATAAATAAATAATATTTTAATTAAACATATCCATCCATCCATAGTAATTCTGCCCGAAGGCAGGTCCTTCACTGTAATCATAGCATTTTCATGCTATGCTTGCAGCTTTACTAGGGAATTGTAGGTGTGGTAGCTTCCCGTTGCTTTCCACACCGTTGAATGATGATGATAATGATAAGGATGATGATGATGAAGGCCATATGATTTCGGGGACCGTTTGGGCCTTAAAGTTTTCCTGACATTTGTCTTACAAGTGAGGAAAAACCTCACCCAGAAAAACTACCCCGACCGGGGATTGAACCCGGGCCCGCTGCGTGACAAGGCAGCACGCTACCTCGAGACCACAGCGGTGGACTTAAACATACTGGCGGCCGAATGTTAATAGGCAACTCGGCAAAAATATATTCAGCAATTCACAATTTTATGAAAAAAAAATTATTTTGTTGGTACACTCGCTGAACGTAGTGATCTAGCAGCCGGATCTCGGACTGTTGCAGACTTGTGCAAAATTGTATTCAAATCCAACAAACTGTTCTAGAGATGTTGTGTTTTTGTATTGAAAAAATATATTCTGAGGAAAGCGTCTTAAGTTTCAACAAGCTCGTCATCCACAAACATTGTATCGCCATTAATAAAAATTGTAAGTTTTAATTAAAAATTTGGAAGAGGGTGGAGAAATATATATTATGTTGTGTGACCCAATATAAAGTAAAACTTTTTCATTGTTCGTACTCTATAAGGGCCCTTAAATTCAAGAAACAACAGTTTCAGCCAAGTCCAGCTAAATATTTTAACTATGTTTGCATAAAACTTTACCATAAAACAGTGAGTTCAGGAATTACCTCCCGTCTAACGAAAACTACACGTGGTTCGTTGACCTATAGCGTCAACTATAAATAATTTTACAATTTTTTTCAAACATTGAACAAATAAATTTCTCTATTCTATAAAACTGAGTACTGTATCTTTCAAACTTGGGAAAAACACTCCAAATTCTTCACAGTTGAGACCCTTGGTTAAAACCTTCGGGAGGACTTGTCCCTCGGTTTTTTTAAACATGAATCAGAATATATATATATATATATATATATATATATATATATATATATATATATACCAATAGATATTATTGCATTTAGACCATCTTCTAAAATTGGTATGATATTAGATCCTACAATTCGTTTTGAGAATCTTAGTGGCCAACCTGAGGGAGTTGACTCTGAAAAGAAAGTCATACATGAGCCGACAGTTGACTATTACAAAGACTATTTAACTCATGCCCCAAATGGGAGTCATTGACCAATCACGTTTCAATGATTTCTGTATTACAACCAATCAGAGTCGTGTTTCACCAAATATTTATCAGTGTTATAATTACGATATTAAAGAAAGCTCCTCCTTACAATATTGCGTTCCTTTGGCAATAAATAGTATGATCTGGTTACAGTGATAAACAAAAGAAGCAGTAGAAGCGTACCTATCGTTTCTCATTTGTTTTCAAACATCGCCGTTTACATTAAATATATAAATATTTTAAAATAACTATAGTTAAATAATGATTTGTGAGTAAACAGCTTAATTTTATTCGTTAAATAGTCCTAACAAATGCCACTCTTGATTTCCAAATTCTCTAGATAAATTCACTCCTCACTTCGTGAGTCGTGAATTTATCGATAATTTGGAAATCACTCGTGGCATTACTTATGATAAATACCAACTAGATAGTGTAACTGTCACAGGATTGATGATCGGGGCAAGAGGTACTATACCAGGATTCTTAGCCAAATTTTGGAATTCCTTAGATTTGGACAGGGTATATCTTTCTAAAATTGCCATCGCTGCCATTACAGGATCAATTTAAATGTTAACAAACCATATTTACAAAATTTCTACTTTGTAGTACGTTTACTTCAATTAGGCCTACAATTTGAATTTTTTAAAATGTATTTACAAAATGTATTTCATCAATTCAAAAAATGAATTGTCTGTATCACTTTGTCCTTGAAGCAATCCTCTAATGAGGAAAGTTGTATATATAAAAAAATATAAAATTTCACCTACTTTGTGGCAAAAATACAAGAAAATTGCTATCCATACCCTTCATCCTTAAAACGACAGTAAACTATGCATTGAATTAATATATTTAACATTTTTAATAATAAGCGAACATCTATAAATCACTTAAAGTTGTCCTAAATTCCAATATAGACTAATACATTACATGTATATATGATTTTATTTGCACTGCCGATTCACACATTTAAATAATTAACACAGTAAAATAGTAATCAATTGAGTTGCTGTTTACTTGATGAAAATCCATATTTATTAATTAAATAAAAATAAAACGTAGTTTTATTCGAATTTCACTATTTATTATATAAATTCAGTGAGCAGCTGTTTCGGTGAGGGTCACTGTAAACCTTTTTCATTTCCAGACAGCTTAACAAATTATGGAAGTGTGTTCGGCAACTGATCTAAGCAAGCAAATAGCACCAATATTTATTTAATCTTTTTTTATTTTCTTAATTTTTTATTTAATCCCCTTTGTTAAATTAAAAAAAATTAAATAAATATTGTTGTATTGTTGCGTAGATCAGTTGGAACACAATTCATAACTTGTTAACATGTCTGAAGAAGGTACAGTGTACCGAAACAGCTGTCACTGAATTATATAATAAATATGAAAATCAAATAAAACTACGTTTTATTTTTATTTAATTAACAGTAAAATAGTGTTTTGCTAATGGAACACCCCCCCCCCCCGATGTAACAAAACCTCTAATCACCAATCTGAAGCATGATAACACTGTATGTACAAATAACTCCAATTGTACTGCAAAGGAGTGACAAGTTTAGAGTGAAAAGTCCACATGGACTGAATTCAATAGGTGTGTCTCTAACCTGTGACACGAACTTCATCAGTTCATCTTCAGTAAATTGAGTAAAACTTGGGTTTGCAATAACTTTCTGAATGTATACAATTATCTTGTTTGCTTCTTCACACGCCATATGACAGTTCAGCAACACCCACGCTAATAACAGCAATGCATAAGAACATACCACAAAGTACACTGTCGCTTGTATTTGACCTGTATGACTGGAAACAGCGTGGATCCCCCAGTACAGAGCACCCACACACGTCACATAGCACGTGATCAACTGACACACGTTTGGAACTGCATATGTAGAATTCACAAGTTGCTTTGCTTCAAACAAAACACTGTAAACATACCTTAACCACTGGATGTCTTTTAGGTGCTTAACAAAATATCTAGATGAAATATCTTTGCAATCTATGAAGCTTACAACTTCGTTTGGTCGAAATGATTTGATGATTTCTGCTTGGTGGTGATTTGTGTGTTTCACAAGGTAGTTGTTGATGATTTTTAACCTTTGATTCAATTGTCGGACCCAGAACTTGAACTGTAATGTAACTATAGTGTTGAGAAAAAATGGTAACTGTTCAAGATTATAAATCAAAATGTGTACAATTGAATGAAAGCCATTCATCCAACTGAAACCTATTTGTGTAAACACAGTAATGATGACTAAGATCATAATGTCTTTAATGGAAACCAATCTTTCTCTTCGGTATATTATACCATCTGATTTAGACAACAGTATTTTGTCAGCTTCACAAAACTTTGAAAATATTCTTGGAAAATTATTTCTCACAAAAATGTTATTTAATAAATTGATGAGGCATGCTAGGAAAATAGTACAAATAAATGACAGAATTGATGATAGCTGATGTCCTATTGGTTGGATTGTTAATAACTTCATGTAAAGCCATTAATGCATTCGAAAACTACAAAAGCTATAATTGAAAGCGTCCAAAGCAATGTCGGGTCAGAACAATATTAAGACAGGTATGTTGCTTCTTCGTCTGATAGCTGTTGAAAGAATCAACAGGCGTCCAAACCGAATATTCTCGACAAGAGAAACACAATATGGGTGTTCACTGAAAGGATGAAAATTCACTTCGCCCTTTTGTTGTTGTTATGTATGTCGTGGGGAAATTATCTTCGTCCATGTTTATTTTAATTAGTTTCATATCAAAATCTCCCTTAGCAACCATTTGGTTTTATTTGTTTCATCAGAAATTACTTTTGCAAATGTTACTCTTTCCCTGATTCATATAATTTTTTCCGCACTATTTATTCTACTGGCATTTGATAAGAGAATTCTGCTTCGCACATGTTTCTTGTATGCTTTATATTTATGTGTCAATTTTCCAAGAACATCTTTATTGTATGATCTTAGTATAAAAATATAGTCTTTTGCAGCAAATAAAAGTTTACGTTCTGTATTTTTACTAAAACTGTCGTCGCACATGTCCATTGTACGTGTTTCATATGAAAATCCACTTCGCTCCTATTTTTTCAACGTCTTTCGTTTGAAAAGTCTCTACACACATGTTTATTCTATGCTCTTCAAAAGCTACTAATGCAATGTTTGTTGTCGTATAATTTATAAATTATATTTTTTGTGAAAAAAATTGTTACATGACTTTGATAGAGTTTGTGTGTGTAATTTATAATCTAGTGATCTGTACAAAGTTTGATGATGTAATCATATAATAATGGTGCGCCTGTAAATTGCTTTGGCTTGAAATGCAGTGGTATAACTCGTCTCTACTGAACTTGTTGTAATATTTATATATAGTGATATTGAGATAAACAATTAAACGAACTTGCATACTAACACGCAGAGTTACACAGAATTAGTTGTTTTGTTGCTTGATAAATAAATAATACAATTTGGTGACAATTTACGGATCGATACGATATGACGCATAAAATAAAGCATTACCATGCGTCAAAACAATGATACAGAGTGGCGACTTGATGAACTGCACCACAATACATACATAATTAAGTGCACACCAGAATCAGGTTAAAACAAATACAGCGCCCTCATCACATACTGCTTAATCGCTTGGACGCACAGTACATATATAACGAAGCAAGTAAACAACAATAGAAACTAATTGTATGGTCACACGTAGAAATACATTATACATGGTAACAGAATTGGACAATTTATGACAAATTAGGACAATTTTGAAAAAGTGGCTGAATTGAAATACATAGAAACAATAATTACAAGAAGCAACGATGAGCAGAAAGAATTTGAACATATGCTCTGTTATGGAAACAGATCCTATTATGGATTATAGGGATTCTTGTCATGATAACTTTTCACAAAACAAAGTTAAACCAAAATATATAAAACCGTTATTATTCCAGTTATGTAACGTGGCTATGGAAGATGGACATTTACTTTAAGTGGGGAGAAAATATTAGTAGTATTTGAGAATAAAGTTCTTTGGAATATTTGTGGGTCGAAGAGAGAAAAATATTCAAATGAATGGAGAATACTACAAACAGTGAGCTACATGATCTTTATGGGAAACCAGATGTACGCTCTGGCCACTCTATCTGCGGTTCTGAAGTTTAGGTTGCATGAGGGGCAAGGGGAGAAACTCGTCCTCTACTGCCAATAGAATGGAATTTATTGCCTTTTTTTTCAGAATAAAGAAAATACATATGCATTTACATTTCGCACGGGCCTGCTTGGCCGTACGTGCATTATTTTTCCATGAATAAAAAAATAAAACTAATAATATAAACAAATACCTACAAATACGAAAATAGCTGAGTGTGAGTGAGCGTCTGCTACAACCAATCACTGCTGTTGACGCCGCTCGTATGTTTTGATATTCCTGCGATGTTGTCGGCTGTATTTCTGCTAACCACGTGGCTTCAGTTGCAGTACAGAGTGTGTTTGTTTGCTGCTTCACTCTTGTGATTAACTGTTAACAGTACAGCTTCAGTCCCTTATTGATTTAATATGGCGAGTGACTCATTTGAATCAAAAACGAAAATCGGCTCTTATACGAGTCAAAGCCGAGAATTTATTTATCGGTTGTGATGAGGCAGAAAATGATATATACGAAGATTGTGACGTCTTTCCTCTTGATTAACAACGGTAAAGGTAAGATTTTTATTTTAACGATAGATGAGAAGGGTTTTTAAAAATAAAAATTATGTTCTTTATGCATTTAACATAGTTTTGAAGTGATGTATGGAATTGTTTTTTCGTGAATTTATTAGAATTGTGAATATTTTCGAGAATAGCGTGTTTCGTAGCGATAAATGAGAAATCTCATACTTTTATTTCGTTTTCAATTTCGCGTAATAAAATGATCATTTATTACTAATATTTACGTTCTAGATAAACAGAAAGTGCTATGATTTAATATTCCGCGTGGTACATAAAGCGGCCCCTCCCACTGAATATCCATATCGGCAACACTGTCGTCAAAATGTCAGATCCGAAGACTGGGCGGCTGCACTATAATAACAATAGTTGATTGTCGTAGACTGCGATCGACAAGACGTCTGAACCGAATATGGAATTAAAGGTGGTCACGGAAACGTCTTGTAGGAAAAACAGAAGGGAAGCTCTCAATAAGAAGGTCACAAATGAGGTGGGAGAATAAAATTAACCATGATTGGAGGGAGGAGAACTGCACAGGGTGTAATTGGAAAACATAAATTCAAAATAGAGATTTTTTTGTAGAGCATATGTCCGGTCGCCATCAACCTGCGCGTTCAATGGTGCCAATGATGTAAAGTTGTCGGTTCGCTGTTTGAGAACCTCTTGTATCAAACATTCACTGATAATAATCATTTTAGTTCACAGATGAAATAGATGCCACAGTGAAAATAGTTTCTCTTAATTGATGGTAGATGTCTCTCTCTGTATGTGCCTGCCAGCTATGTCGTTTATACATTTATGTAATATACGTTAAATAATCAAAACGATAATTCGACCAGTTATCGTATATGGAGCAGAAACTAGGGCTTATACAACAAAAACTAAACAAATAATAAGCACGTGCGAAATGAAAATCTTAAGAACTATTCAGGGGAAAACATTATTTAATAAAATACACAACATAGAAATTAGGGACAAATGACATATTCAAGACATAACCTAATTTATTATAGATAGACGAAAATATTGGAAAGGTCATAAAGAAAGAATGGAAGAAAACCGGCTTGCAAAAAGAGCTAAAGAAGATAGACCAATGGACGGGAGAAGAACAAGAGGAAGACCAGCCAAGAGATGGATAGACAGTGAATGCACATCCAATACGTCTTCCTCCGAGGAGTGATTTTGGAAATAAACAGGATGAAAATCCTACAAATTAAGTTTAAGAAGAAGAAGAAGAAGGCGTTAAATAATGCACAATCACATGTCCAAACAGCATCAAATATATTCATAAATACAATCATGAACATTCAAACAAAAGCATAAATAATTACAAACCGATACCAGAGATTGAAGCACCAAATTCACAGCTTAAAGAAAGCACAGTGTTTTGTTAATGTGACTTATACAGTAGCGGATATAATTTCGCGAAATAAATAACAGCTCTTCTGTTTTTAATGGATCTGTTTTTCCAAATTTTGCACACTTATTCTACATGAATTTGTCTTTCTGTTCACAACTATAAATATGTTTCTGGAGTGGAATTTCATGTCGACACATTAAAGATTGCACCTAAATGGAGAAAACTAAAACCAAAGTTTATTTTCATACTTAAAACTGACGTTAAATATAATATAGATGTTGCACATATTGGCTTAATATTGTAAGTACAGATTTTTAAATATATATTTTTAATAAACTCTTGTTCCGTAAGGTCTCCTAATTCAGACCTGATATTCTTTTACGAGTCAAAAATCTTCATAGTCGGGGCCCGTGATTTAAGTCCTTCACGAAGAATTTTCCCTTGGATTTTTAAACATAAATAAGAAAACAAATTATATCAAATTTTACCTATTTTGTGGCAAAAATACAAGGAAATTGCTATATCTACCTTTAACCTTAAAATAACAATGTATCCTGTATCTATATATTCGTTTAATATATTTGATACTTCTTAATAGAAAAGCGAATATCTATAAATTACTAAAAGTTGTTTCAAATTCCAGTATTGAGTAATATTTTACAGCTACAGTCTGTCCATGGAATTTGTAGAGAAGCTGCTCAGAATAAGCCAAGTACGCAGCAGGCGGGCAAAAATGAACGACCAAAGAGGCCGCTGATGGAAGTGCAGGAGTCACAACAGATCACGAGACATTACTCATTTCGCTCTTGAGCTTCAAGCGAGAAAAATATCTCATCCGAAAGCTGGCGAATTTCTCTACAGATTGCACGGACAGATTATATATATATATATGATTTTGTTTTAACTGCGAACCGAAACATTTTAATAATTGACTCGATGATATAGTGTTTTGTTAATGTAACGTGCCCCCCTAATATAAGAAACTTCTAATCTCTAATCTGAAGCATGATAACACTGTATGTACATATAACTCCAATTGTACTGCAAAGGAGTGACAAGTTCAGAGTGAAAAGTCCACCGGGAGTGAATTCAATAGGTGTGTCTCTAACCTGTGACACAAACTTCATCAGTTCATCTTCAATGAATTGAGGGAAACTTGGGTTTGCAGTGACTTTCTGAATGTATATAACTATCTTGTTTGCTTCTTCACGCGCCCTGTGGCAGTTCAGCAGAACCCACGCTAATAACAGCAACGAATATGCACACATAACGAAGCACACTAGAACTTCTAACTGGTTTGTCTGACTGGAGACAGCGTCAATCCCCCAGTACAGTGCACTCACACATGACACGTAGCACGTGATCAACTGACACACGTTTGGAACTGCATATGTAGAATTCACAAGTTCCTTTGCTTCAAACAAAACACTGTAAACATGTCTTAACCACTGGATGGCTCTCGTCTGCTTCACAAATTCTCTTGATGAAATATCTGTGCACTCTATGAAGTTTACTACTTTGTTTGGTCGAGACGATTTGATGATATCTATTTCGTGGTGATTTGTATATTTCACGAGGTAGTTGTTGATGATTTTTAACCTTTGATTTAATTGTCGGACCCAGAACTTGAATTGTAATGTAACTATAGTGTTGAGAAACAAGGTTAGTTGTTCAGTAAGAATAATTATAATGCGCACAATTGAATGATGTCTAGACATAAAAAAGGAACCTATTTGAATAAACAGAATAATGATTGTTACTATCATAATGTCTTTAATAGAAACAAATCTTTCTCTTCGGTATATTATAACATCTGATTTAGATAACAGTGTTTTGTCAGCTTCACAAAACTTTGAAAATATTCTTGGAAAATTATTTCGAACATAAATGTTGTTTAGTAAATTGATAATGATTGGTATGAAAATAGAGAACAAATACAGATTTGTTACTATCTGATACGCTATTGGTTGGGTTTTTATTTCCTTTAGAGTCAAATAAAGATCGAAAACCATAAAAGCTATAATTGAAAGTGCCCAAAGCAATATCCACAAGATGTTAAGACATGTATATATGTTTCTTTCATATCTTTTGAAAGAAGAAACAGGACCAAAACCGAATATACTCGACAAGAGAAATAATGGTTTCACCGTAAGATGAAAATTAACTTCAGCCATTTTCTATTCTATGTATACTATGTAAAAATTGTCTTTGCCCATATTCTTTCTACTTATTTTATTCCTTTCAATTGAAAGTTGCCTTCGTCTATGATTATTCTATGTATTTTATGTGGAAATTTTCTTCGTCTATGTTCTTTCTATGTTTTTAATTTAAAAAATACATTTTCCAAGTTTATACTATGCATTTGTTTAGGAAATTATGTTCGTCCATGTTTTAAACATTAAAACTAACTTCCTCCATGTTATTTCTATGTCTGTAATTAGAAAATTAATTTAGTTGATGTTTATTCTAACATTTATATGAAAACTATCTTCATTCTTGTTTGTTCCATGCTTTTCATATGGACATTTTATCATCCATATTTATTCTGTGCTTTTGATATCAACATTATCTAAGAACATATTTATTATATGTTCTTAGTATGAAAATAGCCTTCTACAATGTTTAATTCATGCCATGCTTACAAACATTGTCGTCGCATATGTCTACTGTGCATGTTTCATATGAAAATCTTCTTCGCCCATGTTTCTTCTATGTCTTTTATATGACATATCTTTACACACTTGTTTATTGTATGCCTTTAAATAGCTACTAATGCAACATTTTTTGTTTTATATTTTAGGAATTGTATTATTTCGTGAGTATGATTTGTTACATGACTTGGGTATAGTTTGTGTGTTTCTAATCTAATGATCTGTATAAATATTGCATGATGTAATGATATAATTTCGTTAGGACGGGATTGGCTTGGAATACAGTGGTATATCTCCTCTAGAGATCTCACTAAAATATTTATCTAAACGCCACATCTGACCATAAGTTTCTGAACGTTTGTAATTATCTTCCACTTTTCAACGGATATCTGATGGCAGTTCTGTAAAATCCACCCCAGCATCACAAACACGTGCACAAGTGCAAAGGCATCCATTTCTTTGGTTCAAGATCAATTCCCTCGAACACTGATGTTACAGACAGCAAGTTGCAAGTTACTACTTGAAGTACAATGGGTGTTCCATACGTATTGTTGATCAGTTCTTTAGCTTTGTACAAATCAATATAAACACTTTGTATCAGCTGAATTGTTTCTGATTGGCTGATGACTGTTACTGCTGACATACCTTCAACAATGTTTATTAATGTTCTTGATGTCTCTGAGTTTGAAGAATTATTTTGTGACGTTTTCTGTAACTATCGAGTACGTTGTTCATTATACTTAACCTTATGTTCAATTTTCTGACTAAGGAAATGAATTGGATGCTTAAAATGTCATTCACGAACAATGACAGATTTTCAAGACTGTCAAATATAATGTTATACAAAGATGTGTCTCCAAATGCAAACAAAACTGTGATGACGTAAGCCACATTAACTACAGACACGATTATAATGTATTTAATGGAACTGGACTTCTCTTTGTTGTAAAACTTGTCATTTGTAATGATAAGAACATTGTGTCCACCTTCCACAAAGCACTCATTATTTTTGGAAATTTGTCTCTCTTAGCGATGTTGTTTATTAAAATGATGACATTTCCTAAGAACAGGGTGTTGTAAAAATGGTTGTATATATTCCTAGTTTACGTTCCACCCCCTCTTGGGTATCCATTGTGACGTATGTTTCATAACATCCAAATGCACTCGTCAACAAAATCCAAAATACAGTCCAAGCAAAGTACAGGTAATATTTTATTTTAAGAAGTAATATTTTGAGTTTATTTTAATTACATTAATTGGATTCTGTAATGACGTAAAAAGATGCGTCTAAAAACGAACAAATGTTTGTGATAACATAAGCTACATTATCCACACACATGATTATAATGTATTTAATGGAACACAACTTCTCTTTGTCGTAGACCTTTTCATCTGATGTTGGTAACAATGTTTTGTCCGTCTTCCACAATGTACTCTTTATTTTAGCAAAGGCTTTTCTCTTCACGATGTTGGTTGTAAGATTATCACATTTTCAAATAACATGGCGACGAAAATAATTTTTGCAGATATGCTTAGTTTTGGTGGCGATTCCGTTTAGAAATCCATTGTTACGTATGTTTGATAGCATCCAAAAATAATTGTTGCAGATATGCTTAGTTTTGGTGGCGATTCCTTTTAGAAATCCATTGTTACGTATGTTTGATAGCATCCAAAAATAATTGTTACAGATATGCTTAGTTTTGGTGGCGATTCCTTTTAGAAATCCATTGTTACGTATGTTTGATAGCATCCAAAAATAATTTTTGCAGATATGCTTAGTTTGGTGGCGATTCCTTTTAGAAATCCATTGTTACGTATGTTTGATAGCATCCAAAAATAATTGTTGCAGATATGCTTAGTTTTGGTGGCGATTCCTTTTAGAAATCCATTCTTACGTATGTTTTGATAGCATCCAAATGCACCCGTTAACACAATCCAAAACACAGTGCAAACGTAGTGAAGGCAATTAACTTTGAAATGTTCATGCTTTTTGAAGGGTGACACAAGAGTTAGAGCAAAAATTCGTGAAAACAGATATAAATATTTTACACTACTGTTAAATTTTTCTTCATCCGTTTTGATGTGTGTTGTGGCTTTTTTATAACTGAATCATAGTTTTTTATCGTGTACGGATTGACAATATTCCGTGTCTGCCGGATTATGCTTATCTTGATTTCATAAATAAATCATATTGTTGTTTCCTTGACATATGTATCGTGACGTTTAACACGTTATTTGACACCAATATGTCAAATATCTTTCTTACAATTATAAGCATTTTTATAATTGATTATAAATTAATTTGTCGTGTATTTGTCAATAAGCAATTTTTGTAATTATATAAAATTGATTTATTCTCAATTTTCCTTCCAAATTTATCGAACTTTATTTATCTATTTATAAAGATCGATGCACTAATATCTTGACACTCGATCCCATCAGCACATTGTCCTTCATATCTCTCTTCATCACACTGTATATTATTCATTATCTTTTACGGTCAACACGCACACACTATTGAGTAACACTAAGAAATTAGGACTGGAAGTAAATATCAATAAAACTAAATATATGGTCACACGTAGAAATGCATTATATAATGGAAATGGGCAGGTAAATGAGGGAAATTTTGAGGAAGTGGCTGAATTCAAATACCTAGGAATGAGATGCACAAAGAAATTAAACATGGCTCAATTCTGGAAATGCGTGCTATTATGTATTGCAGAGACTCTTGATGTCCCAACTCCTTTTAAAAAACGTTAAACTGAAAATATATAAAACTATTATTCTACCAGTTATATTATATGGGTGCGAAACATGGACTCTTACTTTAAGGGAGGAAAGGAGATTACACGTATTTGAGAATAAAGTACTTAGGAACATTTTTGGACCAAAGAGAGATGAACAGACAGGTGAATGGAGAAGACTACTTAACAATGAACTACATGGTCTTTATAGAAAACCAGATATAATAAGAACAGTTAAGTCTCGTAGACTGCGATGGGCAGGACATGTTGCACGTATGGGGAATGAAAAACTTGCATGGAAGCTTCTTGTAGGAAAGCCAGAGGGAAAACGCCCAGTTGGTAGACCAAGAATGAGGTGGGAGAACAACATTAACTATGATTTGAGGAAGTAGATTATACAGGGAATGATTGGAAAGCATTAGCTCAGGATAGGGATGTATGGAGAGCTTGTGTCCGTGCGGCCATGAACCTACGGGTTCGATAGTGCCAGTGAATAAGTAAGTAAGTATCATTTACGGTCTCATTTACCAAAACATGGAATTCCCTTCCACCCTATGTCAGAGACTATGTCTTTCATGTGAAAGGTCTCTACACACATGCCTTTCAATAGGTACTAATGCAACATTTGTTGTTTTACATTTTAGGAATTATATTATTTCGTGAATATAATTTGTTACATGACTTGGTTCTAGTTTCTAATCTAATAAACGGTATTAAATATTGCATGATGTAATAATATAATTTGGTTGGGAGGCATTGGCTTGGAGTAAAGTGGTATATCTCCTCTAGAGATCTCACTAAAATAATTATCTCTAGTGATATTGAGATAGAAACTAGAACACTAACACGCAGAGCTACAGAATTAGTTGTTTTATTACTTCATAAATAGAAAATAACATTTGGTGACAATTTACAGACCGATACAATATGACGCATAAAATAAAACATTACTATGCGTCCAAGCAATGAGACAGAGTGGCGAGTTGATGAAATACGACACAAAACATACATAATTAAGTGCAAACCATAATCAGATAAAAAATGCAGCGCCCTGCTCATATACCGCCTCATCGCTTGGACGCGCAGTACGTGTATAATGAATCTCGGAAGGCGAGTTTCAACATGCATCACATAAAAATTGTATTAAATTTTACATTTGTTTGGCAAAAATACTAGGAAATTAGTATCGGTACCACTAACCCAATAAACGATAGTGTATGCTGTAGTTATACCTTGATTTAATTAGTTTCATACTAAAGCAATAGAAAAGCAAAGGTCTATGAACTGCTTAAATCTGTGTCAACTTCTCAGAATACAGAAAATGTTCCCAAATATAGAAATATCATACACCTACGTATATATGAATTTGTTTTCACTGTGAACGAACACATTTAAATAATTGACACCATAAATTAGTGTATCGTTATGCAAGGGCTAAAAAACTTCTAATCTCTAATCTGAAGCATAATTATACTCCAATTGTACTGCAAAGAAGTGACAAGTTCAGAGTGAAAAGTCCACTAGGAGTGAATTCAATAGGTGTGTCTCTAACATGTGTTTGCCAGCTTCACAAAACTTTGAAAACATTCTTGGAAAATTATTTCTAACAAAAATTGTGTTTAATAAATTGATAATGATTGCTAAGAATTGAGAGGAAAAATTTAGATTTGTTACTATCTGATACGCTATTGGTTGGGTTGTTAATTCCTTTAGAGATACAAATCGTAAACGTAAAAGCTATAATTTAAAGTCTCCAAAGCAATGTCCACAAGATATTAAGACGTGTATATATGTTTCTCTGATATCTGTTGAAAGAAGAAACAGGACCCAAACCGAATCTACTCGACAAGAGAAATAATGGCTTCACTGAAAGATGAAAATTAACTTCAACCAATTTGACTCTACGTATTTGATGTGAAAGTTGTCTTTGTCCCTGTTCTTTCTATGCGTTTCATTTCAGAATTTTCTTCGTTTATGATTATGCTGTGTATTTGATGTGGAAATTATCTTCGTCTTTGTTCTTTCTTTGTTTTTAATTTCAAATTACATTTTTTCAGGTTTATACTATTCATTTGTTTAGGAAATTATCTTCGTCCATGTTTATACTGCGTCTTTATGTATTAGAATTAAGTTCCTCCATGTTCATCCCATGCCCTTAATATGAAAATAATTTCTTCCATGTTCATTCTATCTCTTTTAGGAAAATTATCTTCATCCATGCTTGTTCAATTCTTTTCATCAGAAAATTACTTTCGTCCACATTTATTATATGCATTTGATATAAAAGTTTCCTTTGCACATGCTTATTATATGCCTTCCATGTTCTTTCTATGTTTTTAATTTCTAAATTACATTTTTCCATGTCTATACTATTCATTTGTTTAGGAAATTATCTTCGTCCATGTTTATACTGCGTCTTTATGTATTATAATTAATTTCCTCCATGTTCATCCCATGCCCTTAATATGAAAATAATTTCTTCTATGTTCATTCTATCTCTTTTAGGAAAATTATCTTCATCCATGCTTGTTCAATTCTTTTCATCAGAAAATTACTTTCGTCCACATTTATTATATGCATTTGATATAAAAGTTTCCTTTGCACATGCTTATTATATGCCTTCCATGTTCTTTCTATGTTTTTAATTTCTAAATTACATTTTTCCATGTCTATACTATTCATTTGTTTAGGAAATTATCTTCGTCCATGTTTATACTGCGTCTTTATGTATTATAATTAATTTCCTCCATGTTCATCCCATGCCCTTAATATGAAAATAATTTCTTCCATGTTCATTCTATCTCTTTTAGGAAAATTATCTTCATCCATGCTTGTTCAATTCCTTTCATCAGAAAATTACTTTCGTGCACATTTATTATATGCATTTGATATAAAATTTTTCTTTGCGCATGATTATTATGTGCCTTCCAAACGGAAATTCTCTAAGAACATTTTATTATATGTTCCTAGTATCAAAAATGTTTAATTTATGCAATTCATACGAAAATTGTCCTCCTACATCTCTACTGTATGCCTTTGATATGAACATCACCTTTGTCCATGTATGTTCTATAAACACCAACTAGATAGTATAGCTGTCACAGGATTGATGATTGGGGCAAGAGGTACTATACCAGGATTCTTAGCCAAATTTTGGAATTCCTTAGATTTGGACAGGGTGTATCTTTCTAAAATTGCCATCGCTGCCATTAGAGGATCAATTTCAATTTTAAGAAACCATCTTTACAAAAGTTCTACTTTATAGTGTGTATACTTCAATTAGACCTACAATTTGAATTTTTTTAAATGTATTTACAAAATGTATTTCATCAATTAAAAAAATTGTCTGTATCACTTTGTCCTTGAGTCAATCCTCTAATGAGCGAAGTTGTATCTAACAACAAAATTGAAATATGTCAATTATATAGCTACCTTTCATTAGCTACTAATGCAACTTTTTTTGTTTTATATTTTAGGAATTATATTTTTTTTGTGAATGTAATTTGTTACATGACTTGGGTGGAGAGTGTGTGTGTAATTTCTAATCTAGTAATCTGTATAAATATTGCATGATGTAATGATATAGTTGCGTTGGGACTGGCTTGGAATACAGTGATATATCTGGTCTAAAGACCGCACTAAAATACTTGTCTATAGTGATGTTGAGATACAAAATTTATAAAAACTAGCACACTAACACGCAGAGCTACAGAATTAGTGTATTTTGTTACTTTATTAATGAATAATAACATTTGGTGACAATGTACAGTCCGATACGGTATGACGCATAAAATAAAACATTACTATGCGTCCAAGCAATGATACAGAGTGGCAAGTTGATGAACTATGTCACAATATATACTTAATTAAGCGCATACAACAATCAGATAAAAATGCAGCGCCCTCCTCACACACCGTTTTATCGCTTGGACGCACAGTAGATATATATTGAGTTTCGAATGATTTGTTCCTTTGATTTCTCAACATGAAGCAGAAAAAAAATGTATTGAATTTTACATTTTTTGGCAAAAATAGTAGGAAATTACTAACCCTGCCCTTAATCCATTAAACGACAGTATTTACTGTAAGCTATACATTGATTTAATTAATTTAATAGTTTTTAATAAAGCAGTAGAAAAACGAACATCTATGAATTGCTTAAATGTGTGTCAACCTCCCAGAATACAGTAGTGTTTTACACCTACACGAATTTGTTTTCACTGCGGACCAACACATTTAAATAATTTGCACGATAAATTAGTGCATCGTTATGCAAGGGCTAATAACTGCCCGTCGCTGTGGCGTAGTCAGTAGAGTCCCTACCTTCCACTCTAGCGACCCGGGTTCAATTCCTGGCGAGGTAAGGGAATTTTAAAATCTCAACCTTGGAACTGGGTGTGTGTAGTGTGCTAGTTGTACCCATTGCGTTTAATTCCTCAAAACAAACCTCTAATCTCCAATCTGAAACATAATGATACTGTATGTACATATAACTCCAATTGTACTGCAAAGGAGTGACAAGTTCAGAGTGAAAAGTCCACATGGAGTGAATTCAATAGGTGTGTCTCTAACCTGTGACACAAACTTCATCAGATCATCTTCAATGACTTTAGAGAAACGAGAGTTTGCAGTGACTTTCTGAATGTATATAACTATCTTGTTTGCTTCTTCACGCGCCCTGTGGCAGTTCAGCAGAACCCATGCTAATAACAGCAGTACATAACCACATATAACAAAGCATACTAGCGCTTCTACCTCATCTGTATGACTGGATACAGCGTGGATCCCCCAGTACAGAGCACCCACACACGTCACATAGCACGTGATCAACTGACACACGTTTGGAACTGCATATGTAGAATTCACAAGTTGCTTTGTTTCAAACAGAACACTGTAAACATGTCTTAACCACTGGATGTTTCTCGCGTGCTTCACAAACTGTCTAGATGATACATCTGTGCAATCTAAGAAATTTACAACTTTGCTTGATCGAAATGTTCTGATGATATCTGTTTGGTGGTGATTTGTATATTTCACAAGGTAGTTTTTGATGATTTTTAACCTTTGATTCAACTGTCGGACCCAGAATTTGAATTGTAAAGTAACTATAGTATTGAGAAACAAGGGTAGTTGTTCAAAACTATAAATTATAATACGGCCAATTGAATGAAATCCAAACATCCAGCAGAATCCTATTTGTGTAAGCACAGAAATTATTATTACTATTATAATATCTTTAACCACAATAAATCTTTCTCTTCGGTAAATTATAACATCTGAATTAGAAAATAGTCTTTTGTCAGCTTCACAAAACTTTGAAAATATTATCGGAAAATTATTTCTAATAAAAATGTTGTTTAATAAATTGATGATGATTGCTAGGAAAAGAGAAAGAAAATACGAAATCGATACTAGCTGAATTGCCATTGGTTGGGTTGTTAATTCTTTTAGAGTAAAATATGAATCGAAAACAACAAAAGTGGTGATTGAAAGAGTCCAAAGCAATGTCCAGAAGATGTTAAGACATGTGTATATGTTTCTCTGATATCTGTTGAAAGAAGAAACAGGACCCAAACCGAATATACTCGACAAGACAAACAGTGGTTTAGCTGTAAGATGAAAATTCACTTCAACCATTTTTATTCTTAGTATTCTCTTCGATGTTTATTTTGTGTGTTTCATTTCAGAATTATCTCCGTCCATGTTTATTCCATGTATTTGTATGACAGTTGTCATCATCCAAATGTATTATATGTATTTTATATGGCTATTTAACTCATGCTCCAAACGGGAGTCAATGACCAATCACATTTCAATATTTTTTTATTTACAACAAATCACAGTCGTGTTTCGCCTAGAATTTACCACTAAAGTTTATCTTAATAAAGAAACCACCTCCTTTTTAACATTCTCAATAGGTCATAGCATTATTTTGCAGTGATTGACTCTGTAAGAAATGCGGCTACCAGATTGTATATATAGTGGTATGAATGTCAACACATAGCGCATGCGGGAGTTAATATAAAAACAGTTGTAGCAATTGATTATACCACCAACAGAAAAGAACCCACTGTTTTCACTTTCTTAAATGTATATTTTCCCAGGTAATAACATTCCAGAAAATATAATTGTCATATTTCGTATTTATATCATAGGACATCAGATATAAATTAATATACACTTTGATGTGTTTCATTTTTTCTCCACTAGAGTGAATTCTTACAATATTGCGTTCCTTTGGCAATAAATAATATGATTTGGTTGCAGTGATGAACAAAAGAAGCAAATGAAGCGGACCAATCGTTTCTAATGTTTTCAAACAGCGCAGTTTACATTAAATATATAAATATTTTAAAATAGCTATATTTAAATAATGATTTGTGAGTAAACAGCTTAATTTTATTCGTTAAATAGTCCTAACAAATGCCACTCTTGATTTCCAAATTATCTAGATAAATTCACTCGTGGAATTAGTTATGAAAATTATCTTCGCGCATAGTTGTTCTTGCCTGTCATATGAAAAGTTTCCAAGAACATCTTCTATCTTTGTTGTGATTTGAAAATATATTTTTACAATGTTTAAATCATGTCTTCCATATGAAAATCCAATTTGATCATGTTTTTCTGTGTGTTTCATGGGGAAGTTGTCTTCCCACATGTTTATTCTATGCCTTCGAATAGCTACTGATGCTTCTTTTTTTTTACAATTTAGTGATTATTTTTTCCCTTGAATTAAAATTGCTATATGACGTGGATAGAGTTTGTGTGTTATTTCTAATGCAGTGATGTGTATAATGTTCCATGATGTAATCACATAATTACGTTAAAACTCTAAATTGCTTGGCTTGCAGTAAAGTGGTACATCTTCTCCGGTGATCTCGTTAGGATATTTATCTACAGGCATATTGAGTACAAAATTAAATTGCTCCTGTAACTAACACGCAGAATTCTAGTATTACAAAGTAATTGTTTTGTTGCTTGATAAATAAATAATTAAAATTAGGGTAATTTACTGATCGGTACGATGTGACGCATACAATAAAACATTACTGTGTGTCCAAGCGATGACACGGAGTGGCGAGGTGATGAACTGCGACACGATATAAGTTCATTAAGTGCAGCGCCGTCTTCACATACCACATCATCGCTTGGTCGCAGAGTACATATTTAACGAACCTATAATAGTGGCAAGTAAATATCAATAAAACTAGATTATCACAACTATATATATCATGTAATATAAAATTGACAGTTAATGACAAATGTTCATACCCCTGAACAATAATTACGAACAGAATGAGATACACAAATAAATTAAACGTATATTCAAGTCCGGTGACGCATTATAGCTGATTTGTCATTCCAACTTTCCCCAAGAAAAACGTTAAACTGAAATACATAGAACTGTTATTCGTTCAGTTATATAAATACGGTCCACCACCGCTGTGGTCTCGAGGTAGCGTGCTGCCTTTTCACGCAGCTGGCCCGGGTTCGATCCCCGGTCGGTGCAGTTTTTCTGGGTGAGTTTTTTATCGGAGTTTTTCCTCACCTGTAAGACAAATGTCAGGAAAACGTTAAGGCCTAAACAGTCCCCCAAATCATATGGCTATCATCATCATCATCCTTCACCAGTGTGGAAAGTAACGGGAAGCTACCACACCTACAATTCCCCAGTAAAGCTGCAAGCATAGCATTGAAGGACCTGCTATCGGGCAGAATTACTATGAATGGATGGATGATTTGGATGGAGGCGAGTGTACCAGAATATTATTCGCAGGAACAATGTGTGCAACATGGTTGGTGGTCGCCACATTGAGCCGTTATTGTAGTTTATAAGTACTAACTACAGATTACACTGAACACTGAAGGACACATTTTCATATTTGAACAGAATAGCATTTCCTAAACTAAATTCACAAAGGGTAAAATGCAGATTTCAGAAATTTTTACTGATAAAAATCTAAAAAAAAGTACAGTAGAGAAGTTGTTTAGTTATTAGTCTGTTTTTGATCTGAGTAATTACTAAAGAGTCCTACATCCATTTCCGTGACACTCTATAACTTGCGTGATGACATAATATCTACTTCACAACATGATTATAGTTATTATAGCACAGACACGGACTACCTCTCTCTCTTGTTTACTTTTTTAAATGCCCTACGTCACCCGGATCTTATAGTGACAAACTCTAGATGAAACAGTTAACTTCCTTGACCACACAAGAAATTGAGGGCCTTTCCTGATGAGCTACAAGCTCTACGCCACAGCCACCCCCGAGACAACACCAAACATAAAACAGAACACACTACTCACTCATACTAAACAAGGCGAGTTATATTATAGATGGTTTGATGACAATTTGGACTTTAGTTTCCTGACATTTATCTTACAGGTGAGAAGAAACACCGGAAAAACTTCTAACTCACTGGCTCTTCGAACCCTAGGTTTATAGCCACGCTGACATAAGCTATCCATACATCCCTATCCCAATAATATTTGTACAGTCATCTCCTGTATTTTCTACTTCCTCAAATTATGTTTAATGTCATTCTCCCACCTCATTCTTGGTCTACCAACTGGGTATTTTACCTCTGGTTATACTACAAGACCATCATTCATTTCCCATTCGTGCCACATGTCCTGTTCATCAGAGTCACGAGACTTAACCGTTCTTATTATATTACATTTCCAGGGCCAAGGGGACAGACAGGAGAATATAGAAGACTACATAACAGTGAGCAACTTGATATTTATGGCTTCCTATAAATATCAAGTTGCTCACTGTTATGTAGTCTTCTATATTCTCCTGTCTGTCCCCTTGGCCCTGGAAATGTCCCAACTGCCATCGATGTTACCCCGAGAGCAAAAAAGAATATACTTTAATGGTATCAGTCAGCTGTTTGCAAGTACTATTATTAGGCGATAGTGAGGAAATAGTGAAAGTCAACATATAGGGCAAAACCAGCTAATTTCGTGACACCGATAATTTCGTTATTTTTTCTTCTTTCGTTTGTAACGACGTTGTACTGGCAAGATAACAAATTATTTTCCCGTCTCGTAGATGGAATAAAGTCTACTTTCTTGCTGTGTTTGTGATAACAGCGTTCCTTGGGTGTATTTTATGTTAACTTGTAGAGGAAGTGTTTTCATTCAAGTTAGCAGTTGTTACTTTTAATTCTTGTCTGAGTTTGATTAGACACTACAGGTGAACGGATACAATGTGAAGAAGTAGATCGCTTTGCCCCACGTTGTGGTGACGTTTTGAAGAAGAATTCTCTTCATGTGAGTTCTCAATGTAATGGTAACATTTTGAAGATGTATTTCTGTCCCAAAAAAGTATTATTGGTTTTGGTTGGGTTTAATTTTCGGTAGAGCCGGATTCTCTTCTCAGGGTCGGAAGTTGGTACACTGGATAATAAAACACTTCAAAATGACAAAAAAAATGTTTATTGTAGAAATAATTGTAAATTTATTCACTTCTTAAGTTCCCGGCAGATTAAATAAATGTAGGTGGTATTATTCTTCGCCGTCAATTGAAAATAAATTCTTTTCTTCTCTTGAATCAATTATTCTTCTTGTATTAAATATTACATTTTATCTTGAGAGCTCTTATTTCTTCTATCTTTGTTGAAACTTGTATGAAGAATGACTAGATTTATTCTTTTGTAATTTTAAGACCATTATTACATCACATGATGTTATTTTAAAATTCTATTGGTTAATAGTTCTTTAGATATAAGGACAACTTACAAAGACAACACAATAAAGATTAAATTAAATAACAGATTTTCTGAAGAAGGAATTATAAATCGTGGTGTGAGACAAGGCTGCCCCCTATCCCCAACACTGTTTGCAATTTATATAAATGAAGTGATATGTTGCTGGAACAAAACATATAAATTTGGAATAAGAATATCAGAAAAAAGAAAATTAAACACCATACTGTTTGCAGATGACCAAATAATAATAGCAAATTCCGAAGATAATCTACAGAAAGGTCTGTATGAACTTAACAAAATTACAGAAGAATATGGTTTGAAGATATCTACAGAAAAAACAAAAATTATTGCATTTCAAGGTATAGATCCTGTCAGAAGTAAAATTTGTACTGGACAATAAAATTTTGGAGCAGGTGAATAATTTTACATATCTAGGATGCAATATCTCATATGAAGAAGAAAAGGATGTAAATGCAAAATATCTAAATTTTTAAGAATTTTAGGGTTAATAAATTCTATCTTCAAGCCACAGTTAGTCCAAAAGCATTCAAGACTGAAAGTGTATAAAACACTGGCTCTTCCAACTCTTTTGTATGGTAGCGAAGTATGGACGTTGAAACAGAAGGATGTACAGAGACTTAGATCTGCTGAAATGAGATACCTTCGGAGGACTGCAGGATACACACTACTAAATCACAAAAATGAAGACATCTTAGAAAAATTACACATAGAACCTTAAAAAATGAAGACATCTTAGAAAAATTACACATAGAACCTTTAGAAAACAAGATTTCTGATTATAAGTCAAGATGGATGCAACCTGTTCATCGAATGGAAGATCACAGAATACCCAAACAAATGTTAAAATATCAACCTGCAGGAAGAAGAAGACCAGGACGTCCACTCAAAAGACTTTTGGATGGTGTTTCTCTTGAGGCCGAAACAGGTCAACAAATGGCCTAAATTCGTGAATGTACTATGATGATGATATTTTGTTATCTTGTACCAATATTTTGTCCAAATTAACAAACGTTGTTACTATTTTTAGAAAATGGCTTCTGTGGGCAATGTTGGTTATTAAATTTGCAATAATAGCAAAATAAATTGTTAATACACACAATATGAAAGCTATTCCAAAAGATGCTATTTTCCCGTTTTGAAGATTAATTGATACAGAGGCAAGGTGGTAGCAGATAGCTGCTTACAGAGAAGATCCAGACAACAGTCCAGAGAATGTAGAGGATCTTATGTTTGAAACATTCGTGGTTATCTTTGCTGAAGAATGATACAGACAGCAAACCAAACGATCTGGCAGCAGATACAAAGGTTTTAGAGTTGCAATAAGGTGTGTCATGTTTATTGGGCCTCTGAACAATTAACACGAGCTGAATAGAGTTGCAATAAGGTGTGTCATTTTTATTGGGTCTCTGAACAATTTACACGAGCTGAATAGAGTTGCAATAAGGTGGGTCATGTTTATTGGGTCTCTGAACAATTAACACGAGCTGAATAGAGTTGCAATAAGGTGGGTCATGTTTATTGGGCGTCTGAACAATTAACACGAGCTGAATAGAGTTGCAATAAGGTGTGTCATTTTTATTGGGTCTCTGAACAATTTACACGAGCTGAATAGAGTTGCAATAAGGTGGGTCATGTTTATTGGGCCTCTGAACAATTAACACGAGCTGAATAGAGTTGCAATAAGGTGTGTCATTTTTATTGGGTCTCTGAACAATTTACACGAGCTGAATAGAGTTGCAATAAGGTGGGTCATGTTTATTGGGTCTCTGAACAATTAACACGAGCTGAATAGAGTTGCAATAAGGTGGGTCATGTTTATTGGGCCTCTGAACAATTAACACGAGCTGAATAGAGTTGCAATAAGGTGTGTCATTTTTATTGGGTCTCTGAACAATTTACACGAGCTGAATAGAGTTGCAATAAGGTGGGTCATGTTTATTGGGCCTCTGAACAATTAACACGAGCTGAATAGAGTTGCAATAAGGTGTGTCCATGTTTATTGGGTCTCTGAACAATTTACACGAGCTGAATAGAGTTGCAATAAGGTGGGTCATGTTTATTGGGTCTCTGAACAATTAACACGAGCTGAATAGAGTTGCAATAAGGTGGGTCATGTTTATTGGGTCTCTGAACAATTAACACGAGCTGAATAGAGTTGCAATAAGGTGTGTCATGTTTATTGGGTCTCTGAACAATTTACACGAGCTGAATAGAGTTGCAATAAGGTGGGTCATGTTTATTGGGTCTCTGAACAATTTACACGAGCTGAATAGAGTTGCAATAAGGTGGGTCATGTTTATTGGGTCTCTGAACAATTAACACGAGCTGAATAGAGTTGCAATAAGGTGGGTCATGTTTATTGGGTTCTCTGAACAATTAACACGAGCTGAATAGAGTTGCAATAAGGTGTGTCATGTTTATTGGGTCTCTGAACAATTTACACGAGCTGAATAGAGTTTCAATAAGGTGGGTCATGTTTATTGGGTCTCTGAACAATTTACACGAGCTGAATAGAGTTGCAATAAGGTGGGTCATGTTTATTGGGTCTCTGAACAATTAACACGAGCTGAATAGAGTTGCAATAAGGTGTGTCATGTTTATTGGGTCTCTGAACAATTTACACGAGCTGAATAGAGTTGCAATAAGGTGGGTCATGTTTATTGGGTCTCTGAACAATTTACACGAGCTGAATAGAGTTGCAATAAGGTGGGTCATGTTTATTGGGTCTCTGAACAATTAACACGAGCTGAATAGAGTTGCAATAAGGTGGGTCATGTTTATTGGGTCTCTGAACAATTAACACGAGCTGAATAGAGTTGCAATAAGGTGTGTCATGTTTATTGGGTCTCTGAACAATTTACACGAGCTGAATAGAGTTGCAATAAGGTGGGTCATGTTTATTGGGTCTCTGAACAATTAACACGAGCTGAATAGAGTTGCAATAAGGTGGGTCATGTTTATTGGGTCTCTGAACAATTAACACGAGCTGAATAGAGTTGCAATAAGGTGGGTCATGTTTATTGGGCCTCTGAACAATTAACACGAGCTGAATAGAGTTGCAATAAGGTGTGTCATTTTTATTGGGTCTCTGAACAATTTACACGAGCTAAATAGAGTTGCAATAAGGTGGGTCATGTTTATTGGGTCTCTGAACAATTAACACGAGCTGAATAGAGTTGCAATAAGGTGGGTCATGTTTATTGGGTCTCTGAACAATTAACACGAGCTGAATAGAGTTGCAATAAGGTGGGTCATGTTTATTGGGTCTCTGAACAATTTACACGAGCTGAATAGAGTTGCAATAAGGTGGGTCATGTTTATTGGGTCTCTGAACAATTTACACGAGCTGAATAGAGTTGCAATAAGGTGGGTCATGTTTATTGGGTCTCTGAACAATTAACACGAGCTGAATAGGGTTGCAATAAGGTGGGTCATGTTTATTGGGCCTCTGAACAATTAACACGAGCTGAATAGAGTTGCAATAAGGTGTGTCATGTTTATTGGGTCTCTGAACAATTTACACGAGCTGAATAGAGTTGCAATAAGGTGGGTCATGTTTATTGGGTCTCTGAACAATTTACACGAGCTGAATAGAGTTGCAATAAGGTGGGTCATGTTTATTGGGTCTCTGAACAATTTACACGAGCTGAATAGAGTTGCAATAAGGTGGGTCATGTTTATTGGGCCTCTGAACAATTTACACGAGCTGAATAGAGTTGCAATAAGGTGGGTCATGTTTATTGGGCCTCTGAACAATTTACACGAGCTGAATAGAGTTGCAATAAGGTGGGTCATGTTTATTGGGTCTCTGAACAATTAACACGAGCTGAATAGAGTTGCAATAAGGTGTGTCATTTTATTGGGTCTCTGAGCAATTAACACGAGCTGAATAGAGTTGCAATAAGGTGGGTCATGTTTATTGTGCGTCTGAACAATTAACACGAGCTGAAAATATTGGATATTGACATTTAAAATTCATATTATTGTGGGATTGCGTGACTTAGCGTGTTTTTTCAATAATTAATAATTCATATTTAGAGGACTTTAAAGCCAATGTTGCATTTATGAGAAACCTGGCGTAGCTTATGGTCTTCATGTTGCATTTATGAGAAACCTGGCGTAGCTTATGGTCTTCATGTTGCATTTATGAGAAACCTGGCGTAGCTTATGGTCTTCATGTTGCATTTATGAGAAACCTGGCGTAGCTTATGGTCTTCATGTTGCATTTATGAGAAACCTGGCGTAGCTTATGGTCTTCATGTTGCATTTATGAGAAACCTGGCGTAGCTTATGGTCTTCATGTTGCATTTATGAGAAACCTGGCGTAGCTTATGGTCTTCATGTTGCATTTATGAGAAACCTGGCGTAGCTTATGGTCTTCATGTTGCATTTATGAGAAACCTGGCGTAGCTTATGGTCTTCATGTTGCATTTATGAGAAACCTGGCGTAGCTTATGGTCTTCATGTTGCATTTATGAGAAACCTGGCGTAGCTTATGGTCTTCATGTTGCATTTATGAGAAACCTGGCGTAGCTTATGGTCTTCATGTTGCATTTATGAGAAACCTGGCGTAGCTTATGGTCTTCATGTTGCATTTATGAGAAACCTGGCGTAGCTTATGGTCTTCATGTTGCATTTATGAGAAACCTGGCGTAGCTTATGGTCTTCATGTTGCATTTATGAGAAACCTGGCGTAGCTTATGGTCTTCATGTTGCATTTATGAGAAACCTGGCGTAGCTTATGGTCTTCATGTTGCATTTATGAGAAACCTGGCGTAGCTTATGGTCTTCATGTTGCATTTATGAGAAACCTGGCGTAGCTTATGGTCTTCATGTTGCATTTATGAGAAACCTGGCGTAGCTTATGGTCTTCATGTTGCATTTATGAGAAACCTGGCGTAGCTTATGGTCTTCATGTTGCATTTATGAGAAACCTGGCGTAGCTTATGGTCTTCATGTTGCATTTATGAGAAACCTGGCGTAGCTTATGGTCTTCATGTTGCATTTATGAGAAACCTGGCGTAGCTTATGGTCTTCATGTTGCATTTATGAGAAACCTGGCGTAGCTTATGGTCTTCATGTTGCATTTATGAGAAACCTGGCGTAGCTTATGGTCTTCATGTTGCATTTATGAGAAACCTGGCGTAGCTTATGGTCTTCATGTTGCATTTATGAGAAACCTGGCGTAGCTTATGGTCTTCATGTTGCATTTATGAGAAACCTGGCGTAGCTTATGGTCTTCATGTTGCATTTATGAGAAACCTGGCGTAGCTTATGGTCTTCATGTTGCATTTATGAGAAACCTGGCGTAGCTTATGGTCTTCATGTTGCATTTATGAGAAACCTGGCGTAGCTTATGGTCTTCATTTCATTTAACAATCTGATCATCAGTAAAGAGAAAAATTGTAAAATTTACATTCTTAGTAATTAAAATATAAATTCCTCCGACCTTCATATGGAGCCACCGTTTAGCATTTCACTTTCAGTTTTATGCTAAAATGACCTTTCTCCAGATAAAGGGCTTTGTAGAAGTGGCTTTGGCAATTAGCTGTATTGGAGAAAGGGTCTTTTAGCAATGATCACTTCAATTTTTAATTATATCTTCTAACTAACTAACTCACTCACTGGCACAATCGAACCCGTAGGTTCATGGCCGCACGGACATAAGCTCTCCATATATTCCTATCCTGAGCCAATGTTTTCCAATCATCCCCTGTATAATCTACTTCCCTCAAATCATAGTTAATGTTGTTCTCCCACCTCATTCTTCGTCAACCAACTGGGCGTTTTTCCTCTGGTTTTCCTACAAGAACCTTCCATGCACGTCTTTCATTTCCCATTCGTGCCACATGTCCTGCCCATCGCAATCTACGAGACTTAACTGTTCTAATTATATCTGGCTCCCTATAAAGACCATGTAATTCACTGTTATGCAGTCTTCTCCATTCACCTGTCTGTTCATCTCTCTTTGGTCCAAACATTTTCCTAAGAACTTTTTTCTCAAATACTCGTAATCTCCTTTCCTCCCTTAAAGTAAGAGTCCATGTTTCGCATCCATATAATATAACTGGTAGAATAATGGTTTTATATATTTTCAGTTTAACGTTTTTTTAAAGGAGTTGGGAAGTCAAGAGTTTCTGTAATACATAATAGCACGCATTTGCAGAATTGAGCCTATGTTTAATTTCTTTGTGCATCTCATTCCTATTTGTGATTATTGTTCCTAGGTATTTGAATTCAGCCACTTCCTCAAAATTTCCCTCATTTCTCGTTAACTGTCTATTTCCATTATATATTGTATTTCTATGTGTGACCATATATTCAGCTTTATTGATATTTACTTCCAGTCCTAATTGCTTAGTGTTACTCAACAGTGTGTCTTGAATATAAACAATAAAATGTTGGTAAAATCAGTGAATAAGTGCGTGAGAAATAAAAAACTTAACTGAAATTAAATAAATTGTTCTTGTTCCAATGTCACCGATGCTGGCGATAACATGGTAGGTTTTTATTATTTCCACATATATTAACTTAACATACCTAGGAACAATAATCACAAATAGGAATGAGATGCACAAAGAAATTAAACATAGGCTCAATTCTGGAAATGCGTGCTATTATGCATTGCAGAGACTTTTGATGTCCCAACTCCTTTCAAAAAACGTTAAACTGAAAATATATAAAACTATTATTCTACCAGTTATATTATGTGGGTTCGAAACAAGGACTCTTACTTTAAGGCAGGAAAGGAGATTACGAGTATTTGAGAAAAAAGTTCTTAGGAAAATGTTTGGACCAAAGAGAGATGAACAGACAGGTGAATGGAGAATACTACATAACAATGAACTACGTGGTCTTTATAGGAAGCCAGATATAATAAGAACAGTTAAGTCTCGTAGGCTGCATGGACAGGACACGTGGCACGAATGGGGAATGAAATACGTGCATGGAAACTTCTTGTACGAAAACCAAAGGGAAAACGGCCGGTTGGTAGACCAAGAATGAGGTGGGAGAATAACATTAACTATAATTTGAGGGAAGTAGATTATACAGGGAATGATTGGAAAGCATTAGCTCAGGATATGGATGTATGGATTGCTTATGTCCGCGCGGCCATGAACCTACGGGTTCTATAGTGTCAGTGAGTAAGTAAGTAGTAAGTAAGTTAACTTAACATTTAGAAATAAAATAAAAATGTGAGCATGAAACACAGTTATGTAATGTTAGTTAAAACCTAATACCAAGTTTTTCAGTTGTTTATGGTCCTGTAATACCAATTTATGTGTTAGTAATTTGGGGAGTGAGTTACTTACTTACTCACTGGCACTATCGAACCCGTAGGTTCATGGCCGCACGGACATAAGCTCTCCATACATCCCTATCCTGAGCTAATGCTTTCCAATCATTCCCTGTATAATCTACTTCCCTCAAATCATAGTTAATGTTGTTCTCCCACCTCATTTTTGGTCTACCAACTGGGCGTTTTCCCTCTGGCTTTCCTACAAGAAGTTTCCATGCACGTCTTTCATTCCCCATACGCGCAACATGTCCTGCCCATCGCAGTCTACGGGACTTAACTGTTCTTATTATATCTGGCTTCCTATAAAGACCATGTAGTTCATTGTTATGTAGTCTTCTCCATTCACCTGTCTGTTCATCTCTCTTTGGTCCAAAAATTTTCCTAAGAACTTTATTCTCAAATACTCGTAATCTCCTTTCCTCCCTTAAAGTAAGAGTCCATGTTTCGCACCCATATAATATAACTGGTAGAACAATAGTTTTATATATTTTCAGCTTAACGTTTTTTGAAAGGAATTGGGACATCAAAAGTCTCTGCAATGCATAATAGCATGCATTTCCAGAATTGAGCCTATGTTTAATTTCTTTGTGCATCTCATTCCTATTTGTGATTATTGTTCCTAGGTATTTGAATTCAGCCAATTCCTCAAAATTTCCCTCATTTGTCATTAGCTGTCCATTTCCATTATATAATGTATTTCTACGTGTGACCATATATTTAGTTTTACTGATATTTACTTCCAGTCCTAATTTCTTAGTGTTACTCAATAGTGTGTGCGTGTTGGCCTTTAGTATCTCCTCGCTATCGGCCAGTAGTACTACATCATCAGCATAAACTAACAGCTTATTAATACCATTCAGTTGTAAGCCTTCCTCATTCTCCAAAGATTTAATGGCATGCTCTAGTACAAAATTAAATAGTAGAGGAGATAGTGCATCTCCTTGCTTTAACCCATTCTGGATTTCAAAAGTGTCTGAAAACTGTTTGCCTACACGCACCCTACTCGTTGAGCCATTTAGACACATTCGTATAAGTCTAACTAACTTTTTAGGAATTCCAAACTCCAGCAGGATACTATATAACTTCTCCCTCTTAATTGAATCATATGCTGGGGAGTGAGTTAGTGATGGCAAATATATTTTTGCATTATCTGTTCTAAGTGGGGCAGGTACATCTGGGGCCCATGCCTCCACCCCTTGAGATACCTCGGTCGAAGACCATACTCCCAAGTCCCAGTATCTTGTCCTCCCTATCTATTCGCGTCCACGTTCAAGATTTCTCTGCCTTAAACCTCAGGGAGAAGGTGTTGGAGTCGCAACTTCAGGGAAATTGCTGAGCTACATAGTACGTCAGGTCTCTCATTCCTGATGACCCCACAGTTGGTCCACGGGCTCCTCGAGGCTAGCCGGGAGAACTGCTGTCGCAGATCTACCGACCGTTCCCCTGTTCTATCTCCAGGGACGCATCCTGCCGCCGTTCTGAGACCGGCTAGGGCTCGAATCCTCAAGCCCCGATTACATGTTATAAATACAATACAATTTATATTTATAATGTATTTTGATTTACTCCAGATTTAACGAATAAATACAATATGTACAAGATATATAAAAAAACGAGAAAAAATATTAATGACATAGTATGCATTTAAATAAATAGAGAGAAAAAATTTTAGACAACAGGTAACTGTATTAGGGTGACATAAAAAGTGCCACGTATGCGGCAACCCCTGATATCTTGAGGATTGAAATTCCAGGAGAGGGAGAGGCTACTGTGAAGGAAGTAGAATAAGAGGAAGTGCTATGAAGAGGGATTGTTATCTTGTGGATTAGTGTCAATATTGTGGTAAGAAGATACTTTCTCAAATCTGGACGCCAGGTAACTACGAGTGTAGGAATTCAGAAGCTTAAAAAGTAGTGAAAGAGAATGCAATTTACGTCTGTCAGTAAGACAGAGCCAAGAGAGATTATTGAAGTGTTCGGAAATATGGTCATAACGGCGGATATTGAAAATGAATCTAACGCAAGCATTATGAACACGCTGCAGTCTCTGCGAAAAGTCACAATTTAGATCATTATATATCACAACATAGTCTCTTACTTAATATACCGCAACATAGGACATCACATCACTCCATGTCATGTACCATCTCCACTTCTCGCAACTGGAATTCCCTACCACAAGAAATAAGCGCCTGCCGGACATTGGCATCTTTTAAAAGAAATCTAAATTTATATTTGCTCTAAACTCGACTTCATTATTATCCAGTGTAAGATATATATAGTAGTAGTAGTAGTAGTAGTAGTAGTAGTAGTAGTAGTAGTAGGACTTTATTAGACAAAAAAGTAAGATATTTACAATATTATTTACAAATATGGGTCGCAAGGGCAGTAAGCCGTACGTGCTGTTGACAGTCCGTTACAATAAAGTAATAATTGGTACTAGTGTAAAGAAAAATAAACAAAAACAGCAATAACATTACAATTACATAAAGAAAACACAATAAAAATATTACAATTAAATAATAACACAATAGCATTATACACTAAAAACATTAACATTACAATTACATAAAGAAAACACAATAATATTACAATTAAGTAATAACACAATATTAATATAAAATTATAGAATATTCACCTGGAAGGTCCGTCTCCTCAACTTAATTATCATTTAACTGTAGCGCTTTCGGGACTTGTCCCATCATCGGCAGGATTCAAAACTGGTGAATCCTGCCGATGATGGGACAAGTCCCGAACGCGCTACAGTTAAATGATAATTAAGTTGAGGAGACGGACCTTCCAGGTGAATATTCTATAATTTTATATTAATTTTGAATAAACCTCAACGGAACACATCATGAATCTTATAAAAGTTGAATAACACAATAGCAATAACATTACAATTACATAAAGAAAACACAATAATAATATTACAATTAAATAATAACACAATAGCATTATACACTAAAAACATTAACATTACAATTACATAAAGAAAACACATTAATATTACAATTAAATAATAACACAACAGCATTATACACTAATTAATTTATATATAATTGTTAATAATTAATGGTATTGCATTTTGATAACATATATTTATTCATGAATGAGTGTTGTCCTTATTGTTCGCGTTTTGTCCAGAAATTTACATTAATTGGTGTTTCCCGTATAATGTATCATATTTATATTATTATTATTATTATTATTATTATTATTATTATTATTATTATTACTATTATTATCGTATTATTATTGTTATTATCGTATAAAATGTTGTTTGTACATGACATTTACATTGCTACCTTTATTGTATCTTTAACTGTTTATAATTAGTATAGTGTATATCTATATTTGTCGAATATTTATTTGTATTTGTGCAGGTTGAGTGGAAGAGAGGGCCTTATGGCCTTAACTCTGCCAGAATAAATAAAGTATTATTATTATTATTATTATTATTATTATTATTATTATTATTATTATTATAACGTCAGAATAATCGAAGTGTGGCAACACAAGATTTTGCACAAGGATTTGTTTTAATGGAACTGGGAGAAAATTCTTTAAACGTCTAAGATTTGTAAGTTGAAGAAAGTCTTTTTACATATATGTGTTAACTTGTGTTTGTCAGGTGAAATTTGCGTCTAGATGTAGTCCAAGATCTATTACTGAAGAAGAATAAGGGATAATTATATTATTTATAGTAATGTTTGGAAGTGTAGATATGTCAAAGGTTGTAAGCAGTCTTTGTTGTCCCGTTAGAATTACTTGTGACTTGTTAGGATTTAGATTTAGACCGATACTTGAAGACCAGTTAAAGATGGATATGAGATCGTCATTCATTTTTGTCAAGCTGTTATAGAGAGAATGATGAGATCGTCATTCATTTTCGTCAAGCTGTTATACAGAGAATGAGGAGCTGAATGTAGGTAAATTTGGAGATCATCAGCGTAGAGGTGATATCGGTTGTGCTTTAGTACAGTTGATAATTCGTTTATGTAGACTGGGAAAAGAAGAGTCCGAGAACACTGCCCTGGGGGACTCCCGCCTGCACATTGCGCCAAGACGAATATCTAGAGTTTAGTGAAACGTATTGTTGACGACCGTGCAGGTATGAGTCGAACCAGGATACAGCGCTGTCAGACAAGTGTAGGTGCTTGAGCTTTATCATCAGTAAGTCGTGGTCTACTGTGTCAAAAGCTTTGCTGAAGTCAAGTAAGATTAAAGCAGTCAATTGACATCTATCCATGGCTTCACGTATAACTTCAGTAATTTTTAACAAAGCTGTGGTTGTGCTATGACCAGATCTAAAGTCGGAGTGATACGGATCAAGGAGGCGATTTGCTTGGAGATATTCAGTTATTTACTTATGTATAATAAGTTCCAGGGCTTTAGATAATGTCGGAAGGATGCTAATCTGTCGTAAGTCATTACATTTAGTAGGTGTGCTTATTTTAGGTATAGGCAGAACCCTATAGACTGTTTCCGTACAGTAGGGAAGATAGAAGTTATATGGAAAGCATTAACAATTATAATACTTTTATTTTACCTGTCAGAGTTAGGGCAGTAAGGACTTGTCTACCACTCAACCAGGTTACAAAATACAAAAATTAGTCTTACATTTAAATTACAATAAACATAAATAATTATATTGTGTTTCTACAACACTTTTTTTAATTAATATCATTTGATCATTGCTAAAGGTTCTTCCTCATTTTTTTCTACAAAAATGAGTTAACTATTCATTTTTAATTCTTACATACAGATAAATATTATGTGCTTAAAGGACCTTCCTCTAGATATCATATACTGCCACAGTTGTGCATTTCATCTCTACTTTCATTATAAAGGTCCTTTCCTCCAGGATAGAGGGTCCCCTAGCAGTGACGTTGGCAGTTAGCTGTATTGGAAAAGCAATGACCAATTCAATTGTTAATGATACTGGTAAAATAAACATTGAAAACTTTGAGTGAAATACTGAATAATTGTGATAGAAATTTAGAAGATTAGATGAAATTAAATTAATTCCACATCTTCCTATGTCATCACTACTAGTGAAAACCCTGTAAATTATTAATATTTTCACGCACACACACACACACACACACACATATATATATATATATATATATATATATATATAGTCCTAACAGTTAGAAACAAAATGAAAATATGAGAATGAAGCACAGTTATGTAACATAACATATAAAACCAATCACAGTGTTTTACAGTTGTTTATGGCGCCATAATACAAATTTTACTTTTAAGAATTATAAATATATTTTACGAATAAATTAAAATTGAACTTTGGATATTTCTAACTTTCTCAATTGTTAGTCATCAGAATCCTGGTTGGTCTACTGATGGTATTCCTAACAATTCTAATCTTTAAACTGTATTAGAATAACAACATAGTTGCAAATCACTCCCACTGTACTGCACAGAAGCGACAAATTCAGCGTAAACAACCCACATGGCTTGAATTCAAATGTCATATCTTTCATCTGCGACACAAACTTCATCAAATCGCATTCAACTGCGTTAGGAAACTTGCGTTTTGCTATAATTTCCTGAATGCATCTAGTTATTTTCCCCGCTTCTTCAGTTGCATTGTCACAGTTGAGCAAAACATATGTTAACAACAACAAAGTGTACGAAACTGCTATAAAATTAAGGATAGCAATCAAGTGGTCAGTTTTGCTGAACAGAGCACGTATTCCCCAATAGAGAATCCCAACACAACTTATATGCGTTGTCAATAATTGAAGAACTATTGGTATTGCATACGTAGAAACAATCAGTGCTTTCGTTTTGAAGAGATCCATGTATACATCTCTCATCAACTGAAGATCTTCTGATTGCCTGACGATTGTTACTGCTGAAGTATCTGCGGCATCTTCAATGAAATGTATCGCTGTTCTGGATACTTTTGGTTTGATTAAATTTTCCTGACGATAGAATGTGTTTCCCGTTACGATTTTCTTAACAAGTTTTAATCTTTCGTTAAGTTTTTTAACAAACGTTTTGAACTGTAGAAATACTATACCATTCATGAATATTGGAATATGCTTAACCGAGACGAGTAATATTTCTGTAAATGATTTAACTCCAGACGTCCAACAAACACCGATAACGATGATTATATTAAACACCGACAATACTGCGATGTCTTTAATTGAATAGAATGTCTCCTTCTGGTACAATGAGACACCTGATCGTGGTATCAGTATCTTGTCCACGTTCCATAGCTTGCACATTATCTGTGGGAAGTTGTTTCTAAGAACAATATTGTTTATTAAGTTAACGATACACGCTACATGAATGGAACAAAAACTCGCCAACAAGAAAATACTTTGTGTCGACAATTTTTCAAGATAATAGTTTATCCGAACAAGAGATTGATAACAATGAAAACCAGCTATTAATACAATCCAAATTATTGTCCAAGAGATGTATAAAAATTTGACTTTATAAGATTCGTATTTTTTTAATTTTATGAAAGGTGAAATGGGTATAATTCCGAAGATTTGTGATAAAATATACCAATATTTCATTGTTGTGTTGAAAGTTTCTTTGTCAGTGTTCATGCTTCTGATATGTTAAACAGCTAAGTCCAAACTAACTTTGTTTCAATTTAGTTGTCCGCAAATCGTGACTGCTTATATGTGTCTAATTAATAATGTATTATTTTGGGTTCGTGAATACTTACATTTCTGGATAAATGTTCCACTGATGCCTTATAGAGATAATATTGTAATTTAACACGCATTTTATGAAGGAAAAAGATGGTTTGTTTTATATGATTCAAAAGCCACGTTAGCCACTTTTCAAACATTTAAACGAATTCAGAGAAAATTAATAATTAAGCCGATAGCGAGACGATACTAAGGGCCAACAGACACGTAGCACCAAGCGAGACGATACTAAGGGCCAACAGACACGTAGCACCAAGCGAGACGATACTAAGAGCCAACAGACACGTATCACCAAGCGAGACGATACTAAAGGCCAACAGACACGTAGCACCAAGCGAGACGATACTAAGAGCCAACAGACACGTAGCACCAAGCGAGACGATACTAAGGGCCAACAGACACGTAGCACCAAGCGAGACGATACTAAGGGCCAACAGACACGTAGCACCAAGCGAGACGATACTAAGGGCCAACAGACACGTAGCACCAAGCGAGACGATACTAAGGGCCAACAGACACGTAGCACCAAGCGAGACGATACTAAGGGCCAACAGACACGTAGCACCAAGCGAGACGATACTAAGGGCCAACAGACACGTAGCACCAAGCGAGACGATACTAAGGGCCAACAGACACGTAGCACCAAGCGAGACGATACTAAGGGCCAACAGACACGTAGCACCAAGCGAGACGATACTAAGGGCCAACAGACACGTAGCACCAAGCGAGACGATACTAAGGGCCAACAGACACGTAGCACCAAGCGAGACGATACTAAGGGCCAACAGACACGTAGCACCAAGCGAGACGATACTAAGGGCCAACAGACACGTAGCACCAAGCGAGACGATACTATGGGCCAACAGACACGTAGCACCAAGCGAGACGATACTAAGGGCCAACAGACACGTAGCACCAAGAATTTGAAACTGCTACTAAACATCAATGAAACTAAATATATAAATACATTATATATTGTCACACAAAGAAATACATTATATAATTTAAATTAACAGTTAAGGACAAATGAGAGAAAATCCTGAAGAACTGGCTGAATTCAACTACTTAGGAACATTTATTACAAACAGGAATGAGATGCACAAAGAAATAAATCATTGTCTCAATTGTGCATTAGGGACTTTTGTCGTCCCAACCTCTCTCAAAATTCGTTAAACTGAAAAAATATATAACTGTTGTCTCCCATGGATGTGAAACATGGTATTTTACTTTAAGGGAGGAGACCACTTTATCAATATTATATGTTCAACAATTAAGAATTATCTTTTACGAATAAATAAGATTGAATTTTGGATATTTCCAACTTTGTTAGTTGATAGTCACCAGAATCCTGGTTCGTCTGCTGATGATATTCCTAACAATTCTGATCTTTCAATATTGTATAAGAATAACAACATAGGTACAAACCACACCCACTGTACTACACAGAAGCGACAAATTCAACGTAAACAGTCCACATGGCTTGAATTCAAATGTCATATCTTCATCTGCGACACAAACTTCATCAAATCGCATTCACCTGCGTTAGGAAAGTTGGGTTTTGCTATAATTTCCTGAATACCTGTAGTTACTTTCACCGGTTCTTCAGTTGCATTGTCACAGTTGAGCTAAACATATGGTAACAAAAACAAATTGATGAAACTATTAAGAAAAAAGGATAGCATCCAATAGGTGAGTTTTACTGAACAAAGCAAATATTCGGCCACATTTTACAATTTTTAATAATAATAATAATAATAATAATAATAATAATAATAATAATAATATCTTTATTTTACCTGGCTGAGATAAGGCCTTAACTGATTGTCTACCGCTCAAAGAGGTTAAAATAACATAAAAATTGGTCTTATATCTAAGTTACAATGAAAATAAATGATTACATGTTATATCAACAATAGGATGTTTCAGAAAGTTAAAATATTATTTAATATCATTAACCAATATTTGATCATTTCTAAAAATACCCTTACTCAATTTGTTTTGCAAAAATGAGTTAACTATAGATGTAACATCCTGGCGTGTACATAAATATTACCTGCATAAAGGAACTTCCTCCAGCCTTCATGCAGTGCCACAGTTGTGCATTTCATTTTTAGTTTAATTCTAAAATGCATTTGTTCCAGGATAGAGGACCTTTTAGCAGAGACATTGTCAGTTAATAGTTTTGGAAAAAGTGATTTTAGCAATGACCAATTCAATTTTTAAAGACAGCGTCAAAATAAACATAGACACGTGTGAGTGAAAGACTGAAAAATTGTGATATAAATAAAGAAGCTTAGGTGAAATTGAATCAATCCCACATCTTCCAATGTCGTCACCAGTGATGAAAACATACTAAATTATTTGAAGAGAAAAATTATACGCTCAGACCGGGACTTGAACCCGGGACCCTTGGTTCTCTAGACCAAGTGCTCTACCAACTGAGCTACCTGAGCAAGTACCGATCTAAACGCCGTACTGGCTGTAATGTATAATTCCCAAATATGTCTTCTTAATAAAGGAGCCGCCATTTGCAAGATAGAAGCATGGCTTCACAGCATTTGGTGGATGGGAATTACAATGTATATAGAGAAAGATTTGCGTTTAGATCGGTACTTGCTCAGGTAGCTCAGTTGGTAGAGCACTTGGTCTAGAGAACCAAGGGCCCCGGGTTCAAGTCCCGGTCTGAGCGTATAATTTTTCTCTTCAAATATGATTTATCCATCATTGAGATGTACGAAATCAATAATAAATACTAAATTATGATTTTCTCATATATATATACTAACAGCCACATACATAATAACATATGAGAATAATTCACAGTTATGTAACATAATTATAACAGCAGTCGCAGTGTTTTTCAGATATTTATGGTTCATAATAGAAATTTCATTTACAACAATTTTGGACATTTCCAACTTTCCTAATTGTTATTCATCAGAATCCTAGTTGCTCTGCTGATGATATTTCTAACAATTCTAATCCTTAAACTGTATTAGAATAACAACATAGGTACTAATCACTCCCACTGTACTGCACAGAAGCGACAAATTAAACGTAAACAGTCCACCTGGCTGGAATTCAAATGTCATATCTTTCATCTGCGACACAAACTTCATCAAATCGCGTTCAACTGCTTTAGGAAAGTTGGGTTTTGCTATAATTTCCTGAATGCATCTTGTTATTTTTCCCGGTTCTTCAGTTGCATTGTCACAGTTGAGCAAAACATATGCGAACAACAACAAAGTGTAACAAACTGCTACAAAATAAATAATGACATCCAATAGGTCAGTTTTGCTGAACAGACCACATATTCCCCAATAGAGAATTCCCACACAATATGTATACGTTGTCAGTAATTGCAGAATGATTGGTATTGCATATGTGGAAACAATCAGTGTCTTTGTTTTGAAGAGGCTAATGTAAACATCTCTTATCAACTGAATATCTTCTGATTGCCTGAAGATTGATACTGCTGAAGTATCCATGGTATCTTCAATGAAAGAAATTGGTTTTCTTTCAGCTCTTGGTTTGATTAACTTTTCCTGATGGCAAAAAGTGTATTCGGTTACGATTTTCTTAACAAGTATTAATCTTTCGTTAAGTTTTTTAACAAACATTTTGAACTGCAGTGATACTATAGCATTCATGAACAATGGAATATTTTCAGCCGAGTAAAATAATATTTCTGTAAATGATTTAACTCCACAAGTCCAACAAATGGCGATAACAATGATTATATTAAACGCCGACAAAACTGCGATGTCTCTAAGTGATTGAAATATCTCCTTGTGGTACAATGAGATACCTGATCGTGGTATCAGTATCTTGTCCACGTTCCATAGCTTGCCCATTATCTCTGGGAAGTTGTTTCTAAGAACAATATTGTTTATTAAGTTTATGATACACGCCATATACATGGAGCAATAACTCATCACGATTGAAAAACTGTGTGTCGGCGATTTTACAACATAAGCACTTATCATATGAAAAGAATCATAACAAGCAAAAACAGCTACAAATAGAACCCAAATTAATGTCCAAGAGATGTATAAAAATTTGACTTTATAAGATTCGTGTTTATTACATTTTACGAAAGGTGAAATAGGTATAATTCCGAAGATTTGTGATAAAGTATACCAATATTTTATTGTTGTGTTGAAAGTTTCCTCGTCAGTGTTCATGCTTCTGATATGTGAAAGAGCTAAGTCCGAACTAACATTTCGTCAATTTCATTGTCAGCGATTCGTGACTGCTTTACGTGACTAATTAATAAGATATACGTTCATTTCTGGTTAAATGTTCCACTGATCCCTTAGAGAATTAATATTACATTCAACATTCATTTTATGAAGTAAAATTAAATGAATTGGTCTTCTGCACAAAAATATAATTGACATATTTACATCGTAGGACATCAGAAATTCAATAATACATATAATGTTGGTTATAAATTTCTCCACTAGGGTGGATTCTTACAAAATTGCGATCTTTTGGCAATAAATAATATTATGATCTAGTTGCAGCGATGAATAAAGAAGCCAATGAAGCGAACCAATCGTTTCTCGTTTGTTTTCAAACATCGCCGTTTACATTAAATATATACATATTTTAAAATAACTATAGTTAAATAATGATTTGTGAGTAAACAGCTTAATTTTATTCGTTAAATAGTCCTAACAAATGCCACTCTTGATTTCCAAATTCTCTGGATAAATTCACTCCTCACTTCGTGAGTCGTGAATTTATCGATAATGTGGAAATCACTCGTGGCATTTCTTATGATAAATTACTATTTACTTACTATTACTGTTTATAAAAGCTATTTTTTTACTTTCATTTTTCTATACAGGTCTACTAAAAAGTGGTGTAATATATGTGAGTAGAATTGGAAGTGCTTTGCGTCCTTATCTCGAAATTCGTGTCTCACTCGTCCGCGAAACTGTCACTTCCATCACTTGTTACACAAATATCTATTGCATGAGCGCTCCCAGGATTGTTTTATCCATAGTTATTGCAGGATTTTCAAGATGGATGCCTTGTTTACACAACAAAACATTGATAACCCATTATTAAATTTGAAAATCTAACGCAAAACAATTCTTACCAACCATTTAACTCACATTTAGTTACTTAAAATATAACAGAAATCACACTTACCTTATATTTGTCAGTTTGTGTAGCGTGTATCAGTATTTAGCTTGAGTAATGACCAGTTAGATTTTAAAATGTCTGGTGCTGGAAAAAATGGCGATTTTTAAACGTTTATTAAAACTTGGAGACATGCGTAACAATGGATAACGCACTAGAAAAAGTAAATAAATTCGTGAATATTTACAAAATGGTGCTTGAAAAAACAATAGAGTATTTATTGCACTTCCTTTACTATGATCACCAGTAATATCAGGATGATGCATTTCCAGTTTAGGTGGCTTTGATTTTAATGTATAGGTGAAATCTCCCTTTGGGTGTGGAGGCCGGGGTTCGAGATGTTTCGCACTTTACCTAAGATTTCCCATTCTGGATCGTTCCTTTATTTGAACGATTAAATAATTTTGAACTAAGGGGTGCGGCGCAGAAAGTGGAAGTCCAAATTCCGATATAATTATGCTTTTAATATGAAGTTCTGAAGTTCCTAAGCTTCGTTTTAAAACCAGAATCTCCAAAATTGTATTGAAATTCGGAAGTCCACTCTTTGCGCCATAATCCCATCCTGGACTAACAACTGAATATCAGAACTGACACAACAATGGCTACTACATTATTAAGGCAATATAGAAAATAGTGTCTCATACAATTTATTCCACTGCATTGTTTCTGGATGATCCGCAATGTTTTCATATTTCGTGTTCCTAAACTTCATTACAACACCAAAATTATGATGAAAGTTAAAAATTAAATTGTACCTGTTGGTAGGTGCCGTCGTCCTCAACTTTGTTAATATATTGTATATAAAATTAACTGGAGCGCTTTCGGAAGTTATCTTCCATATTCTGCAGGTTGAGCTTCCGCTACTCGTTGTTGTTGTGTACGGTGCAGTAAACATCACTGTACACAACAACGAGTAACGGAAGCTCAACCTGCAGAAGATGGAAGATAACTTCCGAAAGCGCTCCAGTTAATTTCATATACAATATAATAACAAAGTTGAGGACGACGGCACCTACCAACAGGTACAATTTAATTTTTAACTTTCATCATACGAATTCACCTCAACGGAATTTGATATGAATTTTACTAGTATTGACACCAAAATTATATGGAAATTTGGATATCCACTTTTTTCGTCGTAAACGAACTAAGAATTTAGAAGTGGTACAATCACGAATTCTAACAAGTAATTTTTTGTCTTTCGTTTCACCCTCTTTGTAGTCCGTTGGGTCAATACTTTCTTTGTGTGTTGTTCCTTTCTTACTGCCCAGTTTTTCTTTATTCTTTCTGATAGTATCTTCCTCTCTTCTTCCGAGATAATAGATTTGGATTTTTGTGTAGATTTTTCTTGGTACCTTATCAGTACTGAATGTGTGATATATAATTTCGGGGCTGCATCACAGATATTTAATGGCGCAATTATTTTGTAGATTATTCCGTTCTATTATCACAATGTTATAATTTTAGTCTCTGAACTGAAGCACAATTATGATGTACGTACAAATCACACCTATTGTTTTGCACAAAAAAGACAAATTTAATGTAAAAAGTCCGCACGGTGTAAATTTAATAGGCATGTCTTTCATCAACGACACAAATTTCAATAAATCATTTTCAACTGTTTCAGGAAATGTATTTTTTGTTATCATTGTTTGAATGTCAATTATTAATTGTTGTGATTGTTGAAACGCTAGATGGCAGTGTAACAAAACCCACACTAACAACAATACTGTATAAGCGCTTATAAGAAAATATATAACTGCTTTTGATTGGTCCTCTTCGTTATTGACTTCATCTATCCCCCAATAGAGAGCCGCTACACAAGTTATGTAGCATGTCATTGTTTGACAAACGATCGGGAATCCAAACGCAGAATTAATCAGTTCTTTCGCTTTGTATAAATCAATGTAAACACATTTCAGCTGTTGAATGTCTTCAGAATTTATTGAAACTTCTTTCTTTGAAGATTCTTCGACGTTACTAACAAAATGTACTACTTTATTTGGTACAGATGATTTGATAAAGTTTGTTTGACGCGATTTTGTGTGTTTTTTAAGTACTTTGTTTATCATTTCAAGTCTTTTATTCAATTTCCAAACCCAAGTTTTAAACTGAAGTGTTTCTAGGGAGTTGATGAACAAAGGCAAATCTTGACATATGCTATATATCAATCCCGTAAAATCTTTGACGTCACCATCCCAAAATAATCCTATTTGAAGTAACATTAGGCATATTATCAGTATTATAATATCTTTAGTTGTACGCAATCTTTCTGTTTTGTATGTTGTATCATTTGATATTGATATTATTTTGTCCACATCACAAAATATAGATACTATTCTTGGAAATGTATTTTTAATAATTAAATTATTGATGTAATTTGCTATACAAGTTATATATAGGGACCAGAGATAGAATATGTCAGACATAGCAACTTTTGTCGACATTTTTTTCCAGTCTTCACTGTTGATGTACGAGTCATAGATTGCAAAACAAGTTATTGATAAAAGCCATGTCGCAGTCCAAATCACATGTAAAGTCTTGCGTCTTGGAGGTATTTGCTTTTGATCTCTGGTGAATGGTGAAATTGGCAACAAACCAAAGACTCCAGACAAAAAGTATAAGTGTTTTATTTTTCGATGGAACTGTTCTTCGTCCATGTTCGTCTTCAAGAACTTACAAACAAGTACTAGTAGCTGCAATTAGCAAATTAAAATTGTTATTAATTGACAGCATTTCACAAATGTCAATAATTGCAAAGTTGGTAGAAGTTACTTCCCAACTCATTACCTTAATGATTGTACACACATTTCCTGTACGTCTCATCTCATTACTGTGCATCTTATCAACAAAGATCACTTAAGCTGTCATTAACTTACTTTTGACCTCTATGACCTTACAATTAATCGGTCAGTTCCTTCATTGTTCTGCTGATTTCTTTTTACAGTTTGGTATATATTTCAGTTCCAGTGCTGTGGTTTCAAAATACGGTCGCTGCCTCGTAAGCAACTGTCCCTGGTTCATCCGAATCGAGAAAATTTTTCCGGTTTCTTCTGTCATTAACTGTCAATTTTCATAATATACTGCATTTCTATTTGAGGTTAAAAAAACTGCATGGCGCGACAGGCCTAGAAAGCCCTTGGTCTACCAGCCAGTTGCTGGCCTCACATCCATATGTGTTAATCATAGATGTAGACGATCATCCAGTAAGTATAGGTGTGACATGTGGTCAGCATATCGATTCACCAACCGTAATAGCTGGTTTTCTCAACCAGTCTATTTGTGGCTGTTTAGTGGTTTTAATTGATTTTTACTTCCAGCGCCAATTTATTGGTGTTATTCAATAGAATGTCCATGTTGACTGTTAGTTCCTCTTTGCTGTCTCGTATGTATTACATGATCAACACATATAGTGTGCTTACACATTTAGTTTCCAAGCAGCATCAAACGCAATTGTTTTCCTCTTGTTTAGAAAATGCATTGTTACTGCCAGGTAGAGACGGGGAAGCCTCTAAGACGCCGCTCCAATCACCAAATACTGAAAACAGTTCTCTGCCAATAATCTCCTCTCATTTTTTAATAACGTTTCCATGTCAACTCCACGTGGATATAATTATCTTAACAGCGTTGCAACTTCTGTCTTTTTCGGTATCTTTAGTTGGTAAAAATGTATTCTAGTGAATAAAACGTGACAACGCCGCTTGATATTCTAAATACTTATACGTGCAAAATAGACCTACCTAGTCACAAAGCAAAGCGCCTGTAAACTAAATAACTTAGCCGACTATAGCAACAGTTATTAATACTGTAGATTTGTACGCGTTCTTCATCCTCTAAAAGTACCATGACATGCTCTGGTAGAAAATGATAGTTAATAGCAAATGAGGGAAATTTTGAAGAAGTGGCAAAATTAGTAAAATTCTGTCAAGGAGGTTAGCCATCTGTTGAGCATTGATTGAAACTGAATTATCATATTTTTCAACAAGTGAATTCATTATTTTTATCCTGAATTACGATCTAAAAACCAATGAACGCACGAACTTTTATCTGTCATACCAACATAAACAATCTACATTTTCCCACCTCTAGGGATTTACAAACTATATTTATTTTATTTTCTGATATCAGATAATTTTTACGTGTCCATACAATAATTCTGTAGTAAAAATACTTGATGCTAATAATTGATAAAGATAAGACATTACAGATATTTATTGTGACTCCATGTTGATTTGCATCTTCTCTCTGATGCAAAAATTATATTATTGATTATGTGTTATAATGAAGAAAATACTTTTAAACGATTATTATAATCTGCGTCCGCGAACAACAGACTGATTAGAAATTGTTATAAATTAAAAAAGAAAATAAATTTATCCTAATGTCGTTTATTGCAAAACATAGATAAATTCAACAAGATTTTGGTAACTAGAGTGAAATTATGTAATTTTACGTTTTGTGGCGACAACAATGCAATTAAGTAAATTCTCATATATATTCCACTTTGTTTATTGTTTTGATGACTTCCAACACGATTGAGCCCCCCTCCCCACATTTTGGAAAGAAAATATGCTCAGGATATTTACGCTGTGAAAAAATCTAGTTTAATCGGGTTTGAATTCGGATACCTTTAAATTAGAGATGCACATGTGGAAATGTACTAACATAGGCATTTGTTGACTTTACTTATGTTTTTCAACAAACTGCATTGCAATAAATTTGTTAGTTTCTGTTTTATAACAGTTTTTATTGGTATTTTCTCGTATATATTTGATTTTTTATTGTTTTGATGCCTTCCAGCAAGATGGAGCTCCCCTACATTATGGAAGGTAAGTATGCTCAGGATTTTTAAGTTGTGAAAAAAAATCTACTTTAACCGGTTTTGAACCTTTAAACTAGAGGAGCACATGTGGAAATTACTGATTAGCATACAAACTTGTTGACTTTATCTATGTTCTGCAAAAATTGCACCACAATACATTAACAGTCTGTTATTGGTGTTGTTAGTTCCGGACAACCTGTATTGTAAATATAATTCGTAATGATAAAGTAATGGAAATTTACTCGTACAAACACATTATTAAACTTTTAGTGAATTTAGAAGGAATGAGGCAATTGAGATTGTTCTCATCATGAAACGATTTACTAAAAGTTTTTAGAGATCTTCACCGATCCTATCTAGTACTTAAAACTAATATTTATACACGAAATTAATAATATTGAAAATAAAATAAACACTGAACACACTTAAATTATGAAATAATCAATATTTGTAATTGAATTGCAACAAAAAGCATAGCCATCTGGATCTCTCTTTGTTAAATAATGAACCAATACCTTACCAAATTACCTTACACCGCCATCTGTTAGAATTGTATGGAACTCACAGATAATTATAACTCTTCGTTAAATAATAAACAAATAATTTGCAATAAATAATAATGCGACTATAAATTTAGTTATAAACTACCCTACGTCTCAAGTTGGATCACACTGCACACAGTGTGCAATATTTTATTAAAATCGGTTCAGTAGTTTAGGATTCCATCGCGGACAAACAACGTGACAAAAAATGTTTATATATTAAGATATATATATATATATATATATATATGTGTGTGTGTGTGTGTGTGTGTGTGTGTGTATGTGTGCGTGTGTGCGCGCGTGCGTGCGTAAAATACATATTTCTTTTAATTAGTACAACAGTACATATTATTTTTAGTATAAGACAGATCTTAAGAAATAAATGGGAATGTAACTGTACATACATCAACTATATGTAGATTTAAAAAAGGTGTAGGATTCAATTAAGAGGGAGAAGTCTTTTATAATATCGTGTTGAACTTGTTCGGATAGTTACAATAAATAACGGGTCCAGGTTGAGAAAATCAGCCGCGATGGCTGGGAACCTGACATACTGACCACATGTCACCCCTATACTGGCTGGAATATTGTCACGTCTGTGATTAATACCTGTCTGTGAGGCCAGGAGGCGGTGGGAAGAGCAACGGCCTTCTCTATAACTGTCGCGTAGTAGAGCTAATTTAGAATGGGATTCAAGTATAACATCGAAAAGTATTGTATTTATTTAAATATAAACTCTTCGTAAGAGATGTATTCTCGGAGGAATACTTGGAGACACTAGAAATGATGAGCAATCAAATTATTTGTTTTAAGTAATCGAGAAACACACAAATATCTCAATAATATATATGTCATTTTTCTAAAAAAAAGTCGTCGAAATACCTTAAAGTTAAATGAGGAATGTACTTAAACATAACCTATAAATTTTCATTTTATCGTAGTAACATGGCTGCATCCAGCGATAACCCACCATCGATATATGACTAATGCAAGAACAAAAGAGTCGTCGCACATTCGTGCGGTTTCCTCATTATTATTACAAAAAGTAAATATCGCTATAGATGGTTTAGACAACAGATTACATCGTATCATCCACCCGGATACATTCATAACATTAACTAAATCAACACTTTTGATATTCATATTAAAGCACCGTTGAGGTTATGTAATCTTCTTGTAGGCCATGTTTCCCTTAACATATATTTAGGAGCTCTCCCCCTACAGGGAAGAATTTGAACCATACTAATTTAGTTACACTTGTTTTCGTATAGATGTAATTTGAGTGGTCCGTGGTCAGCGTTCCGCCTAATACTGACATCTAGGAAACCAAGGTAGTACTAGGAAGGAAAAATTCGGTAAATTTTGCTTAGAGGCCTTTCGATTCAGCCTTAAGGATCTTTTACGAACCTGAAAATCTTCAGACTCGGAGGACCCAAGCTTGAAGTCCCTCCCGGAGGACTTGCTCCTTGGATTTTTCCATCCTAAAAAAAATCCATCGACCCCGACCGGGTTTGAACCCGCGACCTTCGGGACCGGAGGCAAGAAGCATATGAAATAAGATATTAAATATATAAATTGGTACCTAGTAAGTCAGTCGTCCTCAAATAAATTATTAAACTTCATCAAGTAGTTCCAATATGGAGGCCTTTCAAAATCAATATTTCATCTTCTGCGTTTTAACTGGTACTGAAACATTGTTTTTGAAAGGCCACAATATTGGAACTACTAATGAAGTTTAACAATTAATTACGGACTACTGACTTACCAGGTAAGATTTTATATTTATTACCTTATTAACTAAATGTCAGCTAGCCTAAACAAACCGCAATCTAACTCACCCAATTATTGTACTCAAACGTTAGGAAATCGGTTTATTTTTCACGAATTTTATATTACTTTTACTGCACCTTACGGAAAATTCAATAAATTCCGGTGGATTATCGATGGACTCAATCATAGATAAAGCCGCTAAACACTTTGCTATAGCGTGAAATAAACGATAACCGTCAATATGTTTTTCAGCTAGTGGTCCGCGTGAGGACACTTACAGCCTCAGAATTTATCATTATTTGCTAGTTCAGCTGATTGTTTTTCTGAATGTGCTGGAGAAACATGATAAATGTTTATTAAAATTTCCTGATATTTTCACATTATTACTTGTTTGAAAAATGTGGCTATACGGAAATTTTTCTGAAATTATTTATAGATTACTTTAGACTGGATATTTTAAGATGTTTAAAATATATTTACACTTACTAAACACGGCCATGTTTGGTTGTGGCTCAATCTGATCTGAAATGAATGGGAAAGTAAATAAAAGTATTCTAGCGAACATAGAATCACTGACAAAACATACCATTCCATTCAGTAACCTGCACTGTGTTGCTGTGGTTACGTCAAATGAAATAAAACAAAGCAAAACAATATTTTTTTCACAGAAATTTTGTTTTATTGTAAAGCTGGTTGATTCATTACATTTTTTTGCATAAACATCAAATGGTTTACCCACTGTGGAACATGCGAGAAACAATTGTTTTGTAAATTCGAACCTCACACTTGCAAACATTGCTCTTGTGCTTATTGAAGCCACAGCGAACGGAAGGCGCGTTGAGAATTGAAGTATTTTGAACTCAAACACGTGCGCATTCGAATGTAACGTTTTGCCAAAATTTAATGTTGCCATAAAACGCGCTTGTGTTAAAATTTCAACCCAATCGTGTGACTAGTTTTCCGACGTCTGTGAGCACAGACATGCGCAGACTGAATTTTTACATATAAATATTTTTAAAGATAAATAATAAAATCAGCTAATTTAAATAATACATTTTTTGTGCGATAGAGCATTTTGTCGTGCTTACAGCAATGACGACCTTGATTGAAAGTTCATTTTCCTACATTTAGGGGTTGTCAACCTAAATAACTGTACTGTAATATTACATATTACAAACCTCGTGCGGGAAGTAAAACTTGTGCCCTTTATGTATACTATGTACAATGTAAGAAGGCCACATGGCCTTAACTCCACCAGGCTAAATAAATAAATCTATTCTAAAAATCTATATACAAAAATATATGCAAAAGGTTGTGTTAATATACATTATACGAAACAAATCACTGCATTTTAAATGAACTGAACTTTATTTAAAACAATATAAAACAATAAATCGTACTTGCCGCCATTTTATGACTGTTTGGTGTCACGGTCTGCTGTAGTCTCAAATAATAGGCATTGTCCACACCGTTAACGTTAGTCAGTTGTTTATAATGAACGCAAATATTTCCAACAGATGTTATTATCTTATTATCATTTATTATTTTTAACACCATTGCGCAATAAAACAATGTACAATGTAAGTTTATGAAGTGTTTTACAGAATCTCGGAAATTAACAATTTCGCTATCGCTCGGCTTTTAAACATTTTATCGCTTCTGTAAAAGCCACTTTCCAACCTCGCATCGTAATATATAATTTCCTATTGCTATAACAATCAGTGACGCGTTATGATGATCTTGTAGAATATTTCCGGGCCGTTGGCCGTGGTCTTGAGGCTTGTAGTTCCCTGACGTTTCGCCAGAGATTGCGTCCGGCATCCTCAAGGGTTGTCTTGAGACTTGCAATTTTGTCGACTATATGCCCTATTTATACATTTATCCGCGACGTGTTCTCTGCGCGGTCCGTTACTTCGTAAATTGTATCTGCCTTCTGGTTGGTTAGCAGTAGGGTCTTCTATTGCACCAATGAGGTAGCTGTCTGATGTTCTAGTAGATTGTTCTTGTAGTGGTTTACATTTGGCCTTTTTTAAGACTGGTATCCATGCTTTGTTGTCTTTTAACAAGATCATCATAATAACTCCGGACGTCAAAGCCTATGTCAATATATTAGTGATGCGTTAGTTGGTAGTTACTAGGTAACAAAACCTATACTTTGTATTCTAACAAAACACGCTATCGATATATAAAATACAGGTTCAACAAAACGTAAAACACGCTTTAATGATGATTGATAGTTATACATTGCAGAATATTACAACATTGTTTGTTGATTTATCTTTTTTCTACAAAGCCTACATTACTCCTTCTCTAAACAAATCGTTCCGCAATAAATACATTTTAATAAATTTACGAAATGTACAAAATATACTAAAATACTCTGAACGTAGATAAAATATTGCAGACAACACGTTACAAAATAAGGTTTGCTCTTAGAAACATTTCGTTACTAAACATCTGCTTTTGTTACTAGTCGTCAAAAAACTATTTTGTTACCAGTTACTTTTTGCTTGTCTTCGCCCCCCCCCCGTTAAATTTTAAAACACTGAATTAATTTAATGTTATTTTAATTGGTGAACTGTATGAGGATAATAATATAGGTGCAGATCTGCGACACTATGCTGCAGAGGAAAGGTAGATTTAAAGTGAAAAGTCCACACGGTGTAAAATCTATCGGCATGTCTTTAATCTGCCAAACAAACTTCATCAAATCGCGTTCAACTTGTTGTGGAAAGTTGATCTGTTTTGTCATCTTCTCAATGCACACTATCACACTGTGGGCCTCTCCTGTCGCCAGATGGCAGTTTAACAAAACCCAAGCCAACAGCACGAACGTGTATCCACACGTCACAAAGTAGATACTTGCTTCTAACTGATTGTGTTTGACATTAAAAGCGTAGATGCCCCAGTAGAGTGTGAACAGGCAGGTTAGGAACACTGTCATTGTCTGACACACCGCTGGTATTCCATAAAGATGCATCACCAGTTCCTTTGCTTCATACAAATCATTGTAGATTCGTTGCAGTTGATCAATTTCCTCTGAATTCTCCATGAAATCTGTTTGCTCATGTGACATTTCTTCAAAGAAAGGTGCAGTTTTGTTAGATGTTGAAATGATGGTTCTTTGTTGAGGTTTTGAGTACTTTGATAGGATTTTTATAATTATTTTGAGTCTTTGTTTGAGCTTTTTTACCCAGGTCTTGAACTGTATGATTGTTAGTGTAATGATAAAAAGAATAATGGCTTCAAATGTGTAGTAAGACACAGAAATTGGATGAATTGTTTTGGTTGCGTAGCTCACCAACACTTTGATAATTGATATTGCTGCAAGGATGACAAGAGTGTCTTTGAGTGCACTTGTTCTTTCTTCTTGATACACTCTGGAAGTTGAATTAGGTACTAGTCCTTTGTCCACTTCTAAAAGCTTTGAAACAATATTTGGAAATTTATCTCTAAATATTATATTGTTTATGTAAGTTGTCACGCATGTAAAAATCATTGTCCAAAAGTAAAAATTAGTGGACACTTTAATTACTTCATTTCGTTCTGACTTACTGTGCAATTCGTCGTAAGTGTTGTAACTGACGAATGAAATAATTGACACAACCCAAAGAAGAGACCAAAGAATGTAAAGACATTTGGTTGTGAACAATTCCTGTCCTTTATTTTTGTTGAAAGGCGAAACTGGCACCAAACCAAAAATTGTGGATAATAAAAACAGAGGTTTAATAGTGCTGTCAAACTGTACTTCGCCCATGATTAAATATCTACAGTAATTCAAATTCTCGTATCTCCACTGCACACTACGTTTTTAATTTTATCCTATATAAAATCTGTCAAACAAATAATTTAAAACAAAGCTCTTTTTGACTTCATTCCGGGAAATTGTCCATTCATCTCTGTCTTGGGCTGCAGGAATATTTCCTCCTCGTGGACAAGGCCGTCCTTCAATTTATCAATTCATGGGTGATTCACTTTTCCCAGAGTTGTCTTATGCACTGAATTAACAATAAAATTAGCTTAAGTACTCAACAATTTTGAAACAAATTATTCACTTGAAGGGAATGACGATACGCTTTTGTTGCCCTTGTAAGAAGAAACAATTCTTCAACGAGTTTTCATATTCCCAAAAGCGTCTTGTATACTTCTTCATTAACAATGGAAAATATTGAATTTTGGAAAAAAATCTTCACTAGTGCCGAATGCAGGTATGATGACGCTGTCACTGTAGGAGGAAGTTATTATTCACTTGGCCATTGCAATCTCGGTTTTGCTAGTTGTAACTTATACATGAAATGGGCAATAAAAAGAAATAAAATTTATGAACAATTTGAACCAAATTCTCCACAAGTTGCGAAATAAGTTATGATGATATTTTCTTGGGACGCACAATGTCTCTTCTTGTAGGAAGAGGTCATAACTACGCAGTCTCAATCTTTTCCGAATCTTCTTATTTATGATTAAGAATTTTGAAGTCAATGAAAAAATTCAGGAAAGAAGAGTAGAAACTTCAGGAATCAGGTTCTTGAAAGGTGTGGTTTACTATGCAGCGGCAGGTAAGTAATGAAATGAAGATATACGAACAGAATTAAATATATTGAAGCTATTATACAGGACTGCACGATACAGAGACGAATTGTTTAACCACATCAATTGAATGGATAACAACAGAATCCCGAAACAGATCTTCACTACAGACCACTGGAACGAAGAAACGTAGAAAGACCTAATAAAGATAGACAGGCCAATTCTAACACGAGATCGGAGCAGGTCTTAAGATGTAATCCTTGATGTTGATGATGATAAAAATATTTGAACTAAATTCTTGACTACTAGCGAAAGAAGCTATGATGAAGAATTGAGAAGAATTCTTTACATTGTCGTTCTCTGGAAGTCTGCGCTTTCCTGAAGTCTCATATGTGCTGGATTATTAATAAAAAATGTAAGTTAAGAATTATTTTGCACAAAATTCTTCAAAGTAGCTAATTAAGGTAGGATGCTATTATCTTGGGCTGCAGTAATATTTCCTCCTTGCAGGACGAGAACATTTTTCATGTGGTCAGATCATCAACGACTGGAGATTTCCAGAAGCTTTTTGTACAATGAAACTAACACAGATTCTTGACAAGTAGATGTGCTGGTGGTTAATTGTGGTAACAAAGTGTTAATTGGTGATTTGAACAACTGCCAGCAGGTAACCGTGTGCTGCTGTCAGCTCTGCACAAACAACTGATGTAACATTTGTATTTAAAAGTTGTAATTTAAATGAGTTAATACTTGAGAGAGTTGCGTGACATAACGCACTGTCTAGATGAGATACCGTAAATTAATGTTTTTATTTCATGTGAAGTACTCACCTCAAATTACCTCACTCTTACACAACGTTATTAATCATTATTTCATAATAATAATGATAATAATAATAATAATAATAATAATGACTAACTAGGTGCACTCCGTTGCGTAGTGGTTAAGACACTGTGCTACAAGCCGGAAGGTCGAGGGTTCAAGTCCCAGTGTGGTCAGTATTTTTGAACTGACCCAAACGTTCTGGCGGCACTATGGCCCTGGGGTCGACTCAGCCTCTAATGAAAATGAGTACCAGATTCTTCCTCTGGGGGTAAAGGCGGTCGTCACGCAGGACTGACAAACCGGCTGACATCGACTGCCGATTGTCTAGAAAAAGTGGGAGTCTTAACCTCCCACTACCCCAAGGGCTTCCTGAGGCCTGTAGTGGGATCACTTTACTTTATTCGAGAATAAGGTACTTAGGAAAATGTTTGGACCAAAGAGAGATGAACAGACAGGTGAATGGAGAAGACTACATAACAATGAACTACATGGTTTTTATAGGAATCCAAATATAATAAGAACAGTTAAGTCTCGTAAACTGCGATGGGCAGGACATGTTGCAGGTATGGAGAATGAAAGACTAGCATGGAAGCTTCTTGTAGGAAATCCAGAGGGAAGTAGATTATACAGGGAATGATTGGAAAGCGTTAGCTCAGGAAAGGGATATATGGAGAGCTTATGTCCGCTCGGCCATGAACCCACGGGTTCGATAGTGTCAGTGAGTAAGTAAATAAGTAACTTCTTCTTCTTCCTTCCAAGTATTAGGCCAAGGCCTGTTACGATCCTATAGAAAATTTTCCCTCCAGCGTTTCATAGGACGGCCCAGTGATCTTCGTCCTCTTGGTATATAATTATAAACAGCTTTGGGGATCCGATTTGAACTCATTCTTCCAAGATGGTGTTTCCAATTTAGTTGGTACTGTTTAATATATTCCAAAATTGGCGTAGTCTTCAATTCTTTTAAGATATCGGTGTTCCTTTTCCGATCCCATCTGGTGTAACCCGCTGTTCCATGAATCTCATTTCACAAGCCGTTATTCTGCTTTCATGTTGTTTTTTTAGTGTCCATGCTTCACTACCATAGGTCAACACTGGTCTAGCCAAAGTGTTATATAAACGTAATCTGGTGTTTTTTTGTACAAGGGATGGTTTCATAACTTGATTAATAATTCCTAAACTTTTATTATAACTAGTAACTTTTTCAGAGATATCCTTTTAAATAAGTAACTAACTGACACTATAGAACCCATAGGTTCATGGCCGCACGGACATAAGCTATCCATACATCCCTATCCAGAGCTAATGTTTTCTAATAATTCCCTGCATAATGTACTCCCCTCACATTAGATTTAATGTTATTCTCCCACCTCATTCTTGGACTACCAACTGGGCGTTTTCCCTCTGGTTTTCCTGCAAGAAGTTTCCATGCAAGTCTTTCATTCCCCATACGTGTAACATGTCCTGCCCATCGTAGTCTGCGAGACTTAACTGTTCTTATTATATCTGGCCTCCTATAAAAAACATATAGTTCACTGTTTGATAGTCTTCTCCATTCACCTGTCTGTTCATCTCTCTTTGATCCAAAATTTTTCCTACGAACGTTATTGTCAAACACTCGTAATCTCCTTTGTTCCCTTAAAGTAAGAGTTCATGTTTCGCATCCATATAATATTACTGGTAGAACAATAATAATAATAACAATAAGCACAAATAAATTAAATCAATTCTGGAAATGCATGTTATTGTGCATTACAGGGACATTTGTTCTCTCAAATTCTCTACAAGAACGTTGAGCTAGAAATATATAAAATTGTTATTCTCCCTGTTCTATTATATGGATGCAAAACATAAATTCTTACTTGAAGGGAGAAGAAAAGATTACGAGTATTTGAGAATAAAGATCTTAGGAAAATTGTTAGACCAAATATGGATGAACAGACAGGCGAATGGAGAAGACTACATAAGAGTGAACTACATGGTTTTTATAGGAAGCCAAATATAATACTAACAATTAAGTCTCGTAGACTGCGATGGGCAGGACATGTGGCGCAAATGGGGAACGAAAGAAGGACATGAAACTTCTCTACGAAAACCATAGATAGAACGTCAAATTGGTTGTCCAAAATGAGGTGAGAGAATAATATTAACTATAATTTCAATCATTATCGTCATTAACATTAATATTTTATTACTTTTTTTATTGGCAGGTTTCACATCATCTTTCTGCTCCAAATTAATATACTGTCATTCTCCTCCACATCTCTCAGTCATTCCAATCTCCATCGCCCAATCCCTTCTCTTTCATGCTGCTCAAAACACCATCAATCCACGTTATTTTTGGCCGTTCTCTTCATCTTCTTCCATGTTGCACCCGTTCTAGTATTCTTCCTGTCTTCTCTCGCTCTTTTTATATGGCGATACTATTTTTATTATGCTTTTTATGAAATCCACAATTGAAGTTCAACATTCATCTTTTGTTTAATTACACTGTTTGTTATTTTATCACTTCTGGAAATTTCAGCTCAACATCTCAAAAAAAAAAAACATTTCTGTAGAATTTTTATTTAATTATTCTATATTTTATTCCCATGCGTCCGAATCGTATGTTATCTTACTCATTATTGTATTGAAATTATTATTATTATTATTATTTTTATTATTTATACCTATGAGGAATCGGTATATGAATTTTAACGGAATTGTGGTTACATCTTGTATTCTGTTCATAAACTTAACCAAATATTTCTAATTGTTTACCTGCAAGAGCAGCACAACGTAACTGACAATCACTCCCACCGAACTGCACAGAAATGATAAATTTAGTGTAAAAAGTCCACAAGGTGTAGAATCAAACGGCAGGTCCCTCACTAGCGACACGAAGACCATCAATTCACTCACAACTTCTTGTGGTAACTCATTTCTTGTTATCGTTTTCTGAATATTCATAACTATATTGTTTGCTTGTTCGGACGCTAGATGGCAGTTCAGTAAAACCAATATAAACAGCGAGAAATCATAAGCACACATCAGTAAATAATAAATAGCTTGGTTTTGATTTTTACCGCTCATTATCACTTTTACTCCCCAAAACAGCCCAGAAATACACAGAACTAAACACGTTGCTACTCCACAAACACTCGGAATTTCGTATGTAGACATCACCAGCTGTTTTGTTTCGTGCAAATCTACGTATGTTTTTCGCAAATTGTGAATTGTTTCCATTGTTTTTTCTGTTTTTAATCTTTCTTGATTGTATGGTTGATGCAGTATTGATGATTTTGTTGTGGTTATATTTATTTGTTGATGTTTTATACACATTGTCAGCATGTCGTTGATTGTTTTTAATCTATCTTTGAGTTTACTGAACCAAGTCTTCAACTGTATCGATGTTAACATGCCTATCAGGTATGGTACAAGTTCGGCAGTTCTCATTGCAACGTTTGTTGAAGAAAATGATCCATAAACCCAACATTTACAGACAACAAACACCGCATTAATCACAATTATGATCAGAAGTTCTTTTAGCAAACACAGCCTTTCCTTTCTGTATATTTTGTTATCTGGTACCAGTGTTTTGTCCAAATCAACAAACTTTGATGCTATAAGTGGAAAATTCTTTCTGTGGGCAATGTTGTTTATTAAATTTGCAATAACTGTAAAATAAGTTGTAAATACACATAATATGAAAGCTATTCCAAAAGTTGCTATTTTCCTGTTTTGAAAATCAATTGACACAGAAGCAAGGTGATAGCCCAAAGCTATTACACAGAAGATCCAGACAATAGTCCAGAGAATGTAGAGGATCTTATGTTTGAGACATTCGTGGTTATCTTTGCTGAAGAATGACACAGGCAGCAAACCAAACAATCCTGACAGTAGATACAAAGGTTTTACAGTTGCAATAATGTCTGCCTGTGTCATGTTTGTTGCGCCTCTGAACAATTAGTACTGACGTGAAAATGTTGCATATTGACATCAAATATCGCATTACTGTCGGATTGCGTGACAACGCGCTTAAGCCCAGGTGTATGTTTTTTTCAATAATTGATAACATGTATATGGAGACGTTATGTTTAGATGACTGCAAAGTCAATTTAGATATAATCATGTTGTATTTATGAGCAAACTGGCTTAGTTCATAGACAGGATCTTCAACTTAATGTTCTGTTCTCCCTATAATAATCAAATCATCAACTATAATTAATGTTGTAGAATTTACATAGTGCTACTTCTAAAGTCCTTCCCTTCCCTGTTGGAAACGTACTGACTAAGGTAATTTAGCTAGCGCCTACCATGCATACAAACATATTAATTACACAAATCAAACGAGCCTGATTAACAACATTAACTCATAAACGTAATTTAGTCTGTGTAGAAACAGAAATGTAAATAATATTTGTTATTTTATCCGGATACTAACTACAGATTCACCATTTGTAATATTCATATCACCACTTCTTTTCAGTTTTGAGAATTTTCTCCACAATGAGTTCGGTGAAGTTTGGTAAAACAAACGTTTCTTTAACAACACCTACCTGTCTATCTTTCATCATTTCATAAAAATATCACATTCCTTGCAGGTATATTTTTTCTTGACTTCTCGGGCAGTAACGTTTGTTCATTTTCTCTTGCCAATTCACAAATTAGGTCTGAAATATTTACATAGTCTTCCATTTTGAATGTATTGTTGAATTAACAAACTCCCTAGACAATTCCTCTATCAACAAAGTTTATTTTTGCATATAAAAAAGCGACGATCAAATAATTTGCTTATGTGCATAATAACCACTTCTTTCCTTTTCATCATAAACAACCAAGACATAAACTTATGTATTCAAATGAGTATTATTAGTTATTATAACCTCATGCGACTTACCAAGCCTCAGATTCACTCGGTTGGTAACCTGTCGCCCTCAAGATATAGTAACCACAAGAACAAACTTGGTACATAAATAACTATCACATAATAGAATTAAGAATGAAGTTTTACGATTGAGTTAAGATGGAATTACGATATTTCCAACTTTCTCAGTTGATATCATCTGAACCCAGGTTTGTGTGTTGATGACATTTCTAACAATTCTAATCCTTAAACTGCATTAGAATAACAACATAGGTACAAATCACTCCCACTGTACTGCACAGAAGCGACAAATTCAGCGTAAACAGTCCACATGGCTTGAATTCAAATGTCATATCTTTCATCTGCGACACAAACTTCATCAAATCCCGTTCAACTGCATTAGAAAAGTTGGGTTTTGCTATAATTTCCTGAATGCATCTTGTTATTTTCTCCGGTTCTTCTGCTGCATTGTCACAGTTGAGCAAAACATATGCGAGCAACAACAAAATGTAAGAAACTACTACAAAATAAAGGATAGCATCCAATTTGTCAGTTTTGCTGAACAGAGCACATATTCCCCAATAGAGAGCTCCAACACAACTTATATACGTTGTCAGTAATTGAAGAACTATTGGTATTGCATACGTGGAAACAACCAATGTCTTCGTTTTGAAGAGTTCAATGTAAACATCTCTCATCAACTGAACATCTTCTGATTGCCTGAAGATTGATACTGCTGAAGTACACGCGGCATCTTCAACGAAACGTATGGCTCTGTTGGATGCTTTTGGTTTGATTAAATTTTCCTGATGATAGAATGTGTTTCCCGTTACGATTTTCGTAACAAGTTTTAATCTTTCGTTAAGTTTTTTAACAAACGTTTTGAACTGAATCAATACTATAGCATTCATGAACAATGGAATGTTTTCAACTGAGTAAAATAATATTTCTGTAAATGATTTAACTCCAGAAGTCCAACAAACACCGATAACGATGATTATATTAAACACCGACAACACTGCGATGTCTTTAATTGAATGGAATGTCTCCTTCTGGTGCAATGAGATACCTGATCGTGGTATCAGTATCTTGTCCACGTTCCATAGCTTGCACATTATCTGTGGGAAGTTGGTTTCTAAGAACAATATTGTTTATTAAGTTTATGACACACGCCATATACATGGAACAATAACTCAACAACATGGAAAAACCTTGTTTCGGCGATTTTTCAACATAAAGATTTATCACAACTAAAGAATCATAACAAGCAAAAACAGTACTAACAGAATACAAATTATTGTCCAAGAGATGTATAGAAATTTGACTTTACAAGATTCAGAATTTTTAAATTTGAAGAAAGGTGAAATAGGTAACAGTCCGAAGATTTCTGATAACATATACCAGAACTTTATTGTTGTGTTGAAAGATTCTTCGTCAGTGTTCATGCTTTTCATATGTGAAACAGCTAAATCCGAACTAGCTTGGTTTCAATTTCATGGTCAGCATCACGTGACTGTTCGTACGTGACTAGTTAATTATAATGGTTTATTCATGTATGTGTGGATAGGTATTCCGTTTACTAATATTATTGAGATAATATTGCGTTCAACACGGATATAAATAAATGAGGAGTTACGATATCCGAGGAGATGTAGAGGGATATTTTCCACATCTAAATATATAATAATAATAATAATAATAATAATAATAATAATAATAACTTTATTTTATCTGGCACAGTTAGGGCCGTAAGCGCTTATCTGCCACTCATCCAAGTTAAAAAGGTCGAAAATTAGTCTTACATCTAAATTGCAATAAACATAAATAATTACATTGTATATCTACAACACCTTTTTAATAGTTTAAATATTATTTAATACCTTTTGGTCATTACTAAAGGCTCTTCTTCCGTTATTTTTACAAGAAATGAGTTAACTATATATTTAACATTCTTACGTAATAACCATAAGGACATAATATATATTCTTCTGTGCTTAAAGGACCTTCCTCAAGACATAATGACGTGCCTTGTTCATTGCATCTCTATTTCCATTATAAAGTGCCTTTGCTCCAGGATAGAGGGTCTCCTAGCAGTGACATTTGCAGTTAGCTGTATTGGAAAAATGACCTTTTAGCAATGAGCAATTCAACTAGTAATGACATTGTTAACATAAACATTGAAAATTGTGAGTGAAATACTGATGAAAACACTAAATTATTAATATGCTCTCTCTCTCTCTCTCACACACACACACACACACACACGCACACACACATATACGCGCGCACACACACACACACACACACACACACACACATATATATATATATATATTTAATACATAAAAATTTCGTGTCACGTTGTTTGTCCGCGATGGAATCCTAAACTACTGAACCGTTTTTAATAACATTTTGCACACTGTGTGCAGTTTGATCCAACTTGAGACTTAGGGTAGTTTATAACTAAATTTATAGTCGCATTATTTTTTATTGCAAATTATTTGTTTATTATTTAACAAAGAGTTATAATTATCTGTGAGTTCCATACGATTCTAACAGATGGCGGTGTAATTATCTGTGAGTTTCATACGATTCTAACAGATGGCGGTGTAAGGTAATTTGGTAAGGTAATTGGTTTATTATTTAACAAAGAGAGATCCAGATGGCTGTGCTTTTTGTTGCAACCTCGAATTTCAATTGAATTACAAATATTGATTATTTCATAATTTAAGTGTGTTCAGTGTTTATTTTATTTTCAATATTATTAATTTCGTGTGTAAGTATTAGTTTTAAGTAATCTGGCTGAAAGACAGCAACTTAATTAAAAATTTTAACGTATACCTTAGCCACAGCAATGCGTGGCCGGGACTTCTAGTATAATGGGCTGACTATGGGAAAAAGGGACTGAAAATCGCAAGAACGTGTGGAGAAAAATAAGGAGGAGGTACTTAGATATAAACCAACAAGATACTTTCGCCGAATGTACAGGAAAACGCTCACTGTGTTTACAAAGAGACCTAAAACACGTCTGGGGAAAAGAATCGTATATACTCAACCTAGGATTTAAGGAGAGATCAGGGCTTGCTTGGTTCAGGTTAGGGGCATGGAAATTTCTAAAAATTAGCGACGATCACGATGTGCGAATATGTCAAATGTGCGGGAACTTTGAAAATGAGATACATATATTAGGAAAATGTGATGATTTTGAATATTGGAGACGTCAGTTATTACCGGAAAATTTCTAAATTCAAATCGGGAAAGATTGGCATGCTACGAGTTATTGGTAAATCCAGAAAATTGGATAAACTTGGGTAAATTTCTGGACAAAACGTGGAAAATAAGAACAACACTCATTCATGAATAAATACATGTTATCGAAATGCAATACCATTAATTCTTAACAATTATACATAACTTAATTAGTGTATAATGATATTGTATTATTATGTTATTGTCATGTTATTGTTTTTTGTTTTTCTTTATACCATTACCAATTATTGCTTTATTGTAACGGACTGTCAACAGCACGTACGGCTTACTGCCCGTGCGACCCATATTTGTAAATAATATTGTAAATAACTTACATTTTGTTTAATAAAGTCCCACTACTACTATTATTACTAGTATAATATATATATATATATTGTTACCATGGCAAACATAATGAAAATATGCGAATATAGCACAGTTATGTAACATAATTGTAAAATAAATCACAGTGTTTTACAGTTGTTAATGGTGCCATAATAAAAAAATACTTTATAAGAATTAAGAATGATCTTTTACGAATAAGCTAAGGTTGAATTTTGGACATTTCTAACTTTGTTAGTTGATAGTCACCAGAATCCTGGTTTGGTCTGCTGATGATATTGCTAACATTTCTAATCTTTCAACTGTACAAGAATAACAACATAGGTACAAATCACACCTAACGAGCTGCACAGAAGAGACAAATTCAACGTAAACAACCCACATGGCTTAAATTCAAATGTCATATCTTTCATCTGCGACACAAACTTCATCAAATCGCGTTCAACTGTGTTAGGAAAGTTAGGGTTTGCTATAATTTCTTGAATGCATCTAGTTATGCTCTCCGGTTCTTCAGTTGCATTATCACAGTTGAGCAAAACATATGCTAATAACACATAAATGTGTAAGAAACTACTAGAAAATAAAGCATAGCATCCAATTGGTCAGTTTTGCTGAACAGAGCACATATTCCCCAATAGAGAGCTCCAACACAACTTATATACGTTGTCAGTAATTGAAGAACTATTGGTATTGCATACGTGGAAACAACCAATGTCTTCGTTTTGAAGAGTTCAATGTAAACATCTCTCATCAACTGAACATCTTCTGATTGCCTGAAGATTGATACTGCTGAAGTATACGCGGCATCTTCAATGAAACGTATCGCTCTGTTGGATGCTTTTGGTTTAATTAAATTTTCCTGATGATAGAATGTGTTTCCCGTTAAGATTTTCGTAACAAGTTTTAATCTTTCGTTAAGTTTTTTAACAAACGATTTGAACTGAATCAATACTATAGCATTCATGAACAATGGAATGTTTTCAACTGAGTAAAATAATATTTCTGTAAATGATTTAACTCCAGAAGTCCAACAAACACCGATAACGATGATTATATTAAACACCGACAACACTGCGATGTCTTTAATTGAATAGAATGTCTCCTTCTGGTACAATGAGATACCTGATCGTGGTATCAGTATCTTGTCCACGCTCCATAGCTTGCACATTATCTGTGGGAAGTTGTTTCTAAAAACAATATTGTTTATTAAGTTTATGACACACGCCATATACATGGAACAATAACTCAACAACATGGAAAAACCTTGTTTCGGCGATTTTTCAACATAAAGATTTATCACAATGAAAGAATCATAACAAGCAAAAACAATTACTAACAGAATCCAAATTATTGTCCAAGATATGTATAAAAATTTGACTTTATAAATTCAGAATTTTTAAATTTGATGAAAGGTGAAATAGGTATAAGTCCGAAAATTTGTGATAAAATATACCAATATTTTATTGTTGTGTTGAAAGGTTCTTCGTCAGTGTTCATGCTTCTGATATGTGAAACAGCTAAGTGCAAACTAACATTTCGTCAATTTCATTGTCCGCAATTCGTGACTGCTTGTACGAGTCTAATTAATAAAGTATTATTGTAGATTCGTGTATACGTACACATCTCGATAAATGTTCCACTGATGCTTTATAGAGTTAACATTACATTCAACACAGATTTTATGAAACAAAAAAAGGGTTGTTTTGTACAATGTGATGCAAGAGGCACGTTAGCCACTTTTTAAATATTTAAACGAATGCAGAGAAAATTAATAACTAAGCCGATAGCGAGGAGATACTATGAGCCAACAGACACGTAACACCAAGCAATTGGGACAGCAACTAAACATCAATAAAACTAAATACAAGTTCACTCATAGAAATACATTATATATTTTAAATGAACAGTTAATGACAAATGAGAAAACACTTTTAAGAAGTGGCTGAATTCAAATACCTAGGAAGAATTATTACAAACACGAATGGTATGCACAAAGAAATTAATCATAGGTTCTACTCTGAATTATAAACTTTTATCATCCTAACTTCTCTCCAAATACATTAAGGGGGGGGGGCGATGGGTGAAATTTCTTTTTTCTGCACGTTTTGAGCTAGAGACTTGATGTTTTGTATAAACATTCAGTGCTTAATACATAATTATGTGTTTAAGTTTCATTCTTGTGAGTTATTTATTTTATGAGTTATTAAATATTATATTTAAAAATTGAATATATTATAATTAAATGGGTTCCACAATGTTTTAGTAAAAGTCTGATTTTTTACAAGACCCCTCATCCATCCATCCATAGTAATTCTGCCCGAAGGCAGGTCCTTCACTGCAATCATAGCATTTTCATGCTATGCTTGCAGCTTTACTAGGGAATTGTGTAGGTGTGGTGGCTAAAGACCCCTCAAATATTTAGAAAAAACATCATGCATTTGAATTCTTATAATGTGAATACAAAGGGGAAAAAAATGTTGTACCTCTTGCGTGAAATTATAAAAAAAAATTGCATGCATTGTATTTTTTATTTCATAAAATACTACTTCAATCATGGAACCCATGCACTCCTTTGTTATTCATTGGTTTTAGAACATGCAGTAAAAATGTTAACCTTCTAGGACAAAATTTGTGAATTCCATTCAATTTTGAATGTACACAAATGCAGTGGAAATAAAAGTGTGGAAAAACAAGTTTAAAGATTTGCTTGCAGCTTAAATACAATATGTAACATACAGACCTAATCAGCACTTTAGGACACTTAGAAGCGTCATTAGCCTCTGAAACTTTGCCAACATATAAATCAGAGTACAGGCCATTTTTTAGTATAAAAAACAAACAAAAATGCCAATTTTGATCTTAAATGGTCAATTTTTTACCCATCACCCCCTTGAACTGAAAATATAGAAGACTGTTATCTCCCAGTTATATGTATGCGAAACATGATAATTTACTTTAAGGGAAGAGAAAAGTTAAGGAGTATTATGTTTTCAAGAATTAAAAATGCTCTTTTACAAATAAATTATGATTAAATTTTGGATATTTCCAACTTTGTTAGTTGATAGTCACCAGAATCCTGGTTCGTCTGCTGATGATATTCCTAACAATTGTATTCTTTCAATATTGTATAAGAATAACAACAAATCACACCCACTGTACTGCACAGAAGAGACAAATTCAACGTAAACAGTCCACATGGCTTGAATTCAAATGTCATATCTTTCACCTGTGACACAAACTTCATCAAATCGCGTTCAACTGCGTTAGGAAAGTTAGGATTTTGCTATAATTTCTTGAATGCATCTAGTTATTTTCTCCGATTCTTCAGTTCCATTGTCACAGTTCAGCAAAACATATGCTAACAACAACAGATTGTAAGAAACTATTAATAAAAAAAAGAATATCATCCAATTGGTGAGTTTAACTGAACAAAACAAATATTCCCCAATAGAGAGCAACAACACAACTTATATGCGTTGCCACTAATTGAAGAACCAGTTGGTGTGTTTAACTGAACAAAACAAATATTCCCCAATAGAGAGCAACAACACAACTTATATGCGTTGCCACTAATTGAAGAACCAGTTGGTGTGTTTAACTGAACAAAACAAATATTCCCCAATAGAGAGCAACAACACAACTTATATGCGTTGCCACTAATTGAAGAACCAGTTGGTGTGTTTAACTGAACAAAACAAAATATCCCCAATAGAGAGCAACAACACAACTTATATGCGTTGCCACTAATTGAAGAACCAGTTGGTGTGTTTTAACTGAACAAAACAAATATTCCCCAATAGAGAGCAACAACACAACTTATATGCGTTGCCACTAATTGAAGAACCAGTTGGTGAGTTTAACTGAACAAAACAAATATTCCCCAATAGAGAGCAACAACACAACTTATATGCGTTGCCACTAATTGAAGAACCAGTTGGTGTGTTTAACTGAACAAAACAAATATTCCCCAATAGAGAGCAACAACACAACTTATATGCGTTGCCACTAATTGAAGAACCAGTTGGTGTGTTTAACTGAACAAAACAAATATTCCCCAATAGAGAGCAACAACACAACTTATATGCGTTGCCACTAATTGAAGAACCAGTTGGTGTGTTTAACTGAACAAAACAAATATTCCCCAATAGAGAGCAACAACACAACTTATATGCGTTGCCACTAATTGAAGAACCAGTTGGTGTGTTTAACTGAACAAAACAAATATTCCCCAATAGAGAGCAACAACACAACTTATATGCGTTGCCACCAATTGAAGAACCAGTTGGTGTGTTTAACTGAACAAAACAAATATTCCCCAATAGAGAGCAACAACACAACTTATATGCGTTGCCACTAATTGAAGAACCAGTTGGTGTGTTTAACTGAACAAAACAAATATTCCCCAATAGAGAGCAACAACACAACTTATATGCGTTGCCACTAATTGAAGAACCAGTTGGTGTGTTTAACTGAACAAAACAAATATTCCCCAATAGAGAGCAACAACACAACTTATATGCGTTGCCACTAATTGAAGAACCAGTTGGTGTGTTAACTGAACAAAACAAATATTCCCCAATAGAGAGCAACAACACAACTTATATGCGTTGCCACTAATTGAAGAACCAGTTGGTGTGTTTAACTGAACAAAACAAATATTCCCCAATAGAGAGCAACAACACAACTTATATACGTTGCCACTAATTGAAGAACCAGTTGGTGTGTTTAACTGAACAAAACAAATATTCCCCAATAGAGAGCAACAACACAACTTATATGCGTTGCCACTAATTGAAGAACGATTGGTATTAAACATCCAATGTCTTTGTTTTGAAGAGATCCATGCATACACCTCTCAACAACTGACTGATTGCCAGAAGATTGATTTCGCTGAAGTATCCACGGTATCTTCAATGAAATGAACTGGTCATCTGTTTGCTTTTGATTTGATTACATTTGCCTGGTGATAGGATGTGTATTTTGTTACGATATTGTTGACGAGTTTCGATCATTCGTAAAGTTTTTTTTTAATAAACGTTTTGAACTGTGGTAATACTATAGCATTCATGAACATTGGCATATTTTCAACCGAGTAAATTAATATGTCTGTTAACGATTTAACTCCAATAGTGCAACAAATGCCGATAACAATGATTAATTAAACTCCGACAAAACTGCAATATCTTTAAGTGTGTCTAATATCACTTTCCAGTACAGTGAGACACCTGATCTTGGTATTAGTGCCTTGTCTACTTTCCAGAACTTGCACATTATCTGTGGGAAGTTGTTTCGAGGAACAATGTTGTTTATGAAAACAAGGCTCATCAACACAGAGTGATCTCGTTTCAGCGATTCTTCAAAATGAAGGTCTATCAAAACGAAAGAGGCATAAGAAACAATAACAACTACTAACTGAACCCAAATTAATATCCAATAGAAGTAAAAAATTTTGACTTTATAAGATTCATATTGTTTATATCTGATGAAAGGTGAAATAGGTTAAATTCCGAAGATTTCTGATAAAATATACCAATATTTTATTGTTCTGTTGTGTATTTCGTCGTCAGGGTTCATGCTTTTGGTATGTGAAACAGCTAAATGCGAACAAAGATTGAGTGATTGTCAATATTACGTGTTTTTTGGTATTGTCTAGTTAATTTAAGTTTAATTGTGGGTTCGTGGATACGTGGATTCCTGAAAAATTATTCCATTCAATATGTAATTTATGAAGAAAACAGACAGTTTTGGTTTCTTGGATTTGATGCAGATCAAACATTATCCACTTTTATGCATTTATATGAATTCAGATTAATTTTAATAACTAAGGCAATAGCTAGGGGATATTAAAGGCCAACACACATATAGTAACAAGAAATTTGAGCTGGAAGTAAAAAAACAATAAAACTAGATATATGGTCACACATACACATACATTATACAATGCAAATTGTCACTTAACGTCAAATGAGAGAAAATTTTGAAGAAGTGGCTGAATTCAAATACCTGCGGACAATAATTCCAAACATGAATGAGATGCAAAATGAAACTAGTAGTAGTAGTAGTAGTAGGACTTTATTAGACAAAAAAGTAAGATATTTACAATATTATTTACAAATATGGGTCGCACGGGCAGTAAGCCGTACGTGCTGTTGACAGTCCGTTACAATAAAGTAATAATTGGTACTAGTGTAAAGAAAAATAAACAAAAACAGCAATAACATTACAATTACATAAAGAAAGCACAATAAAAATATTACAATTAAATAATAACACAATAGCATAAAACATAGGTTATATTCTGTAAATTCAAACGAATATGCATTTCATGGAGTCTTATCGTCCCAACGTCTCTCAAAAAATAAATAAACTGAAAATATATAAAAGTTATATTATAAGGACGTGAAATATAGACTCTTATTTTAAGCGAGAAGAAAGAATTAAGAGTATTTGAGAATAAAGTGATGAGAAAAAATTTTGGAGCAAAGAGATACGAAATGTCAGGTGAAAAGAGTGAATTATATAATAGTGAGTTATACGAGCTTTATGTGGAACCTGTGTAATAATTACAGTTAATCTCCCAGACTATGATGGGTAGGGCATCTGGCACGAATGAGGAATGGGAAAAGACATAGAAAATCCCTGAATAAAAACCAGAAGGGATGGTTCAAAATGCGATGGGAGAATAATGTTAGCCATGATTTGAGAGAAATAGATTATGCAGGCGATGATTAGGAAACATTCAGTATGTGAATGTATGGAGAGCTTATGTCCTAGCGTCCATAAAACTACGAGGTCAGTAGTAGCAATGTGTTAGTTATTTATTATAGTTTTTGCGTACATAGTTACTTGGCTTTGTGCAAGTCAATATAAACATTAGGGTTATAACTTTTGTGAAATAAAATATTTCCTGTGCAATGAATGGGTAAACGTTTGCTTCAAGGCAGGTGAACTTTTAGGGTCGCATGTTTGGACGCATTAGACAGTAAAATGCCTTCTCTGCTGAGCAAGTTGTATGCTAATACGATTTTGCTTACTCAGAATTCTGTTCATGCGATAATAATTGGTTAAATTTGTAAGCTACCTGCGGAGGTACCTTACATGAGCAACTCAAATTAAAATCCCGAAGGGAACCGAACGGGAACCGATGGTAATCGATGTACTTTGCTGCTTTATCCAACATTTATCCAAGATGTCGGACCTTGAAGACTTCGATCATGTTTTCGGTATACACGGAGAAGAGGAATTTGATAGAGTCTACCAAAGAATTCAACTGGAAGAACAGGAGAATCGGCGTAATATTGCGTGTCGCAGACGTGTTTGTATACGGTATTATTTGCGGGATGCAAGCATAAATGCATTCCTCTATAGCAGATGAAAATAACGGAAGTGGTTTTATCGCTGAGAATTCTGGGTAATTCGTTGCCAATATTACGAAAACGTCGACTCTCGTGCATGACCGTTAAGTCGGCCGTTAATTCGTTCTCAGCAATTGCTCACGGTGAATCAGCTCACTAGTGATTGGAAGTAATTTGAGTAGAGAGTAATGTTCTAACATACGACCCTTAGTCATTCATCTGTGCCATAACCACAACGTATGTGAAGATCACACCAACTGTGCTGCACAGAAAAGGCAAGTTTAAAGTGACAAGTCCACAAGGTGTGAACTCAAGTGGCATATCTCTCATCATAGACAGACATATATTTGATTCATGCTGTATATATTGGGGCAGATTACATCTAACTATCAGTTTCTGGACATTTGAAGTTATCTTCCCAGTTTCATCAGATGTCTGATGACAGTTCAGCAAAATCCACGCCAGCAACACAAAGACGTACGTAAGTTCAAACACATCAGCAATAGCTTTTAATACATCCGTTCCTTTGGATGCAATAGCAATTCCATCGAAAACTGTTGATACAGACAGCAAGTAACATGTTATTATTTGTAAAACAATAGGTATTCCATACGTGGTATTTATCAGTTCTTTGGTTTTATACAAATCAATATAAACACTTTGTATCAGCTGAATTTGTTCTAATTGTCTGATGACTGAAACTGCTGATATGTCTTCAACAATCTTTATATATCTTCTCGATGTCTTTGATTTGGGGAATTTTGATTTGTGATGTTTTCTGTAGTTTTCGATTATGTTGTTAATCATTCTTAATCTTTCGTTTAGTTTTTTGACTAAAGTATTGAAATGTATGCTCACAATTCCACTGATGAGAAATGGCAGGTTTGCAGTAAAATTGAATGTAATGCTGTAAATAGCTGTGCTACCAAAAGCAACACAAACAGAGACGTTAAGAGCTATGTAAAGTAGACACACGACTGTAATGTACTTAATGGAACACAACTTATCCTTGTCGTACACCTGAACACCACATCTTGGCATCAATGTGTTGTCCACCTTCCAAAACGTGTTCATTATTTTTGGGAAGTTCTTTCTTTTCGCGATGTTGTTTATTAAAAAGACCACACTTGACAAAAACATGGCGTTGTAAGAAATGCACATAATCATTCTTAGTTTTAGTGGCCCCTCTATGAACATGTCCCTTAAAACATGTGTAACATAAAATCCAAGTACAGTCATTAGCAATATCCAAAACACACTCCAAGCAAAGTAGAGACATTTAACTTTCAAATTTTCATGTTGCTTATATTTTTTTATGAATGGTGAAATAGGTGTTAAACCAAAAATCTGTGATAAAATAAACAAGTATTTTACACTGTTGTTAAATTTTTCTTTGTCCATGTTGATGTATTTTGTTGCTTTGCAAAACTGTAACTGGACACAGTGTTTGAATGGATTAAATGACATTATTGAATGTTACGTGACTGTTTCTTTTTTAATTACGATAATTGCACATTGTTTGCGTGCAATAAGGGCTCAGAGGGGTAAATGTAACCAGTAATCAAAGGATTATATCTCTTATTTAAATTACATCATATAGTTTCATTATTTCGTGTTATTTAATTATATTTTTATGTTTGAAAATGTACATAGTTTTTTTATGTTTCACAATATTTTATAATTTTAATAATAGATTTCTCATTCACATTACATGAACAATTGCACCAGGTATCGTGTTAATATTTATTGGACGAGTAAAGTGATCCCACTACAGGCCTCGGGAGGCGCTTGGGGTAGTGGGATGTTAAGACTCCCACTTTTTCTAGAAAATCGGCACTTGATGCCGGCCGGGTTGTCAGCCCTGCGTGATGACCGCCTTTACCCCCAGAACAAGCACCTGATACTCACTTCAGTTAGAGAGGCTGAGTCGACCCCAGGGCCATGGTGCCGCCAGAAGATTTGGGTCAGTTTAAAAATCCTGACCTCACCGGGACTTGAACCCTCGACCTTCCGGTTTGTAGCGCACTGCCTTAACCACTACGCTACGGCGTGCCCCCTTTACGAGTACTTTAGTTAATAGACCAATAGTTACATTAAAAACTATTGGTCATCGATGATGCTGAAGCTATGAATTTTAATATTTATTGAAGGCTGAATTGTATTCTTACAAAATCTTGCAAAATAAAATGAATCTAAGAACTTTTCGCCTTCTATATCTACAGTCTATCCGTGAAATGTGTTAAGAAATTTGTCAGTTTTTCGATTAGACATCTTTCTCGCTTGAAACTAGGCCCTTCCCCCACCCCTTGGGATACCTCGGTCGTCATGACCATACTCCCAAGTCCTAGTTCTAGTCCTCCCTATCCTATGTTCACGTCCACGTTCAAGTTCACGGTCCTTAAACCAACACCCCAGGGAGAGGGTGTTGGAGTTTGCAAGTTCTGGGAATTGCTGAGCTACATAGTACATCAGGTCGCTCATTCCTGACGACCCCACAGTTGGTCCACGGGCTCCTTGAGCCTAGCCGGGAGGACTGATGTCGCAGATCCACCGACCATTCCCCTGTTCTGCCTCCAGGGACGTGTCCTGCAGCTGTTGTGAGACCGGCTAGGGCTACAAGCCCAACAGTGTGAGACTTTTAGTACATCCAGGTGCTCATCTCCTGGCGACCCCACAGTTTGTCGACGGGCCCGTAGGCCGAGCCAGGAACCAGTACAGTTGCTCCCCTCTGCACTGGTCCGAGCCGAGCCCTGGTCTGCCGCCAGGGACGCCTTCTGCTGCAGTTGTGGGCCAGCACGGAGCTCGCAAGCTCCAACAGATGAGCAAATAGTAAGACAAGGCGCTCAACTCTTGTCTACCCCACTAATGGTTCACGAGTCCCTTGGACTTGACCGGGAGGACTCTCTACCGCATACACCGACCTTTCCTCCAGTGCACCAGCTGGGGAGGTGTTTGGTTGCTGAAATGGGTCCAGCCTGAGCATTAGTACGTCAGGTCGCTCAACTCCTGACGACCTCACAGATTGTCCTTGGGTCACTCGGTCCCAGAGTCGGCGCTAAGTCCCCTGAAACTCTAGTCCGAAATGAGTAATGCCACTTGATCTGTTCTCCTTCCTGTACTTCCTACCGCAGCCTAATTCGAGGTGCATTTTTGTCCGCCTCCTGCGTAGATGGTTTATTTCGAAAAGCTTCTCTACAGATTCTATGGACAGACTATACATGATCGTGTAGCCGAAACAAATGTGTAGGTAAGTTCAGTCAAGGAAGTATGTTGAACAAGTGAAAGCTACTAACATACCATAATCTTCCTGCACCTAGTTAATCCACTGTCATTCTCCTGCACTTCTCTCTGTCATTCCAATCTCCAGCGTCCAATCACTTTTCCCCTCATGCTGCTCAAAACATGAAAACGGAAATGAGTACTGCACTGTTGTTCTGGGGGTAAAGGCGGCCGTCACGCAGGGCTGGACCCGGCTGACATCAAGTGCCAATTATCTAGAAAAAGTGGGAGCCTTAACCTCCTACTACCCCAAGGGCCTCCTAAGGCCTGTAGTGGGATCACTTTACCTCTATATTTAGATTTCTAACAAATGAGCCCCCGATTCTCTTATATATTTATTAAAAATTATTTAAAATCCAGTTGTTTTCCGTCGCCCTAAAAGAAATCACCTTCACCAGTTGTAAAGGTCCTTAACATCTTCATCTGTAAGTCCCAGTTCACTCTCACACCGTCCATACAACCTTCCTTAGGTCTTTCCCTTTTTTTTCTTTTTCCATCTATTCTCCGCTCCAAGATCTTCTTAGTGATTCTATCGCATGTCATCCTCTTGAGATGTCCTTTATTGTCAGTAATGCATTTGTTTTAACTTCACAATTTTCGTAATTTCAAGGATTCTATTTTTTCTAATCTGTATTTCCTCGACTATTTAACTCATGCCCCAAATGGGAGTTAATGACCAATCACATTTCAATGATTTCTATTTTACAACCAATCAGAGTCGTGTTTCACCAAATATTTATCAGTGTTATAATTACCATATTAAAGAAAGCTCCTCCTTACAATATTGCGTTCCTTTTGCAATAAATAGTATGATCTGGTTGCAGTGATAAACAAAAGAAGCAGTAGAAGCGTACCTATAGTTTCTCATTTGTTTTCAAACATCGCCGTTTACATTAAATATATAAATATTTTAAAATAACTATAGTTAAATAATGATTTGTGAGTAAACAGCTTAATTTTATTCGTTAAATAGTCCTAACAAATGCCACTCTTGATTTCCAAATTCTCTAGATAAATTCACTCCTCACTTCGTGAGTCGTGAATTTATCGATAATTTGGAAATCACTCGTGGCATTACTTACGATAATCTTCTCCAGTTATCCATCTCTGTTGATAATACCTTGTTAGCTTGGCACCATATCTGTGATCCATATGCTATAAAATTCTCTACAATAGCCTTATATATACACACACACACACATGCATATGTATATATATCATCATCACCCGGTATCATGGAAGCTGCCAGCGTCTTCCGGAAACCAAACGCCAATTCCTCTCTGTCCATCCATTAATCTCCCTCCAATCCTCTGATATTCATAGCTGCTTGTACCCCTTCTATCCAAGTTTTCTTCGGTCTTCCTCTCTTCCTCCTTTCTATTTGGATCCATTCCATAACAATTTTAGGCAATCTTTGCTCTGATATATATATATATATCCATTACACCACCAGGCGAATCCAATTCAAACATTTATTTTTCTTATATATGTATTATATTCCCCATTATTACTAGATGTCGCGAGAACTCGGTCTTCACTGCCATCTAGTAGCTGACTATAACAAGTAAGCAAATTAAAGAGAATATTTTTACTTTATAGCAGTGACGCTTTATCGATGTTATAATTAAATATTTAACATTGAGCAATGCAAGCTTAATATGGTATGATAATATATATATATGTGTGTGTGTGTGTGTGTGCGCGCGCGCGCGCGACCTTATATCACTTCCGAACTTTATTTCTGATGATTTACCTTTGTTTTATCATCGTCATCAACTATGTCTCTAGTTGTTTTGTTTTCACGCGGAATTATTAAAATTATATTTATTCTGTTTTGAAATTTTGTAGTATAACCGATATTCAATTTGATGAACCTTAAAAACAAAACAAAAACTTTTATTTAGAAATATTCATGTTTGTCATGTTTAATGAAGGATGAGGTAGTTGTTAAACACAAAATTTGAGATAACAGGTAGAAATATTTTAGAATGCTATCAGATTAGTTTTGTCTGTATTAATGCATGTTGTGGCTTTGGTAAACTCAAACTTGACTGTCGCCAGTTGAGAGATGCACAGATATGAAAGTGCTTGCTTGTTCTATTTGATTATCTTGATTTCATAAATAAATATATAAATACTGTTGTTTCCATGACAAATATCACAACTGTTGCTACAAATATACCTCAAAACATATAATTATTGTAAATATTTTTTCCATTTATTAAAGTTAATTTATTGTGCATTAAACAATAAGAAATGCTCAGTTACATAAAATAAATTGTTTGTCCACATTTCCCCCAAATGCATTAAAAAGTATGTATTCCTATTCAACGTGGTGGACTGGTGGTTATGTTTTTTGCCTCTGGTCCCGAGGGTTGCGGGTTGAAACCGACCGGGATCAATGATTTTTTTAGTATGGAAAAGTTGATGGAGGAAGTTCTCCGGGGAAGATTTCAGGACGTGGGTCTCGAGTCTGAAGATTTTCAGGCTGGTGATAGATCCTTAAGTCTGAATAAAGAGGCATCTAAGCAAACTTTAACTACTTTCATCATCCTAGTAATACCTTATACGCCCACTAGATGTCTCATTGTGTTGGTATGTTGACCGCATACTATTCATGACATCTTTACGGAAATAAGCCTAACTAAATTAATTTGGTCTAGAAACTCCTAACTAAGAAGAGACTAAGGCACTACATTGGGTTGTTGCGCTATTGTAGACAGATTCAGCTAAGAGCTGACAAGATGGCAAACGTAAGGAATGCGTGAGGCATACTGGACTGATAACATTTATATCGGATACTTTTAGTACTACATGTCATGAAAATGTTTTTTTTAATATTCTATTATCCACATGTATACAATTTTTACTCGAACAATGTTTTCAAATATTTCAAAGGACATTTTTCTATATCAAAATGACATCAGTTCCAGTTTTTGCGATGTTCCATATTTTAAACTGTGTAATTTATACAAAAAAACTTTAACACAAACATTACATCAAAAATGCTCATTTCAATTGTTTTACCTTATTTTTTAAACTCGTCGTTTAATCACTACAGAATAATTGTCATCTCGCTTTTACCAGTATTATTTTATACGTAATATTCATCATCATCATAGTACATTCACGAATTTAGGCCATTTGTTGACCTGTTTCGGCCTCGAGAAAAACATCATCCAAAAGTCTTTTGAGTGGACGTCCTGAACTTCTTCTTCCTGCAGGTTGATATCTTAACATTTGTTTGGGCATCCTGTGATCTTCCATTCGCTGAACATGTTGAAACCATCTTGACTTATAATCAGAATTTTTTTTCTGAAGATCCCATGTGCAATCCTTTCTAACATGTCTTCATTTTTTAATGATCTAATAGTATCCTGCCGTCCTCCGAAGAATTTAATTTCTGTAGATCTAAGTATCTGCATATCTTTATATTTCAACATTCGTACTTCGGTACTTGAAAGTAAAGTTGAGTGCGAAATATTTATTATTATATATTCTGATTTCAAATATTTACACGTATATTGAGAATTTGTAACAATAATTGGGTCAAGATCAAACAAACATTCATTCTTCAATGTGTACCGTAACCACAACATACTTGCGGATCAAACCGATGTGCTGCAAAGAAAAAACAGGTTCAATGTGAAAAGCCCACAAGGTGTGAGTTGAAGTGGCGTATCTCTCATTATATATAGAAATGTGTTTAAATTACGTTTGACATCATGGGATACGTCACATCTGACCATCACATTCTGAATGTTTGAAATTATCTTCGCTGATTCTCCAGATACCTGATGGCAGTTGAGTAAAATCCACGCCGGCGTCAAAAACACGTATGCAAGCAGAAACATCAAAAACGAGTGTCAAATCATCAGTGTTTCTAGTTAAAGCATCGCTTCCCTCAATAACAGTCATAACAGACAGCGAATAACAGTTCAGCACCTGAAGTATAACAGGTATTTCGTAGGTTATGTTTAACAGTTCCTTGGCTTCGTAGAAGTCAATATAAATGTTTTGTATCAACTGAACGTCCTCTGATAGCCTGATGACTGAAACTGCTGACATATCTTAAAAAATGTTTATACTTCTTCTAGAAGTTTTCGAATTTAGGAAAATTGTTTTATACAGTTTTGCTGATAGTTAAAACCATGTTGTTAATTAATGTCACATTTTTGTTGATGTTTTGACCAATGCGTTGAATTGAAATGCTTAACACTCAGGTCACGAACATTGGCAGGTTTTCCAAAGAGTTGTGTATAATTTTATCAGAAGACGCTTCTCGAAATGCCCAACAAACAATGATGACAATAGCTAAATTAACTACACACACGATTATAATGTTTTTGATAGAACACAATTTCTCTTTTTCGTACAACTGATCACCTGATCTTGGTAGAGTTACGTTGTTCACCTTGCAAAATGTATTCATTATTTTTGGGAAGTTGTCTAATAAAGTGATCAGATTTCCTAGAAATATAATGGCATACGAAATTTTTACAGTTATTCTTACTTATGGAGGCACATCCTTGTACGAATTCGCCAAAACGTACCGAACATAGCGGTCATTTCCACTTGTTAATAGAATCCAAAACACAAGCTATGTGCAAACTTTTAACTTTGAAAATTTCATGTTTCTTGAATGGTGAAATTGGCGTTAAACCCAAAATTTGTGATAAGAGAAACAAACATTTTACGCTACTGTTAAATGTTTATTTGTCCATATTTATGTGAGTCTAACTGAAGTGAAAGTTCGTTTATACAAGATTAGAGTTTACAGTATCACGTGACTGAGAAGTTTTTACTATCTTATATTCCTACTGTTGTACCCATAAATAAAATAATAAAATTTAAACTGTAACTTTCCAGTGAAATATCAAATAATTTATTTATAATTATTAATATTGATTCGTATTTTGATATGTTGAGTTAATTTGTTATTTTCATGTACGTATAGCGTACACTGATCATTCAGAGAGTCGAAGAGACGATCATTTTTACGGGAAAAATATAAAATTCTGGACATGTTTTCGTTTTGAAAAAAAACAACCCGATGCCAGTTTAATACCCACATTGTGTTGTCATATCAATAATTCAAGGTAATATCAAAGTGCGTTCATTAAAGCCGCTAATAAGAGTTATTGTGTACAAAATATACCATCATTTAACACTTTTGCATTCTGTCTCCCCGCGATCTTACTTCCTTGGATTCAAAATTCACAGTTACTACGTGTTCTCCACTTTGCACAATGTGTTCACTTTGCACAACGTATTCAGTATTCTTGGTAGGTTGTTACTTTGCAAGATCACATTTGTGACGAACGTGGTGCTGTAAGAATGGGTCTCAATAATTGTTAGTTTTAGTGGCTCCTTCTTGAATATTTTTCAATTTTTCTCTTAAAAGATGTGAAATACTAAAAAAAGTACACTTGTTAACAATATCCAAAACACACTCCAAGCAAAGTAGAGACATTTAAGTTTCCAATGTTCATGTTTATTGTTTTTATGAATGGTGAAATAGATGTTAAACCAAAAATCTGTGATAATATGAACAAATACTTTACACTGCTGTTAAATTCTTCTTTGTCCATGTTGATGTGTTTTGTTGCTTTGTAAAACTGTAACTCGACTCAGTGTCTGAACGGGTTAAATTACAGTATTGAAGAAGTTACGTATCTGTTTAATTTTTAATTACGTTAATTGCACATTGTGTGCGTGTCATAAAGTCTCAGAGAGGTAAAATGTAGCATGTAACCTGAGAATTGTGTATCTTATTTAAATTAACTGACAGTTATACAGTGTTATTTAAGGATACATATTTGTATAACAAAATCTATTTTTTTTATTTTGTTTAGTAAGTTTCACCATGTTTCATTATTTTAATAATCGATTTCTTCTCGAAGGTCAACTGTTTTGAAGATGTATGAACAATTGCCCCAGGTATAATTTTAATCTCCCCATTACTGTTACTTTACACAATAGACCAGTAGTTATATTAAAAACTATTGATCGCACAAATATCAGGATATATGAAAGATTTAATTTGGCGCAACAAACATATGTCAATAGAAAGCAAAACCCGCATATACAGAACGATAGTTCGACCAGTTATCGTATATGGAGCAGAAACTAGAGCTGATACTACAAAAACTAAACAAATAATAAGCACATGCGAAATGAAAATCTTAAGAACTATTCAGGGGAAAACATTATTTGATAAAATACACAACACAGAAATTAGGGACAACTGCCATATTCAAGACATAACCAAATTTATTATAGATAGACGAAAATATTGGAAAGATCATATAGAAAGAATGGAAGAAAACCGGCTTGCAAAAAGAGCTAAAGAAGATAGATCAATGGACGGGAGAAGAACAAGAGGAAGACCAGCCAAGAGATGGATAGACAGTGAATGTACATCCAGTACCTCTTCCTCCGAGGAGTGATTTTGGAAATAAACAGGATAAAATCCTACAAATTAAGTTTAAGAAGAAGACCATCAATGACGCTGAAGCTATGAATATTCAGACTTCTTAAAGGTAGAATTTGATTCATACACAATCCCCCAAAATTAAATAGGAATTGAAGACATTTTCGCTTTCTGTATGTAGATAATCGTGTGGAAGTTATTATTGTATAAAACTTTCCTCATTAGATGATTGGCTCAAGGACAAAGTGATACGGAACATTAGTTTTCGAAGTTTGATGAAATGCAGTTTGTAAATAAATTTAAAAAAATCAAATTGTAATTGGAGTATATTCTATAAAGTGCAAAAGATGTTTTCTTAACCTTTTCACTGCTGAGATATTTCCAGCCTTTAAAACCCTCCTTGCTCAATGCAGGGAGAAATATGGAAAAAGTTTATTTAGGTTCCTAAGAGATGGCAGTATATGCCTGCTTAGTTTGAAAGCAATGCAATACGTATTATATAACTAGCAGGCGTTTGGAGTTGGAAATAAGAAAGAGACATAGGAAAACATGGTTAAATTTTGTTACACATTTAGAATCAGATTTGCATAAGCTCCAACCTAATGCCTTCAAAATATTAAAACATTTGAATAAATATATTAAAGAATCTACCAAAATTAATTGCGGAGTAACAAAAGAAGATTTTTTCAATTATTATATAAGTCTTTGGACTGACAATAGCTATGAAGATACAATTTTCCGAAATAATAATGAGACAGATTCCATAATATCATTGGAAGAATTGAACAATAGTTTAAAGAAATTAAACAATGGAAAGGCAACTGGCACAGATGGCTTGAATTCTGAATTGTACAAATATGCAGGCAAACAGTTCCATGAAAGACTGTTGTCATTCTTTAATAATGTATTCAAAAATGCAGATATACCACAAGAATGGAAGACAAGCATTGTTATACCCCTGTTCAAGAAAGGAGACAAGAGAAAAATGGACAACTATAGGGGAATCAGTTTGTTAAACACTTGCTACAAAATTTATGCAGACATTTTAAATGGAAAATTGAAAAGTTTCAGTGAAACATTCCTTATGGAATGTCAAAATGGATTTAGGAAAGGACGATCTTGTATTGATTCAGCATTTTCTGTTAAACTATTGCTTGAAAAAAGAAGAGATTCAACTTAGAAACACATTTTGCTTTCATAGATTTTGAAAAGCATTCGACACAGTCAAGAGATAAAAACTCTTAAATATATTGGAAGACAGAAATCTACCAAATTTACTTCGGCAGAACATACAAAATATTTACAAAGACAACACCATGAAGATTAAATTAAATAACAGATTTTCTGAAGAAGGAATTATAAACCGTGGTGTGAGACAAAGCTGCCCCCTATCCCCAACACTGTTTGCAATTTATATCAATGAAGTGATATGTTGCTGGAACAAAACATATAAATTTGGAATAAGAATATCGAAAATAGAAAATTAAACACCCTATTGTTTGCAGATGACCAAATAATAATAGCAAATTCCGAAGATAATCTACAGAAAGGTCTGTATGAACTTAACAAAATTACAGAAGAATATGGATTAAAGATATCTACAGAAAAAACAAAAATTATGGCATTTCAAGGTGTAGATCCTGTCAGAAGTAAAATTGTACTGGACAATAAAATTTTGGAGCAGGTGAATAATTTTACATATCTAGGATGCAATATCTCATATGAAGAAGAAAAGGATGTAAATGCAAAAATATCTAAATTTTTAAGAATTTTAGGGTTAATAAATTCTATCTTCAAGCCACAGTTAGTCCAAAAGCATTCAAGACTGAAAGTGTATAAAACACTGGCTCTTCCAACACTTTTGTATGGTAGCGAAGTGTGGACGTTGAAACAGAAGGATATACAGAGACTTAGATCTGCTGAAATGAGATATCTTCGGAGGACTGCAGGATACACACTACTAGATCACAAAAAAATGAAGACATCTTAGAAGAATTACACATGGAATCTTTAGAAAACAAAATTTCTGATTATAAGTCAAGATGGGTACAACATGTTCATCGAATGGAAGATCACAGAATACCCAAACAAATGTTAAGATATCAATCTGCAGGAAGAAGAAGACCAGGACGTCCACTCAAAAGACTTCTGGATGGTGTTTCTCTTGAGGCCGAAACAGGTCAACAAATGGCCTAAATTCGTGAATGTACTATGATGATGATGATGATGCTTTTGGAGTTGAGAATGGATATACACACCCATAGAACAGCAAGCATTTTCTTTGCCAACGGATATACCCGTTCGTAGCAGTGTAAAGGTTAAAATTTAAATTGATCCTCTAATGGCAGCGATGGCAATTTAGGAAGACACACCCTGTCCAAATCTAAGAAATTCCAAAATTTAGCTAAGAATCCTGGTATAGCACCTCTTGCTCCGGTCATCAATCCTGTGACAGTTATACTATCTAATTGGTGTTTATATTTCTAATAGTCAACTGTTAATTATTATTTGAGCTGTTGATTACTTATCACCCTGCGCTGAACCATACAGTGAGTCCAGCAGTCGGGAAATTTTTGAAATCGAGAATAAGTGGGGAATATTAAGCAACCAGGAAATTCTGCAATTAGACGGGTATTCCTAAAAGATATGCAACTATGAAATGAACATTTTCCCAATCTTTAAACCACATTATAAAAGTACGTACAGATTTTGGAATATTTTTTAGAAGAAATATTTATGAAACTGTAGCATATGTGTGGCGGAGTTAACAAGATATCGCGTTACAAAACAATACTCTGTGCTTATTCAAGACACGGACGTTTTGTCGCAAATCTCGTTTTTCGTATATAATATTTATAGAAGAACTGAAAAAAAAAACTTTATAAAATGAAGCAGGCAACGAAATTGCTGTCATAGACGAAATAATGAAACGATTAAAAAATAAGCTGTGAATAAAGTAATTTAACGTGAGATTGATTGCGATAGTTTGTCGTAACATAGTTCATGTTCCAATAATAAACAAATTAATTATTTTGCTCTTCTTATTTAAGGCCTTGCCATAAAAATAAATTATATGTTTTTACATTAATATAGTGAGGTTAAGAAGTGATTTTTACAGAAGCTACGAGAATGTTTAAAAACCGAGCGACAGCAAGGTTTTTAATTACGGAGATTCTGTAAAACGCTTCACAAACGTGCTTTATACAATATTTTTTGCGCGAGGATGTTCTGAAAACAATAAATATTAGTAAAATAATAACATACTTGTTTGAAATATTTGCGTTCTTTATAAACAATTGACTAACGTTAACAGAGTGGGCAGTATTTATTAGTTCAAACTACAGTAGTACTTGACACGAATCAGTTATAAAATGGCGACAAAGTACGCATTTATTGTTTTACATTGTTTCAAATAAATTTTAGTTCATTTAAAATGGAGTGATTTGTTTCGTATAATGTATATGAATACTATCTTTTGGATATTTTTTGTATATACATTGAATGTAGTATACATAGAGGGCAGTGATGTTACTTCCCAAACGCGTCTTTGTAATATGTAATATTACGGTATAGTTATTTGTATTACAGTATAGTTATTTAGGTTGGCAACCCCGAAATGTGGAAGTTGAACTTTCAGTCATGGTCACATTGCTTTAAGTACGACGAAACGCACTATCCCGCAAAAAAAAACATTATATAATGGAAATTGGTAGTTAACGACAAATGAGGGAAAGTTTGACGAAGTGGTTAAATTCAAATACCTAGGAAAAATAATTATAGGCCTAAACATGAATCAGATGCACTAATAAATTAAGCATAGGGTTAATTCTAGAAATGCCTACTGTTATGCATTACAGGAAATCTTTTCGTCCCAATATTTTTAACAAAACATTAAACTGAAGATATGTTAAACTGTTATCCCCCAGTTATATGGATGCGAAACATGGACTCTTGCTTCAATGGAGGAGAAACGATTATGCGTATTTAGAAATAAAGTTCTTAGGAAAAATGTTGAACCTAAGAGAGATGAACAGACAGGCGAATGGAGAAGACTACATTACAGTGAGCTGCATGATCTTTATAGCAAACCAGACATAGTGAGAACAGTTCGGGAAGGACAAGTGGCACGAATGGGAATGAAAGAGGGACATGTAAATTTACGGGAAAAAGTAGAGAGAAAGCGCCCAATTGGGTGGCTATAGTAAAAAGGAATCAAGCATGAAACAAGTTGAAGCATTTCTAATATATCTTCACTTTAAAAAAATGATACATTTTTAAATCTAAATACAGTGGCTAGAGTATATGCTAATATATTCCATAAATATGTGCCATATGTAATATATTTTACTCGTTTTATTGTTGAAAGTGGCTGTAGAAAATATCAGTAGCTTAAATTCAATTCTGGGTTCATGATTTCTTGTATGTTAAACCATCTAACATATGACGATACGTTTGGTGAATATTCATACAATTGTCATTCTCCAAACTGATTCACAAACACAAAATCACACCAACCCTGTTAAAAGAAGATACAAGTTCAATCTGAGAAGTCCTCTTAGTGTGAACTGAAGTGCGAATTCGATGTAGTGGACGGAAATATGTTTAAGTTTTGTAGCACATCCTAGGAAAAATCTGTTTCTAAACTTTTGGGATGATCTTCTCAGTTTCTTGAGATGTCTGAGGGCAGTTGAGCAGAATCCAAGCGCCCATCAAACAATATAGATGTAAACACACATACTATCATCAATGACTCTTAACCCATCAATTTATTGGTTGCACCATCAATTCCGCCGATAACTGTTGTTCCACACAGCACATTGCAGTTATTACTCGAAGTGCAATAGACATTCCGTAGGTAGAATTGATCACTTCCTTAGCTTTGTACAATCCATCACAAATACATTGTACCAGTAAGATAATGATATAAATGTATTCTGCTACGGTCGAAATATTTTCAACAACTTTTAGAGTAATAATTCTTGATTATCCTTTCGTTTTTGTACAATTTGCTAGTGATATTTACTTAACTTTCGAGAATACCATAAAACAAAAACAAAACCTTAATTTTTAAAGTGTCATCATAACCACAACATACGTGCCGATCACACCAACTGTGCTGCAAAGAAAAGGCAAGTTTAAATTGAAAAGTCCACAAGGTGTGTACTCAAGTGGCATATCTCTCATCATGGACAGAAACATGTTTAAATCACGTTGTCCATGTTGGGAAACGTCACATTTGACCATCAGCTTCTGAACGTTTGAAATGATTTTGCCTGTTTCATCACTTGTCTGATGGCAGTTCAGTAAATTCCACCCCAGCATCACAAACACATATGAAAGCATAAAGACATTAACAGTGACTCTTAACACATCCATTTCTTTGGTTGCAATATCAATTCCCTCGAACACTGCTGTCACAGACAGCAAGTAGCAAGTTACTACTTGAAGTACAATGGGTATTCCATACGTATTGTTTATCTGTCTTTAGCTTTGTATAAGTCAATATAAACACTTTGTATCAGCTGAATTTGTTCTGATTGTCTGATGACTGATACAGCTGACTTAAATTCAGCAATTAGTAATATTTTACTTGATGCCTTTGATTTGGAGGAATGTGTTTTGTGATATTTTCTGTAACTTTCCACAAAGTGGTTTACAGTACTTAGCTTTTTGTTAATTTTTCTTATCAAGGAGATGAATTGGATGCTTAATATTCCATTCACGAACATTGGCAGATTTTCAACACAATTATGTATAATGCCATAACAAGATGTTTGGTCAAACGCAGAAATAATTGTGATAACAATAGCTACATTTACTAGACATATGATTATGATGTATTTAATGGAACACAACTTCTCTTTTTCGTAGAACTTATCATCTGATGTTAGTAACAATTTTTTGTCAATCTTCCACATTGCACTTATTATTTTTGGGAAGTTTCTTCTCTTCACGAAGTTGTTTATTAAAATAATCACATTTCCCAAGAACATGAAGCCGTAGCAAATTGTTACAGATATTCTTATTTTTGGTAGCGATGTCTTGTGAAAATCCATTAAAAAGTATATTTGCCAGCATCCAAATGCACTTGTGAACATAATCCAAAACACAGTCCATGCAAAGTACAGGTGCCTAACTTTCAAATTCTCATCTTTGGTGAAGAGTGAAATAGGCGTTAAACCGAAAATTCGTGACAATGCATACATATATTTTACGCTATTGTTAAATTTTTCTCTATCCATGTTGATGTGTGATGTGACTGAACTCACAGTGGATTGTTAAATGTTCGAATATGAGAATATGCCGTGTGCACTTATCATGATTTCATAAATTAATAAATATTACTTTTCCTTAACTAAAACATCGTGACATTTAGCACGATATTTGACACGAATGTACGAATATGAGAATATGCCGTGTGCACTTATCATGATTTCATAAATTAATAAATATTACTTTTCCTTAACTAAACCATCGTTACATTTAGCACATCAAGTAAAGTATTACTAATTGCTGAATTTAAGTTAGCTGCATCAGTCATCAGACAATCAGAACAAATTCAGCTGATACAAAGTGTTTATATTGACTTATACAAAGCTAAAGAACTGATAAACAATACGTATGGAACACCCATTGTACTTCAAGAAATACTTTCTTATTATTATAAATAATTTCTATAATTTTTTAATTTATTTATTGTGCCTTTATGAATAAGCATTTTTTATTTAATCGACATTCATTAATTATCAATATTTTTTTCAAATTCATGGAATATTATTTATGCAGTTTAAAGATTCTTATTATTTCCTAATGTCTTTAATTTCCTTATTAAGTCTGATATTAATTTATTCTGTATTCTATACTTTATTACAGCTTGTATTATTTTTAAATATTTCATGTTACAGAATTTATGTTATATCTTGAAACTGGCTCCTTACTTTATATATTTTATTTTCCTCTTCTTCTTCTTCTTCTACTACAAGGTTTAGGCTATGCAGCCTGTTCCGGCGAAGTTAAAAGTGGAGTCCATCTTCTACGTGGTCGGCCAACATCCCTTGTTCCTCTGGGATTATACAGGAAGGTTCTTTTTGGTATTCTTTCGTTGTTCATTCTCATTAAGTGTTCTGTCCATTTCTTATTATATTCGCTGATTTTATCTTCAATTTTATATATATTTAATTCTTCTCGTATAGTTTCATTCCTTATTCTATCCGCTCTTGTGCATCCTTTCACATTACGTAAATACAGCATTTCCGCAGTCTGTATCCTGCTTTTATCCCTTGATTCATTATCCAATTTTCACTTCCATACAACAACAAAGGAACAGCCATTGTTTTATATAATTTAAGTTTCGTTTATTTTCTTTCTTCCTTTAATTTGATGCTATTGTACATTACAGAGACACTTTTTGTACCAAAATCTTTCAAAAATATTACATTGAAAATTTATTAAACTGTTATACTTCAGTTATATTGTATGGATTATTACTTCAAGGAAGGTGAAATGATTACGAGTGTTTGAAATAAAATAATTAGGACGAACAAAAAGTTATGTACGGACAGGCGAATAGAGAAGAGTTCTTAACTGTGAACTACATGATCTTTACGGGGAATGAGATGTAATAAGAAAAGTTAAGTGTAGTAAACTCCAGTGCGCAGGACACGGATGAGGAACGAAAGGAGGGTATGGAAACTTCTTATGGGAAAACCAGAGAAGAAAAACACTGTTGTATGACGATACGGTTGGTGAAATACCATGGAAGTGTCAATTTTATAACGTTTCAGAAGCACAACATGTCGCAGATTACACCAAATGACTTAAAACGAATATGCAAGTAAAACAGGTCAACAAATGGCCTAAATTCGTGAATGTACTGTGATGATGAGGATGATAATGTGAAAAATACTCTTGATGTGAACGGATGTTGTATCGTGCACTGAAATGTGTTTAACGTTTTGTTGCACATCTTGGGAAACATGTGTTTCCGAACTTTTGAAATTATTTTCTATGTGTCATGAGATGTCTGATTGCAGTTAAGAAGAATCCAAGATACCATAAAAATATAGAAATAAATAAATAAATATATGACCATTGATGACTTTTAATTAAGTTTCTTTCTAATTTCATCATCAATTCCGACGATAACTGTTGATAAAACAACACACTGCAATTTATTACTTAAATTACAATAGGTTTCGGTACGAGAAATTCATCAGTTCTTTAGCTTCCTACAAGCTAATGTAACACGTTGTATAAGGTGAATGCATTGTGATTGCCTGAAGACTGTTGCTAATCCTTTTGTTCTGTTCAATTTGTTTGTTATATTTCGTGCATAAATAAAACAAAAACGAACATTCATTTATTAAAGCGTTATCATAACCACAACGTACGTTAAGATGGCACCAACTGTGATGCAAAGAAAAGGCAAGTTCAACGTGAATAATCCACAAGGTGTGAAATGAAGTGGCTCATCATGCACAGAAACATGTGAATAATGCACAAGGTGTGAACTGAAGTGGCATATGTCTCATCATGCACAGAAACATGTTTAAATCACGTTGTACATCATGGGAAACGTCACATCTGATTATCAGTTTCTGAACGTTTGTAATGATCTTCCCCGTTTCATCAGATGTCTGATGGCAGTTCAGTAAAATCCACCCCAGCATCACAAATACGTACGTAAGTGCAAAGACATCAACAGCCATTTTTAATACATTCATTTCTTTGGTTTCAAGATTAATTCCCTCGAACACTGATGTTACAGACAGCAAGTAGCAAGTTACTACTTGAAGTACAATGGGTGTTCCATACGTATTGTTTATCAGTTCTTTAGCTTTGTACAAATCAATATAAACACTTTGTATCAGCTGAATTGTATCTGATTGGCTGATGACTGTTACTGCTGATTTACCTTCAAAATGTTTATTAATTTTCTTGGTGTCTTTGATTTGGAGGAATTTATTTTGTGAAGTTTCCTGTAACTATCGAGTAAGTTGTTAATTATACTTAGCCTATAGTTTAGTTTTCTGACTAAGGAAATGAATTGGATGCTTAAAATTCCATTCACGAAAAATGACAGATTTTGAAGCCTATCAAATATAATGGCATACAAAGATGTGTCTCCAAAAGCAAACAAAACTGTGATAACGTAAGCCACATAAACTACACTCACGGTTATAATGTATTTAATGGAACTGAACTTCTCTTTGTTGTAAAACTTGTCATTTGTAATGATAAGAACATTGTGTCCACCTTCCACAATGTACTCATTATTTTTTTTAATTTATCTCTCTTAGCGGTGTTGTTTATTAAAATGATCACATTTCCTAAGAACAGGGCCGTGTAAGAAATGGTTGTATATATTCCTAGTTTAGGTTCCACCCCCTCTTGGGTATCCATTGTGACGTATGTTTCATAACATCCAAATGCACTCGTCAACAAAAACACATCAGATTGTATATTATAATCAGCAGCGCAGATTATGAATTATTTGTTTATGAAACAACTGAGTAAAATCGTTATTTAAAAACACAATTATTGAACACACAATTATCAAATGTGTAGTTCGAAGGAATCTGTTCATTATTTGCTATATTCAACTTATTTGTTGGAGAGTCAGTCACTGCAAAATAATGCTCTGACCTGTTCAGAATATTAAAAAGGAGGAGCTTTCTTTATTGTCGTAAAAATAATTAGACAAGTAGCCAGGTGAAACACGACTGTGATTGGTTGTAAAACATAATCATCATCATAGTACATTCACGAATTTATGCCATTTGTTGACCTGTTTCGGCCTCAAGAGAAACACCATCCAAAAGTCTTTTGAGTGGACGTCCTGCTCTTCTTCTTCCTTGTAAAGCAAAATTAATTAAATCGTGATTGGTCATTGACTGCCATTTGGGGCATGAGTTAAATAGTCCATACAAATCATTGAAGTACTGGAGCTGCAAGCCTTTAGTGCATATCAGTCAAGAACCAAAGATATTTGTTTTCATGTGTCCCCGGATACTTTTTCACGTAGAATAGAACACATTTTATTAATGGCTTACAACGCCTAGTCTTCGCTCTTGAGTCTATGATACTGAAGCGAGTCTTCGCCAGAGACTTGTGTTCACTTAACCTAGAATTGTGGTGTTGTTCCTCATGATTACAGTCAATAAATGTCTACTGCTTCTGATAATCACTTGATATTTTACCCGCCTTTAACGTGGATCATTTTTCCTTTTGTTAAAACCTAATTCGCTTCCATTTCGATCTGATTCTAAAAGAGAGAAAATGAAATTGCAAGATTCCTACTAGCAACTATCAGAACAATACAATTAAGATTGTGAAAAATAAGACATAAAACAGATTACAGAAGCAGATTCATGAATCGAAACCGATAGGAAAAAAGAAGATTCCAATCTTTATACCTAATTTTATTTATATACAGATTTTCAATGTTTACTTATCTTTCTGTGCCTAAAGTTTTATTTTCATTCTCCACTCGCCTGTATCCATCCACTCCATGTCCTCCAGTCCTCTTGTTTTCATTCTGGTTCTTATTTCTTGCATCCACAAGTTTCGAGGTCTTCCTTTCCTTCTTCTTCCAGGTGGACACCATTCCAATTTTTTTTTTTGGTAATCTTTGTTCTTGCATTCATCGTACTTGCCCATAGCCAAATGAATGCTTGTATCTTATATAATCTACTTTTAACCCCAAATAGTTATAATAATAAGTCACTACCACCACTTGAAGGTTTAAGAGAATTTCGTCTTCCGGCCTATATTACAGTGAAATGGACTGTTTTCAACTATTTCGTAGTCGTCCCATATTCCGTCGTCCTCTTGTTTTGTAGTGATCAGGTTGTCTTGGAATGCGATATGTTGGCATCCTCAATACATGGGAATTCCATCTACATTTATAATACACTTTTTTAATTGAGGTCGTTGCAGCCATCTTCGATCCCCCTTTTGTCAAATTTAGAACATCCCTTAAAGGATCTTTATAATGTATTTTATTTCAATCTCCCTTCCGCAGTTTACAACTTCACAACCATGTAGCACTGCTGGAATTGCCATAACCTTGTACAATTTTTACTTGTACCTTTTCTGGTCTTCTTTTTAATATTCTAGCTATAATTAGTGTGATTTCATCAAAGTGCGCTAGCTTATTAGTTATATCTTTATCATTGTCATATGTAATGTGACAACCGAAGTAATTGAAACTACAGATATGTTCCAAACATGTTATGTCGATCAAATTGGGTAATTGCCCTTAAAACGCAGGATTTTACTTTCAGTTGTTGGTAGGTTAGCCTAATAGTAGTAATAATAATAATAATAATAATAATAATAATAATAATAATAATAATAATAATAATAATAATAATAATATTAATAATAATAATAATAATAATGATTCATTTTACCTGGTGGAATTATGACCATGCGGTCTTACTTTTCGCTTCAGCAGGTAAAATTATACAGATATTGACAATAATTATCAATTATCTATAACTTAATTAATAGTACGTAATAGGCATTCGCTACACAATATACATACAATTGTCTTTTTGTTAGGATTTTATTTTTAAATCGCTGTATTTTCAAGTTCTAGGATTAATTAACAATATATTTATCAACAAATACATAAAAATATTTTCACACGTTGAAACATTTTCCCTATCATATACATAGTGATATTAACTGTAGTTTATGCGGTGTTTAACAAGTTAATCAAATTATTAATTCATAATATTTCCGTTCATAAAACATGAATACAATTTTCACCAATCCGATGAAGACAGAACATTCCGTTGGTTTCCTGCTGATTTATCTAGTTATTTCATCATTTCCACTCACATTTTCTTCTTCATCATCATCATCATCTAATCACCTCTGCACAATATATATTTTATTTATCATTTTCATCAATTTTGTTTTCAGACAAAATATTTGCAATTACACTTTCAAATTGAGCCCTTAAGTATTAAATATGCCGTGTCCATTATGTCACTTTTGCTGAATACAGAATTTTCTTTAAAATACAGGCTTAAATATTGAATTATAAATAGTAATACAAGGAAAAATTATTTGTTTTAATAGACACTTTGCAGCATTATGAAGATACAATTATAAACTTAAATGTATTCCATATGTTCAATTCAGGAAATACGTGCTATTATGCATTGCAGAGACCCTTGATGTCCCAACTTCTTTCAAAAAACGTTTAACTGAAAATGTATAAAACTATTATTCTACCAGTTATATTGATATGGATGCGAAACATTGACTCTTACAATGTTATTGCTGTTTTTGTTGTTTATTTTTCTTTACACTAGTACCAATTATTACTTTATTGTAACGGACTGTCAACAGCACGTACGGCTTACTGCCCGTGCGACCCATATTTGTAAATAATATTGTAAATATCTTACTTTTTGTCTAATAAATTCCTACTTCTACTACTACTTTAAGGGAGAAATGAGATTACCAGTATTTGAGAATAAAGTACTTAGGATTTTTTTGGACCAAAGAGAAACGAACAGACAGGTGAATGGAGAAGTCTACGTAACAGTGAACTACATGGTCTTTATAGGAAGCCAGATATAATAAGAACAGTTAAGTCTCGTAGACTGCGATGGGCAGGACATGTTGCATGTATGGGGAATGAAAGACTTGCATGCAAGCTTCCTGTAGGAAAGCCAGAGGGAAAACGCCCAGTTGGTAGACCAAGAATGAGGTGGGAGATAACATTAACTATGATTTGAGGGAAGTAGATTATACAGGGAATGGTTGGAAAGTATTATCTCAGGATCGGGATGTATGGGGAGCTTATATCCGCGCGGCCATGAACCAACGGGTTCGATAGTGCCAGTGAATAAGTAAGTAAGTAATGTACTCCAAAGTTATAAAATGATGTTTTCGCTTTGAAATGAACCAGAAGTGGACATGACCCATTTTAAACTCAAGGGCTGTATTTCGAGATTTAATAATATAAGTAACAAATCGATCAGTCAATTTTGTGAAGGTCCAGTAACATTTCCATTAATTAATCTGTATCATGACCACAACATACGTGCAGATCACACCAACTGTGCTGCAAAGAAAAGGCAAGTTTAACGTGAAAAGTCCACAAGGTGTGAACTGTAGTGGCATATCTCTCATCATGGAGAGAAATAGCTTAAAATCACTTTTCACGTCTTGGAAAATATCATTCCCGACCATCAGTTTCAGAACGTTTGAAATTATCTTCGCTGATTCGTCAAATACCTGATGACACGTCAACAAAATCCACGCCTGCATCAAAAATACGTATGCAAGCAGCAATATGTAACAGATGATCATTAATTCATCACTTTTCTCAGTTGCAGCATAAATTCCCCCGATAATTGTTGTTACTGACAGCGAATAACAAGCTAAAATTTGAATAATTATGGTTATTCCATACGTAGAATTTATCAGTTCCTTGGTGTTGTACAAGTCAATATAAACACTTTGTATCAGCTGAATTTCTCCTTGTTGTCTCTTGACTGATCTTGCTGATGTATCCTCGAGAAAGTTTATAATTCTTCTTTGTGTTTTCCATTTGGTGGAATCTGTTTTGTGTTGTTGTTTGTAACTTTCGAGTAACTTGTTAATTTCACTGAGACTTTTCTTCAGTTTTTTGACCAAGGAGATGAATTGGATGCTTAATATTCCACTCACAAATATTGGCAGGTTTTCAAAAGTGTCAAATATAAAAATTTCCAATAGAGGCTTCATCAAATGCCCACAACACACTGTTGACAATTGCTGTATAAAATAGCGACACAGTTATAATATACAGTACTTAACCGAACACCACTTTTCTTTGACATACAGGTCAACACGCGATCTCGGTAGCAATTTGTTGTCAACTTTCCACAACATGTTCATCATTTTTGGGAAGTTATTTCTCTTCACGATGTTGTTCATTAAGGACATCACATTTCCCATGTACAGGATGATGAAGGAAAGAGTTACAGATATTCCTAGTTTTGCTGGCCCCTCCTTGTAGAAGTCGATCAAAAGTTTTGTAAAGTAACACCCAGTTACACTCGTCAATAAAATCCAAAATACACTCCAACCAAAGTAGAGGCATTTAACTTTGAAACTTTCAGGTATGTCAGGTTCGATGAAGGGTGAAATAGGTGTTAAACCAAAAAATTGTGATAACAGGTACAAGTATTTTAAACTGTTTTTAATTTTTCTTTGTCCATTATTAATGTATGTTGTGGCTTTGAGGTAATCCAACTGTACTGAGGATTGATTTACACAAGACGATCACGTGACTGTGATTATTGGATTGTCTAATATTCGTAATTTGTTTCCATGACCAGTATCGTTGCATTTAGCACGATATTTTCTACCAAAAACTTAATTATCTACTTTCAAATATAAACGTACAGTATTCAAGTGATGCAATTCATTTGTTTTACGTATTCTCCAGTGGCGTTCACTAATCAATTAGATTGCAGAAGCAGTGCACATCATTTTTTAATTTAAGAACAGAGTTTAATTTGGTTTGGTATGGAGACCCAGTAGTAGGAAAGTTTGGAGAAAACATTTCAAATGAAAATGGAGAAAGGTTAATTGAATTATGTAGAAAATCATCTTTAAAAATATGGAATGGCTTTTTCAATCATAAAGATATCCATAAATACACATGGGAACGTCCAACACTAAATCAAAAATCCATTATCGATTACATAATTACAAAACAAAATTCAAAAATGAAAATACAAGATGTCAGAGCTTATAGAGGACCAAGTTGTGGGACAGATCATAAATTAGTAATTGGAAAATTTGTATTTCCTTGCATTCTTAATAAAGAAAACAACCATGCAGAAAAAGAAGAAAATGTTAGAACACAAACGGAAAGAAAATATAATGTTGAAAGCCTAAAAAACGAAAGTGTAAAGCATTTATATCAACAGAGATTGAATAAAAAATTAACATAGAATGAATTCAGAGATACAGAAGAAATGTATCAGTACCTAAAAAGTTGCATCCATGAAGCCGCCTATGAAGCATTGGGTGAGAAAGACGACTATAGAGGAAGGACAGCACTGTTTTGGAACGATGAAATAGAGAAAGAAATACAGAATAAGAAACGGTTATTTTTAAAATGGCTTAGTACAAAGAACCAGAACGACAAAATACAATATCAAAAAGCACAAGCAAGAGTGAGAAGAATGGTTACTAAACACAGAAACGAGATTTGTGATAAGAAATGATCAGAAATACAAACATATATAGGAAGCAAGAAGAGTTCTGAATCATGGAAATTTATAAAAAATATACGTTCATCGAATAGAAATAAGAATCTTCTCAACCTAATAGGGATACATGAATGGGAAGAATATTACAAAAAGCTTTTAGTAGAGGACCGAAAAGAATTTTTGGGAGAAAATGACGATTTATCAGAGATGGAAACAGGAAACATAATCGAAATTGATATAAATACTGTAAGAAAGGAAATTATGAGAATGAAAAATGGTAGTAATGCCGGCCCAGGAAATATTTCTATAGAATTGATTAAAAATGGCAGTCAGAAGTTATTGGAAATGATCACTGTACTGTTTAATAAAATAATAAATGGCGAAGAAGTGCCAGAAGAGTGGAAAGTCGCTATTATAACATCGATACATAAGAAGGGAGACAAGAGAAAGTGTGAACATTATAGAGGCATATCAGTAACGAGTACATTAAGTAGAATATATGGACGCATACTAAGTAAAATGGTTGATATAGAATACCAGGATAAAGAAATGGAAGAACAATCTGGTTTTAGAAGTGGTAGGTCATGCACAGATAATATATTTTGCATAACACAAATGATAGAAAAAAAAGAGAGCAACTAACAGAGATTTACATTTGCTTTGTGTCGATTTAACCAAGGCATATGATAGTATTCCCCAGAAAATGTTATGGGAAACATTAGACGATTCCAACATTACCAAAAAATTAATAGAAGCTATAAAAGCATTATACAAAGGATCTATTTCGAAAATAAAACTTGGAAATCATATAACAAAGGGATTTACCATTACAAAAGTTTTAAGGCAAGGTTGCAGTTTATCTCCAACTCTATTTAAAATTTATCTCGAAACAGTACTAAGAGACTGGAGGAACAAATGTCAAAAAATGGACATACCTATCCAAAATACACATGTATATTCATTGAATTTTGCAGATGACCAGGTATTAAGAGCACAGGACCACAATGACATAGAATATGTGGCTAAAAAACTAAAAAGAAGAATATGAAAAATGGGGACTTTATATAAACATTGAGAAAACTAAAGATATGTGTATAGTAACAATAATAATAATAATAATAATAATAATAATAATAATACTACTTATTTATTCTGGCAGAGTTAAGGCCATAAGGCCCTCTCTTCCACTCAACCAGAAGAAATGGAAAATATAAATTTTAATAATGGAGAAAAACTAAAACCTAGTATTGAATGCACTTATTTAGGAACAAAATTAGACCATTCAGGCGATAACACAGTGGAAATTATAAATAGAATCGCACAAACAAAACAAGCAATAAATGCTTTAAACTCTGTTTGGTGGAGCAAAAATATTACAAAAAATAGAAAATTACAAATATATCAAACCATAATTCAGAGCATTTTAACATATGGTGCTGAAGTTTGGCAAATTCCTACCAGGGAAATGAAAAGAATTTTAAGTACAGAAATGGATGTTTTAAGAAGATCAGCTGGAAAATCTAGAATGAATAGAATACGAAATAAAGAAATAAGGGAAATTATGGGTGTACAAGAGGAGCCGGACATCATAGATATCATAGAAAAGAAAAGATTGGAGTGGTATGGTCATGTCAAACGAATGCCAGAGCAAAGATTGCCAAAAATTGTTATGGAATGGATCCCAATGGAAAGGAGGAAGAGAGGAAGATCGAAGAAAACTTGGATAGAAGGGGTACAAGCAGCTGTGAATATCAGAGGAATGGAGGAAAATCAATGGATGGATAGAGAGGAATGGCGTTTGGTTTCCGGACAGCTGCCATGATACCGGATGATGATGATGAAAAACATCTAATAGCGTTTGATAATATACTTAGATGTAACAACAAATTTATTTAATATCACTTATATTCGTAAAAATACAACTATCCGGAACGCGGACTTAGGTTCCACTGGGTAAAATATTCCGGAGATAAAATATACCCCACTATTCTCCCAGTTGTATACCGCTGTACAAACGTGGAGTGGTTAAGGTTCTATGTTGTGTTTTATCTTCCATAACTCACAGACACTATCGAACCTGTAGGCTTATGGTCGCATGGACATAATCTCTTTATACTTCCCTATACTTTGCTGAAGTTTTCCAATCACACCTGTATAATCTATTTCCTTCAAATCATTGTTAATGTTATACCCTCGCCTCATTGTTTGCACGCCTACTGTGCACTTGCACTCAAGTTTTCTTACAAGGACTTTCCATGCTCTTTTTTCATTCCCATTCGTGTCTCATTTCCATACTTTCGCAGTCTATGAGAGTTAACTTTTCTTGATTATATCTGGTTTCCTGTAAAGTCAATTTTGCTCGCTGTTGTGTAGTCTTCTCGATTCACTTGTCTGTTCATCTCTCTTTATTCCAAATAATTTTTTAAGTACTTTATTGTCAATACTTGTCATCTTTTCTACTTTCTTAAAGTAAGAGTCCATTTTCTGCATTCATATAACTGGAAGAATAACAGTTTTATTTATTTTCAGTTAAACATTTTTGAGAGAAGTTGGGACCACAATAGTCCTGTAATGTTTAGTAGCACGCATTTCCAGATTTGAGCGTATCTTTCATTTCTTTGTGCACCTGATTCCCGTTTGCAATTGTTGTTCCTAGGTATTTGAATTCAGACACTTCTTCAAATTTCTCCTTATTTGTTAATAACTGTCCATTTGCATTATATAATTTCTTATAATAATCAATTTATTTGTTTACATAAAACTTGAATACATATTTCACCACTACAAACATTGCGACTGTTTCCAGGAAAAATACACATTTTTTTGGTTTATGTTATTTTTTAAACCCATCGTTTAATCACAGATGAACAATTGCTTACTCACTTTCATCAATATAGTTTTCATGCGATATATTTATAATTGAGTGTTTTGATTTCAAATATTTACACATCTATTGAGAATTTGGGACAATCAGTTTGTTTAAGACCAATAAACTTTCATTCTCCAATCTGTAACATAACCACTACATACGTGCAGATCAATCCAACTGTGTTACAAAGAAAAGACAAGTTTAAAGTGAAAAGCCCAGAAGGTGTGAATTGAAGTGGCAAATCTCTCATTATATACAGAAATGTGTTTAAATCACGCCTCACATCTTGAGGTACGTCACATCTGACCATCAGTTTCTGAACATTTGAAATTATCTTCGCTGATTCACCGGATACCTGATGGCAATTGAGTAAAATCCACGCCAGCATCACAAACACGTATGTAAGCAGACATATATCAAAAACGACTGTCAACTCATCAGTTTTTCTAGTTAAAGCATCGATTCCCTCAATAACAGTCATAACAGACAAGGAGTAGCAGTTCAGCACCTGCAATATAATAGGTATTCCGTAGGTTGTGTTTATGAGTTCCTTGGCTTCGTACAAGTCAATATAAATGTTTTGTATCAGCTGAACGTCCTCTGATAGCCTGATGACTGGAACTGCTGACGTATCGTCAACAAATTGTATACTTCTTCTAGATGTTTTCGAATTGAGTAAATTTGTTTTATGAAGTTTACTGATATTTAAGAACTTGTTGTTAATTAATGTCACCTTTTTGTTGATTTTTTTTACCAATGCGTTGAATTGGATGCTAATACTCCTGTCACGAACATTGGCAGGTTTTCCAAAGAGTTGTGTATAATTTTATCACAAGATGTTTCTCCAAATATCCAACAAACAATGATGACAATAGCTAAATTAACTACGCACACGATTATAATGTTTTTGATGGAACACAATTTCTCTTTTTCGTACAACTGATCACCTGATCTTGGTAGAATTGCGTTGTCCACCTTCCAAAATGTATTCAGTATTTTTGGGAAGTTGTGTCTATTAACTAGGTTGTTTAGTAAAGTGATCAAATTTCCTACAAATATGAGGGCATAAGAAATTATTATAGTTATTCTTATTTTTGGAGGCAAATCGTTGTATGAATTCGATAAATCATAAGGAACATAGCAGCCATATCCACTTGTTAACAGAATCCAAAACACAGTCCAAGCTATGTAGACACTTTTAACCTTGAAACTCTCATGTTTGTTGAAAGGTGAAATAGGCGTTAAACCCAAAATTTGTGATAATATAAACAAATATTTTACACTACCGTTGAATTTTTCTTTATCCATTATGTATGATCGTTGTGGCTTTGAGGTAATATAACTGCCTTTAGGATTGATTTATACAAGAGGATCACGTGACTTCGATGATTGGATTGTCTAATATACGTAATTTGTTTCCATGAGAAGTATCGTTGCATTTAACACGAAATATTCTACCAAATACTTAAATTCTCTACTCATAATTATAGAAATGCTTTGTTCATTAGATGCAATTGATTTGTTTTATGCACTCAGGAGTGTCGTAAACTTGTCAATCAGATAGCAGAAGCATTGCTCATTCTTACTTACTTACTTACTGGCACTATCGAACCCGAAGGTTCATGACCGCGCTGACATAAGCTCTCCATAGATCCCTATCCTGATCTAAAGCCTCACGACCACGGCCTACAGCCCGAAAATCTTCTTCAAGATCATCATAGCAACTCCGGACGTGAAAGTCTACGTGAATACATATTTTTTTATGTCTTTCCAAATATGCTTGTCCCATCATATGGAATTTAACGATGATATTATTTTACTACTCAATTCAATTCTATGTTTTATATTCTCTTTGCCTACACCTTCAATGTTATCCATAATTATTCTCAAATATTTAGTTTGTTTCACTTGCTTTATTTTGATTCCTTCTTCCAATATTAAATTTTATATCATTTGTTATTAATTAATTTGTCGTGATTCTATTAATAAGATATTTTTTATATATTCGACATTGATGCATTATCAATATTTTTTGCACATACGTGGAATATTATTTATGCATTTTTAAAGATTTGTATAATTTCCAAGCATCTTTAATTACCATCTTCAGTCTGATATTAATTTATTCTGTATTGTACTGTCTGTTTTATTTCCGCTTGTATTATTTTTAAATTTTTATGTACCAGAATGTATGATATATCTTAAAACGGGCTCCTTAATTTACATATTTTATTGTCCCCCTTTCTTTAACTGATGCTCTCATGCGTTACAGAGACACTTTTTGTACCAACTTCTTTAAAAAAATATTGAACTGAACATTTATTAATATGTTATACTTCCAGTTGTATTACTTCAAGGGAGGTGAAATGGGTACGACTGCATGAAAATATAGTAATTTAACACGACTATTTAACTCATGCCACAAATGCTAGTCAATGACCAATCATGTTTCAATGAATGTTGTTTTACAACCAATGACAGCCGTGTTTCACCTCGCTCTTTATCGATTTCTCTTTATCAGCTCCTGCTATTGATATGAAGAAAGCTCCTCCTTTTTAATGTTGAACAGGACATAGCATTATTTTTCTCCAACAAATACATTGAATATAGCAAATAATGAAAATATTCCTTGATTTTACTGAGTTGTTTACTAAAAATAAATTAATAGCCCTTAATGTTGATTATGATATATAGTTTGATGTGTTTCATTATTTCTCCACTTGGGTGCACTCTTACAATATTGCGATCTTATTTGGCAGTAAATAATATGATCAAGCAGCAGTGAATGAACATAACCTCACATTTCTGATTTGATTTCAAACATCGCCGTTTACATATAATTGTAGGCTTTCACGGCCGGCGTCTTGATCCATATTTGGTTCGTCTTCCGGGCTTATAGGCCGGTCTGGTTGTCTTCTTACTCGACGTTTCGTCTACTGCTGCGGTAGACCTCATCAGGAGATACTGCGTGCTCTCTGTGAACTCCTCAACAGTCGGCTGCAGACTGGCTGGTGGTTGGAAACTGTCTCTCTTTTTATAGCTAAACCCTGGGTGGTGGGGGGGTTTTCTGCGTTTGTTGTTGTGCCGATTGCAGAAGTCATAGGCTTCGTTGTCGTGTTATGCAGTGCTGGGATCCAAATTTTGTTTATCTTCATGGTTTCTTCTTTTTTGTTGAAGGAATTTTTATGTTTGTATATTTCAATGGTTTCTCTGTATAGTCTGGTGTAGTAATGTGATGTTTGTGATAATACCTGAGTATCTTCGAATCTTATAATATGTTGTTGGTTGTTCATCAAGTGTTCCGCTACGGCCGATTTTTCATTTTGTTTTAGTCTGCAGTGTCTCATGTGTTCTTGTAATCTTATGTTGATCATTCTTTTTGTTGTGCCGATGTACACCTCTCCACAACTGCACGGGATACGATATATACCGGCATGACTTAAAGGATCTCTAGTGTCTTTGGCTGGGCGAAGTATATTGCTGATTTTTTGTGTTGGTTTATAGGTTGTTGATATGTTGTATTTATTTAATAGTCGTCCAATTTTCTCTGTTGTTGTTTTGATATAAGGTAGGTAGACCTTACCATTTGTCTCTTCCTTGTTTTCGTTTTCGGACCTATATTTCTTGGGATTTATGGCTCGACGAAAATCTGTTTTGCTGTATCCATTGATTAGAAAAGCTGCATGGAGATGATTGATTTCCTCTTGCAGATACTGTGGTTCCGAAATCCTTTTGGCTCGTTCAACCAGGGTTTTTATTATCCCACGTTTTTGTCTCGGATGGTGGTTAGACTGTTTATGTAGGTATCTGTCTGTGTGTGTATTTTTTCCTGTAAACCTTGTGTCCAAGTGTCATGTCTTGGTTTCGGATTACCAAAACATCCAAAAACGGTAGACTGTTGTTTTGTTCTATTTCCAGGGTGAATTGGATGCTGGGACAAATCCCATTTATGTGTTTCTTGAAGTTATCTAGTTCTTCCTCACCGTGCTCCCAAATGACGAAGGTGTCATCCACATATCTCAGCCAAACTGTGGGTCTTAAGGTAGCATTCTCCAAAGCCTGTTTTTCAAATTTTTCCATGTAGAAATTTGCTATTATGGGACTTAATGGACTTCCCATGGCCACGCCATCTATTTGTTCGTAGAATACACCTCTCCATTGAAAATAAGATTCTGTGAGACATATGTTGTAGAGCGCTGTTTATATCTCCAGAATGATCAACACAAGATTACAAGAACACATGAGACACTGCAGACTAAAACAAAATGAAAAATCGGCCGTAGCGGAACACTTGATGAACAACCAACAACATATTATAAGATTCGAAGATACTCAGGTATTATCACAAACATCACATTACTACACCAGACTATACAGAGAAGCCATTGAAATATACAAACATAAAAATTCCTTCAACAAAAAAGAAGAAACCATGAAGATAAACAAAATTTGGATCCCAGCACTGCATAACACGACAACGAAGCCTATGACTTCTGCAATCGGCACAACAACAAACGCAGAAAACCCCCCCACCACCCAGGGTTTAGCTATAAAAAGAGAGACAGTTTCCAACCACCAGCCAGTCTGCAGCCGACTGTTGAGGAGTTCACAGAGAGCACGCAGTATCTCCTGATGAGGTCTACCGCAGCAGTAGACGAAACGTCGAGTAAGAAGACAACCAGACCACGGCCTATAAGCCCGGAAGACGAACCAAATATGCATCGCCGTTTACATTAAATATATAAATATTTTAGAATCACTATAGTTAAACAATGATTTGTGAGTAAAAAGCTTAATTTTATTCGTTAAATAGTCTTAACAAATGCCACTCTTGATTTCCAAATTATCTAGATAAATGCACTATTCACTTCGGGAGTCGTGAATTTATCGATAATTTGGAAATCACTCGTGGCATTACTTATGATAATTGTTTTAACCAAAAATTATCTACAGACAGTGGGAGGGTTATCCAATTCAGGAGTTGTATTATTTTCCTATAGTTTTAATTAAACATTTGGCGCTGTATTTTGTGGCAAGAATCAATAGGCTCTAAATACTAAAATACAATTATACGATTAATAGTAACAACTGGAAGGCGCACAAACGTCCACATGAGTCTATTACCAACATAGGAACCCCAAACGAATTGTACCTACCCCTCTAAGGTATAATGAATAACATGTACATTTGGAGTGGGGGAAGATGACTATGGGAGGAGTCATCGCCCTTATAAGGCAAGGACACGTGACAAAACGCTCTCACATACTCTCACACTCATACGTTCTACAAGAACCAAGTCCTACAGCAACCGTCCGCGACCTTTAGTACATTTTAAAATCTTAACTATTTTAAAATCCAAGATAATTAGTAACTCGGAATTTTAAGTGATATTAAATACGCGTGGACTTAAATAAACTCATCAACTCCACTCCGAATATTAGTGAGATATGAAAGATTGTAATTCTATGTACATTATTAGTCCAAAATTATTTAATAAACTGGAGCAATAAGTTTAAATTCATTTATCATCATCATCATCACCCCAGGGATTAGGCAATTGCCCGTTCCGACTTCATAATGCATCAGCCCAACGTCTTCTAGGTCTTCCAACATCACGTCTTCCTCTTGCTTCATAATTTCTTGCTAACAATGGATATCTCTCCATACTCATTCCATCCATATGATCAATCCATTTCTGTCTGTAATTCGTGACCTTATCCAATAAAGTCTCTCTCTCTCTCTCTCTTTCTCTCTCTCTCTCTTTTTCTCTCTCTCTCTCTCTCTTTCTCTCTCTCTCTCTCTCTCTTTCTCTCTCTCTCTCTCTTCTCTGTCTTTCTCTCTCTCTCTCTCCCTCTCCCTCTCTCTCTCTCTCTCTCTCTCCCTCTCTCCCTCTCTCTCTCTCTCTCTCTCTCTCTCTCTCTCTCTCCGCCCAGGTGGAATCCATTCCAAAGTTTGTCTGGGTAATCTTTTCTTTGGCATCCTACGTATATGTCCATACCATTGTATTGTATCTCACAAAATCTAATATTGATTTAGGACTTTCATTTGTTGTCTGCTGATTGTATTTCTGATTTTCTCCAATTTAGAATGTCTGGTTGAGCGACTAGAACAATCCATTGCAGTAGACATAAGCTTTAAGTTCAAGTTTTTATTCAACTGCCAAGTTTCTGCACCGCATGTTAGCGTGCTTCGAATTATGGATTTATACATTTCTAATTTGGTGTTCATTTATATGTTCTTATCCCACAAAACGTCGTTTAACATTGTTATTACTGCCTTTTTGAATTCTATATTATGTCATTTTTTTGGGTACATTTTGAGTTAATTTTGTTCCCCAGTTAATTACATTCTTCACATCCTTTGATATATCCCATTATTATTATTATTATTATTATTATTATTATTATTATTATTATTATTATTATTATTATTATTATTATTATTATTATTATTATTATTATTATTATTGACAATAAACATAATAATAATAATAATATTTTTTATTATTGTCCATCATCTGTGGGCTATTATTATGCTGGACTTGACATATATTAACTAAATATTTTAATTGAAAGGTGAAACTTTTTCCTCATTAATATGTAATAAATAAATAAAGACATAAATATATGAAGTTATATTATTATTTACTACATACATTTATAGCATTATTATTAAAACGTGGTACTGCTCACACAATTAAATTTATACCGGTAGCTAAGTAGTGTTACAGAGTTTACAAAGACAGGAATATTTTTAATATAGTATAAAGTGGAAGTAGATTACGTGTCAGGCATTAAATGTTAAAGCACTTATAGGATGTATTTTGCGAAAATACAAATGAATAAAATTATAATGTTGAAGGATTCGAACCCTGGTTTTCAAACATGTGTCATCTTCTTGTAAGTGGTTTAACGATCTATGCTACTCGAACGTTGAATACTAGTTGGCTAAATATTGGCTGTCTTGTACTTTTGCACTATGAACGAAGATTTTAACATTATTTGAAATGTCGCAATTTAATTAATATTACATTTGTCGAACCCTCGTAAATATCTAGAATCATGTCTCCTTCACTGTTCTTTAACCATTTAATAATAGGTATCATTGCAGCCAATGGCCATGTAGAACTAACTGTTTTCATGTCTTACAAAAGTCTGTTATCGATGTTCCTATGTTTTTACCCTGTAATAGGTGACATCGGTCGCATAGTTTGCACTTGCACTTCTTACAAAAGTCTGTTATCGATGTTCCTATGTTTTTACCCTGTAATAGGTGACATCGGTCGCATAGTTTGCACTTGCACTTCTTACAAAAGTCTGTTATCGATGTTCCTATGTTTTTACCCTGTAATAGGTGACATCGGTCGCATAGTTTGCACTTGCACTTCTTACAAAAGTCTGTTATCGATGTTCCTATGTTTTTACCCTGTAATAGGTGACATCGGTCGCATAGTTTGCACTTGCACTTCTTACAAAAGTCTGTTATCGATGTTCTATGTTTTTACCCTGTAATAGGTGACATCGGTCGCATAGTTTGCACTTGCACTTCTTACAAAAGTCTGTTATCGATGTTCCTATGTTTTTACCCTGTAATAGGTGACATCGGTCGCATAGTTTGCACTTGCACTTCTTACAAAAGTCTGTTATCGATGTTCCTATGTTTTTACCCTGTAATAGGTGACATCGGTCGCATAGTTTGCACTTGCACTTCTTACAAAAGTCTGTTATCGATGTTCCTATGTTTTTACCCTGTAATAGGTGACATCGGTCGCATAGTTTGCACTTGCACTTCTTACAAAAGTCTGTTATCGATGTTCCTATGTTTTTACCCTGTAATAGGTGACATCGGTCGCATAGTTTGCACTTGCACTTCTTACAAAAGTCTGTTATCGATGTTCCTATGTTTTTACCCTGTAATAGGTGACATCGGTCGCATAGTTTGCACTTGCACTTCTTACAAAAGTCTGTTATCGATGTTCCTATGTTTTACCCTGTAATAGGTGACATCGGTCGCATAGTTTGCACTTGCACTTCTTACAAAAGTCTGTTATCGATGTTCCTATGTTTTTACCCTGTAATAGGTGACATCGGTCGCATAGTTTGCACTTGCACTTCTTACAAAAGTCTGTTATCGATGTTCCTATGTTTTACCCTGTAATAGGTGACATCGGTCGCATAGTTTGCACTTGCACTTCTTACAAAAGTCTGTTATCGATGTTCCTATGTTTTTACCCTGTAATAGGTGACATCGGTCGCATAGTTTGCACTTGCACTTCTTACAAAAGTCTGTTATCGATGTTCCTATGTTTTTACCCTGTAATAGGTGACATCGGTCGCATAGTTTGCACTTGCACTTCTTACAAAAGTCTGTTATCGATGTTCCTATGTTTTTTCCCTGTAATAGGTGACATCGGTCGCATAGTTTGCACTTGCACTTCTTACAAAAGTCTTGTTATCGATGTTCCTATGTTTTTACCCTGTAATAGGTGACATCGGTCGCATAGTTTGCACTTGCACTTCTTACAAAAGTCTGTTATCGATGTTCCTATGTTTTTACCCTGTAATAGGTGACATCGGTCGCATAGTTTGCACTTGCACTTCTTACAAAAGTCTGTTATCGATGTTCCTATGTTTTTACCCTGTAATAGGTGACATCGGTCGCATAGTTTGCACTTGCACTTCTTACAAAAGTCTGTTATCGATGTTCCTATGTTTTTACCCTGTAATAGGTGACATCGGTCGCATAGTTTGCACTTGCACTTCTTACAAAAGTCTGTTATCGATGTTCCTATGTTTTTACCCTGTAATAGGTGACATCGGTCGCATAGTTTGCACTTGCACTTCTTACAAAAGTCTGTTATCGATGTTCCTATGTTTTTACCCTGTAATAGGTGACATCGGTCGCATAGTTTGCACTTGCACTTCTTACAAAAGTCTGTTATCGATGTTCCTATGTTTTTACCCTGTAATAGGTGACATCGGTCGCATAGTTTGCACTTGCACTTCTTACAAAAGTCTGTTATCGATGTTCCTATGTTTTTACCCTGTAATAGGTGACATCGGTCGCATAGTTTGCACTTGCTGTTATCGATGTTCCTATGTTTTTACCCTGTAATAGGTGACATCGGTCGCATAGTTTGCACTTGCTGTTATCGATGTTCCTATGTTTTTACCCTGTAATAGGTGACATCGGTCGCATAGTTTGCACTTGCACTTCTTACAAAAGTCTGTTATCGATGTTCCTATGTTTTTACCCTGTAATAGGTGACATCGGTCGCATAGTTTGCACTTGCACTTCTTACAAAAGTCTGTTATCGATGTTCCTATGTTTTTACCCTGTAATAGGTGACATCGGTCGCATAGTTTGCACTTGCTGTTATCGATGTTCCTATGTTTTTACCCTGTAATAGGTGACATCGGTCGCATAGTTTGCACTTGCACTTCTTACAAAAGTCTGTTATCGATGTTCCTATGTTTTACCCTGTAATAGGTGACATCGGTCGCATAGTTTGCACTTGCACTTCTTACAAAAGTCTGTTATCGATGTTCCTATGTTTTTACCCTGTAATAGGTGACATCGGTCGCATAGTTTGCACTTGCACTTCTTACAAAAGTCTGTTATCGATGTTCCTATGTTTTTACCCTGTAATAGGTGACATCGGTCGCATAGTTTGCACTTGCACTTCTTACAAAAGTCTGTTATCGATGTTCCTATGTTTTTACCCTGTAATAGGTGACATCGGTCGCATAGTTTGCACTTGCACTTCTTACAAAAGTCTGTTATCGATGTTCCTATGTTTTACCCTGTAATAGGTGACATCGGTCGCATAGTTTGCACTTGCACTTCTTACAAAAGTCTGTTATCGATGTTCCTATGTTTTTACCCTGTAATAGGTGACATCGGTCGCATAGTTTGCACTTGCACTTCTTACAAAAGTCTGTTATCGATGTTCCTATGTTTTTACCCTGTAATAGGTGACATCGGTCGCATAGTTTGCACTTGCACTTCTTACAAAAGTCTGTTATCGATGTTCCTATGTTTTTACCCTGTAATAGGTGACATCGGTCGCATAGTTTGCACTTTTCTTATTTAAGACGATTAAAACTAAATGCAGCGTATTTAAAACATTTAACAATGCGTTACCTCGTGAATCACAGCTTTAGTTTCTCGAGATTGCACAGTGGGACATAACAGAGACTCTGCTTTTCGAAGCGGCTCATTCTTTTTGTCACTGAGTGTACGTAATTGCACATATATTTTTTTTTTGCATAACTCAACCCCTGTTTTCGATAACAATAAGTTGTCCACTTTCCACAAGGTATTCATTATTTTGGGAATGTTTATTCTCTTCAAGATTTTCTTTAAAATAGAGATCAAAGTTGATAGGAATGTGGTGCTATTGGAACTGATTAAAGACAAATTTAATAATTGTTGCTCACGATAGTCTACAATAATAAATAAATAATAGTTTAAAAAAACTAAAACAACACGCTTTATTAGAAAACCGAACTAAAAAATTAAAAAAAAAAATTTAATTTCAAACGCAAAGTGGTTAACAAAAAAATCATCTCCAACACAACTTGAATAAAAATAGTTATCTATAAAAATAATAATTTTACCATCAAAAGCGTTCTCTTGATGAATTAATATATATTGATAAACAGATATTGGTAAAAGTAAAATCTCTAAGAAGAAAACCATAAAAAGCACCCTACTCTTTTGATGATAAAATTATTTTTTTTTGTAGATATTAACTGCAATAGTCATGATATTTGATATGTTAATTATTATTTTCCATCTTAAAGCATGAACAGGGTTTTCACCGATCTAACTAAGACCGAATATTACAATGGTTTCCAATGTTTTGTTACAAATTATAATTAATTATTATTTAAATAAGTATTTAGAAGAAATTTCTGCGTTCTCAAAATGTGACATTATGGACATATTCCATTTTAATGTTCTTTGTTTCAATAGAATGTATAATTGTTAATATTTCGTGTTAAAAATTTGATGGAAATGATAAAGAAAATTTGAGTGGTATTATCGCGGCGGTGTAACTTTGTAACACTATAAAAATACAATTGTAAACTTAAATGTACTTCAGAGTTATGAAGGGATGTTCTCGCTTTCAAATGAACCAGAAGTGGACATGACCCATTTTAAACTCAAGGGCTCTATTTCGAGATTTAAAAATAAAGTAACAATTCGATCAGTCAATTTAGTGAAGGTCCAAGAACATTTTCATTAATTAATCTGTATCATGACAACAACATACGTGCAGATCACACCAACTGTGCTGCAAAGAAAAGGCAAGTTTAACGTGAAAAGTCCACAAGGTGTGAACTGTAGTGGTAAATCTCTCATCATGGAGATAAATATGTTTAAATCATATTTCACATCCTGGGAAACATCATTCCCAACCATTAGTTTCAGAGCGTTGGAAAGTATCTTCGTTGATTCGTCAGATACCTGATGACACTTCAACAAAACCCACGCCAGCATCAAAAATACGTATCCAAGCAGAAACATATTAAAGATGAGTTTTAATTCATCACTTTTCTTAGTTGCAGCATCAATTCCCTCGATAACTGCTGAAACTGACAGCGAATAACAAGCTAAAATTTGAAGAACTATGGTTATTCCATACGTAGAATTTATCAGTTCCTTGGTGTTGTACAAGTCAATATAAACACTTTGTATCAGCTGAATTTCTCCTTGTTGTCTGTTGACTGATTCTGCTGATGTATCCTCAAGAAAATTTATAATTCTTCTTGGTGTTTTCCATTTGGTGGAAACTGTTTTGTGTTGTTCTCTGTAACTTTGGAGTAAGTTGTTAATTTCACGGAGACTTTTCCTCAGTTTTTTGACCAATGAGATGAATTGGATGCTTAATATTCCACTCACAAACATTGGCAGGTTTTCAAAAGTGTCAAGTATAATATTGCCTATAGTGACTTCATGAAAAGCCAAAAACAAACTGTTGACAAGTGCTGCATACAGAAGCGACACAGTTATAATGTACTTAATGGAACACCACTTCTCTTTGTTGTACAGGTGAACATGTGTTCTTGTTAATAACCTGTTGTCAACCTTCCACAACGTGTTCATTATTTTTGGGAAGTTGTTTCTCTTCACGATGTTGTTTATTAAGGAAATCACATTTCCTATGAATATGATGATTAAGGAAAGAGTTACAGATATTCCTAATTTTGCTGGCCCCTTCTTGTAGAAATCCATGGAAACCTTTGACACATAACACCCAATTACAGTCGTCAATAAAATCCAAAACACACTCCAACCAACGTAGAGGCATTTAACTTTGAAACTTTCAGGGGTGTCAGGTTCGATGAAGGGTGAAATAGGTGTTAAACCTAAAATTTGTGATAACAGGTACAAGTATTTTAAACTATTGTTAAATTTTTCTTTGTCCATTATTAATGTGTGCTGTTGCTTTGTGATATTTTAACTACACTAAGGATTGATTTGTACAAGACGATCACGTGACTGCGAGGATTTGATTGTCTAATGCACTTACTTTGTTTCTATGACAGCTATCATTGCATTTAATCCGAAATTTTCTACCCTAACATTAAATGTCTACTTACAATTACAAACGCACTATATTTATGTGATGCAATTGATTTGTTTTGTGCATTCATGAGTGGCGTGCACTAATCAATCAGATAGCAGAAGCAGTGCATATCATTTTTTAGTTTAAGAGCAGAGATTATTTCGGTTTGTTAAAAGTATCTGATACTCGTATAATTTGATAATACACTTAGAAGTAACAACAGATTTACTTAATACCAGTTATATTCGTAAAAATACAACCATCACGAACGCGGACTTCCGTTCCACTGGGGTAAAATGTTCCGGAGCTAAAATATACCCTATTATTCTCCCAGTTGTATATACATTTATACCACTGTAGAAACGAGGGGGGGTTGACGTTTTATGTTACGTCTAATTTTTCGTATTATTGGCACACTCGAATCTGTAGGTTTGTGGTAGCACGGACATAAAATCTTCATACATCCCTATACTGTGCTGAAGTTATCCAGTCACACTTATATAATATACTTCCGTCAGATCACGTTATTCTCTCGCCTCATTGTTTGGCTGCCTACTGAGCGCTTTCCCTCGAGTTTTCTTACAAGGAATTTCCATGTTCCTGTTTATTTCCCATTCGTTTCAGATTTCCTTACTTTTGCAGTCTACGACACGCAAATTTTCTTACTATATCTGATTTCCTATAACGTTAATGTAGCTCTCTGTTATGTAGTGTTCTTCATTCACCTGTCTGTTCACCTCTCTTTAACCCAAACATTTTCCTAACAACTTTACTTTCGCAATCTACGAGATTTAAATTGGACATTGTCCAATATAATGTTGAGGGACTCAATTTCAAGAGTTAATGGTAAAAGTAACAATTTGTTCACTCAGTTTGTTAAAGTTCCAAGAACATTTTCATTAATTAATCTGTATCATGACCACAACATACGTGCAGATCACACCAACAGTGCTGCAAAGAAAAGGCAAGTTTAACGTGACAAGTCCACAAGGTGTGAACTGTAGTGATAAATCTCTCATCATGCAGAGAAATATGTTTAAATCATATTTCACATCTTGAGAAACATCGTCCCCAACCATTAGTTTCAGAGCGTTGGAAAGTATCTTCGTTGATTCGTCAAATACCTGATGACACTTCAACAAAATCCACGCCATCATCAAGAATACGTATGCAAGCAGAAAAATATCAAAGATGAGTTTTAATTCATCACTTTTCTCAGTTACAGCATTAATTCCCCCGATAACTGTTGTAACTGAAAGCGAGTAACATGTTAAAATTTGAAGAACAATGGTTATTCCATGCGTAGAATTTATCAGTTCCTTGGTGTTGTACAAGTCAATATAAACACTTTGTATCAGCTGAAATTCTCCTGGTGTCTGTTGACTGATTCTGCTGATATGTCCTCAAGAAAGTTTATAATTCTTCTTGGTGTTTTCCATGTGATGGAAACTGTTTTGTGTTTTCTGTAACTTCCGAGTAACTTGTTAATTTCACGGAGACTTTTCCTCAGTTTTTTTACCAATGAGATGAATTGGATGCTTAATATTCCACTCACAAATATTGGCAGGTTTTGAAAAGTATCAAATATAAAATTACTTACAGTGGCTTCATGAAACGCCCAAAACAAACTGTTGACAATGGCTGCATAAAGTAGCGACACAGTTATAATGTACTTAATCGAACACCACTTCTCTTTGTCGTACAGGTCAGCACATGATCTTGTTAACAATCTGTTGTCGACTTTCCAAAACGTGTTCATTATTTTTGGGAAGTTGTTTCTCTTCACGATGCTGTTTATTAAGGAAATCACATTTCCTACGAACATGATGATTAAGGAAAAAGTTACAGATATTCCTAATTTTGCTGGCCTCTCCTTGAACAAGTCTATCGAAACTTTTGACACATAACACCCAGTTACACTCGACAATAAAATCCAAAATACACTCCAACCAAAGTAGAGGCATATACCTTTCAAACGTTCAGGTGTGCCAGGTTCGATGAAGGGTGAAATAGGTGTTAAACCAAAAATCTGTTATAACAGGTACAAGTACTTTACACTATTGTTAAATTTTTCTTTTTCCATTATCTGTGTGTGTTGTTGCTTTGTGATATTCTAACTGCACCAAGGATTGATACATACAAGACGATCACGTGACTGCGATGATTTGATTGTCTAATGCACGTACTTTGTTTCTATGACAACTATCGTTGCATTTAATGCGAAATTTTCTACCATAAAATTAAATGTCTACTTAAAATTACAAACGCGCTTTTTTTCATGTGACGCGATTGATTTGTTTTGTGTATTCATCAGAGGCGTACACTAAACAATTAGATAGCAGAAGCAGTGTACATTATTTTTTTTAATTTAAGAGCAGAGATTGTTTTGGTTTAATAAAAATATGTGAAAGCATTTGATAATATGCTTAGATGTAACGACAGATTTACTCAATATCAGTTATATTCGTAAAAATACAACCACCAGGAACGCGGACTTTAGTTCCACTGCGATAAAATATTCCTGAGCTAAAACAGTCCATGTGATTGTCCAGTTATATATACGTTTATGACACCGTAGAAACGAGGGGGGAAATTGATGTTTCATGTTGCGTTTTGTGTTTTGTAACTAACTGGCACTATCGAACCTGTAGGTTTATGGTCACACGGACATAAGCTCTTCATACATCCCTGTACTGAGCTAAAGTTTTCCAGTCTCACTAATAGAATCTACTTCCCTCAAATCATGTCATTCTCTCACCTCATTGTTTGCCCGCCTGCTGAGCGCTTCCCCTCAAGTTTTCTTACAAAGAGTTTCCACCTTCTTGTTTCATTCCCATTCGTGTCACATTTTTCCTACTTTCGCAATCTACGAGATTTAAGTTGGACATTGTCCAATATAAAGCTGAAGGACTCAATTTCAAGAGTTAATGGTATTACCCGTTCAAGGAGTAAGCGCGCTGCAGTCGTGTTTATGCAGGAATAGAACACGTGACACTGCTATGTATGAGTGCAAAGGGGAACAAGACGTGGGACGCTGACAGTGAACACTACCTTAGATGACGTCACATGTAGCAACAAAGACAGCTTCGCAATTCTTCCGCCTGCAGAGATATTTTGAACGACTAATAAAAGTAACAATTTGTTCACTCAGTTTGTTAAAGTTCCAAGAACATTTTCATTAATTAATCTGTATCATGACCACAACATACGTGCAGATCACACCTACTGTGCTGCAAAGAAAAGGCAAGTTTAACGTGAAAAGTCCACAAGGTGTGAACTGTAGTGGCATATCTCTCATCATGGAGAGAAATATGTTTAAATCACATTTCACGTCTTGGGAAATATCATTCCCAACCATCAGTTTCAGAACATTTGAAATTATCTTCTTTGATTCGTCAAATACCTGATCACACTTCAACAAAATCCACGCCAGCATCAAAAATACGTATGCAAGCAGAAACGTATTAAAGATGATTACTAACACGTCAATTGTCTCAGTTGCAGCATCAATTCCCCCGATAACTGCTGTAACTGACAGTGAATAACAAGTTAAAATTTCAAAAACTATGGTAATTCCATATGTAGAGTTTATCAGTTCTTTTGTGTTGTACAAGTCAATATAAACACTTTGTATCAGCTGAATTTCTCCTGGTTGTCTGTTGACTGATTCTTCTGATGAATCCTCAAGAAAGTTTATAATCTTTCTTGGTGTTTTCCATTTGGTGGAATCTGTTTTGTGTTGTATGTAATTTTCGAGTAACTTGTTAATTTCACTGAGACTCTTCCTCAGTTTTTTCACCAAAGAAATGAATTGGATGCTTAATATTCCACTTACAAATATTGGCAGGTTTTGGAAAGTGTCAGATATAATATTACGAACAGTGGTTTCATGAAACGCCCAAAACAAACTGCTGACAATTGCTGCATAAAGAAGCGACAGAGTTATAATGTACTTAATGGAACACCACTTCTCTTGGTCGTACAGGTGAACACCTGATCTTGTTAACAATCTGATGTCGACTTTCCACAACGTGTTCATTATTTTTGGGAAGTTGTTTCTCTTCACGATGTTATTTATTAAGGAAATCACATTTCCTGTGAACAGGATGATTAAGGAAAGAGTTACAGATGTTCTTAATTTTGCTGGCCCCTCCTTGAAGAAGTTCATGGAAAGTTTTGAAAAGTAACACCCAAATACACTCGTCAATAAAATACAAACCACACTCCAACCAACGTAGAGGCCCTTAACTTTGGAACTTTGAGGTGTGTCAGGTTCGATGAAGGGTGAAATAGGTGTTAATCCTAAAATATGCGATAACAGGTATAAGTACTTTATACTATTATTAAATTTTCCTTTGTCCATTATTAATGTGTGTTGTTGCTTGGAGATTTTCTAGTTACACTAAGGATTGATTTACACAAGACGATCACGTGACTGCGATGATTTGATTGTCTAATACACATATTTTGTTTCTATGACAACTATCGTTGCATTTAATCCGAAATTTTCTACCATAAAATTAAATATTCTACTTACAATTACAAATTTACTTTATTCGTATGATGCAATTGATTTGTTTTATGTATTCATCAGTGGCGTGCACTAAACAATTAGATAGCAGAAGCAGTGCACATTATTTTTTAAGAGCAGAGATTATCTTGGTTTGATAAAATTATCTGATAGCATTTGATAATATACTTAGATTTATGAACAATTTCACTTAATACCAGTTATATTCGTAAAAATACAATCATCAGGAACGCGGACTTGGGTTCCACTGGGGTAAAATAATCCTGAGCTAAAACAGATCATAATATTGTCCGTGTTACATATCTGTTAATGGCTTGTCGAAACGAGGGGAATTGATATTTTATGTTGTGTTTTATCTTTCGTAACTTACTGACGCTATCGAACCTATAGATGCATGTTCACACGGACATAATCTCTTCATACATCCCTATACTGAGCTAAAGATTTGCAATCACACCTATATAATCTACTTCTCTCAATTCACGGTATTCCCTCGCCTCATTGTTTGCTCGCCTGCTGAGCGCTTTCCCTCAAGTTCTCTTACAAGGAGTTTCCACGCTCTTGTTTATTCCCATCTGTGTCACATGCTTACTTTTGCAGTCCACGTGACTTAATTTTCTTATTATATCTGATTTCCTGTAAAGATAATATAGCTCACTGTTATGCAGTCTTCCTCATTCACCTGTCTATCTCCCTTTATTCCAAACATTTCCCTAACAAGTTTATCCTCAAATACTTGTAATCTTTTCTACTTTATTACGGTAGGAGTCTATATTTCTCATCCATATAATATAACTGGGAAATAACAGTTTTATTTATTTTCAGTTTAACTTCTTTGTGAGTCGTTGAATGGCAGAGATCCCTGTAACGCATAATTCCATACATTTTCAGATTTGAGCTTATCTTTAATTTCTTTGTGCACCTCATTCCTTTTTGGAATTATTGTTCCCATGTATTTGATTTAAGCCAATTATTCAAATGTATCCTCATGTTTCAATAACTGTCCGTTTCATTATATGATTTATTCAATTAACCACTCCATTGGTTCATATTTTATACATTTCACCAATACAAACATTATGATTGTTTTCAGTCAAAAATACACAGTTCTTGTGCTTTATCTCATTTTTAAACTCATTTGATCACATTACTCTAATTGTTTTCCCACTTTCACCAATATTGTTTTCATGCAATATATTTACTTACTTACTCACTGCCACTATCGAACCCGCAGGTTCATGGCCGCGCGGACATACGCTCTCCATACATCCCTATTCTGAGCTAATACTTTCCAATCATTCCCTGTATAATCCACTTCCCTCAATCATAGTTAATGTTATTCTCCCACCTCATTCTTGGTCTACCAACTGGGCGCTTTCCCTCTGGCTTTCCTACAAGAAGCTTCCATGCAAGTCTTTCATTCCCCATACGTGCAACATGTCCTGCCCATCGCAGTCTACGAGACTTAACTGTTCTTATTATAACTGGCTCCCTACGAGTATAAAGACCATGTAGTTCATTGTTATGTAGTCTTCTCCATTCACCTGTCTGTTCATCTCTCTTTGGTCCAAAAATGTTCCTAAGTACTTTATTCTCAAATACTTGTAATCTCCTTTCCTCCCTTAAAGTAAGAGTCCATGTTTCGCACCCATATAATATAACTGGTAGAATAATATTTTTATATATTTTCAGTTTAATGTTTTTTGAAAGGAGTTAATTAAATATTCTGATTTCAAATATTTGCACATTTATTGAGAATTTGTGACAATCAGTTTGTTGAAGACCAAAAAGCTTTCATCCTTCAATCTGTACCATAACCACTACATACGTGCAGATAAAACCAACTGTGTTACAAAGAAAAGACAAGTTTAATGTGGAAAGCCCACAAGGTGTGAATTGAAGTGGCATATATATATATATATATATATATAGAAATGTGTTTAATTCACGTTTGACTTTTGGGATACGTCACATCTGACCATCACTATCTGATCGTTTAAAATTATCTTCGCTGATTCACCAATGGCAGTTGAGTAATATCCAGGCCAGCATCACAAACACGTATGTAAGCAGACACATATGAAAAATGAGTGCCAATTCATCAGTTTTTCTAGTTAAAACATCGATTTTCTCAATAACAGTCATAACAGACAGCGAGTAACAGTTGAGCACTTGAAGTATAACAGGTATTCCGTACGTTGTGCTTATAAGTTCCTTGGCTTCGTACAAGTCAATATAAATGTTGTGCATCAGCTGAACATTCTCTGACAGCCTGATGACTGAAACTGCTGACATATCGTCAACAGAGTTTATATTTCTTTTGGAAGTTTAAGAATTGTGAAATTTTTTTATGTAGTTTACTGATACTTAAGAGCACGTTTTTAATTATAGTTACCTTTTCGTTGATTGTTTTGACCAATGCGTTAAATTCAATGCTTAATACTCCAGTCACGAACATTCGCAGGTTTACGAAAGAGTTGTGTATAACTTTATCAAACGTCCAATAAACAATGATGACAATAGCTAGAATAACTAGACACACGATTGTAATCTCTTGATGGAACGCAATTTCTCTTTTTCGTACAACTGGGCACCTGATTTTGGTAGAGTTGCGTTGTTCACCTTCCAAAATGTATTCATTATTTTTGGCAGGTTTCGTGTATTGACTTTGTTGTTTAATAAAGAGTTCCGATTTCCTACAAATATGATGGCGTACTAAATTATTACAGTTATTCTTATTTTTGGAGGCACATCCTTTTAGGAATTTGCCAAAACGTACGGAACACATCAACCACATCCACTTGTTAACAGAATCCAAAACACAGTCTAAGCTATGGAGACACTTTTAACTTATAAGCTTTCATGTTTGTTGAAGGGTGAAATTGGCGTTAAACCCAAAATTTGTGATATTAGAAACACTTTTTTTACACTACTGTTAAATTTTTCTCTGCCCATATTGATGTGTGCTGTGGCTTTGAAAGAGTCTAACTGAAGTGAAATCCTGTTTATACAAGATCACATTTGACAATTTCACGTGACGGAGAGGTTTTTATTATCATATATTCCTACTGTTGTAACCACAAGAAAATCACGAAATTTAATTTGTAAGTTCCCACTGAAATTTCAAATAACTCATAAATATCGCTACGTATTCTTATGTGTTGCAATTAATTTATTTTTGTAATATTCGAATAGCGTGCATTGATCATTCAGATAGCCGAATTAAACTGATTATTATCATTTTTACGTGAAAAATATTAAATCCATCACAAGTTTTGTTTTGAAAAATACATAAAGTAAAGTGATCCCACAACAGGTCCGCAGACCCTTGGGGTAGTAGGAGGTTAAGGCTCCCACTTTTTCTAGACAATCGGCACTTTATGTCAGCCGGGTTGTCAGCCCTGCGTGACGGCCGTATTTACCCCCAGAACAAGCATCTGGTACTCATTTCCGTTAGAGGCTGAGTCGACCCGAGGGCCATGGTGCCGCCAGAGGGTTTGGGTCAGTTTAAAGATCCTGACCCCAACGGGACTTGAACCCTCGACCCTCCGGCTTATAGCTCAGTGCCTTAACCACTACGCTAGGGTGTGCCCCCCTTGAAAAATACATAACTGATACATTTTTATTACCCACATCGTCTGATCATAACAGTAATACAGATTAATATGTAGGTGTATGCATTGAACCTGCCAATAAGAGAAATTTTGAACAAAATAAACCTACCTTTGACACCTTTACATACTGTCTCGCCAGGATCTGAGGAATCAAAATATCATCTTCCTTCCTGGGATTCAAACTTGACAATTACTACCTCGCTTACACGTGATCTTGGCATCAAATTGTTCTCCACTTTCCATAATGTGCTCACTATTTTTGGGGAGTTATTTATTTTCAATAATTGTTTAAAAAAAAGATCACACTTGACAATAATAATATGACGCTGTAACAAACGTTCATAATCATTCTTAGTGCTGGTTGTCTCTCCTTCATCACTATCCTTAAACCTTAGGCAACACTAAATCCAAGTACACTCGTTAACATTGTCCAAAACACACTTCAAGCAAATAAGAAATGTAATTACAAATATACATGTTTATAATTTTTTTTTGAAAATAGAGTCTGTTAGTTAAATGCAGGCTTTCACGGCCGGTAATCATAATGTTGAGTGATTCACCACTGAAGATGCCCTCCGTAGCTGAGGGAGAAACGTGTGCTAAGAACACCAGTAATGGACCACGGCCACAAAGCCCGGAATCACTCATCATTATAAAAAAGAGAGTCTCTGTAGAGTAACTTTTTGAATGGATTCAAAAAAGCTAATAACGAATATTATATGGACATCTTAGGTGGTATTCTTTTCTCTTGTTTTGTTAACCGTTACCTACAAATGGCTTGTCTCCAAGCATCAGTGTCCATATTTAGACATAGTTTTCCGGGCTTAATGTCTTTGGTACCGAGGCTAATGTTTCCCCGAGTCTTATCTGGACTGCCTTCGTCGTCAACAAGGATTGGCTTGGGATTATTTTAATTGACATTTGTTTCCTGCCTGATCCGATCATGCAGATAATTCGACGTTCGGGGCAAGGTTCCAGCAAATAAATAAATAAGAATGAATTAAAGCTTAATTTTATATAACTAGTGATGAACATGTTATAGCGAAATTACGTTGTTTTAGAAATAATGAAACTTAATTCAACAAATATGTTTTGAAATGTTTAAAGAACTTGCAAAGAATGGTTTAATGAATATTCAAACCCTTTTTTAACCATTAATCTGTGACATAACCACAACATATGTGAAGATCACACCAACTGTGCTGCATAGGAAAGGCAAGTTTAATGTGACACGTCCACAAGGTGTGAATTGAAGTGGCATATCTCGCATCATAGAGAGAGATACATGTGATTCATGTTGTATATATTGGGACAGATTACATCTAACTATAAGTTTCTGAACGTTTGAAATGATCTTCCCCGTTTCATCAGATATCTGATGACAATTCAGTAAAACCCACGCCAGCATCACAAAGATGTACATAAGTGCAAATACATCAGCAATCGCTTTTAATACATCTGTTCCTCTGGTTATAATAGCAATTCCATCGAAAACTGTTGATACAGACAGCAAATTATTATTTGTAGAACAATAGGTATTCCATACGTAGTATTTATTAGTTCTTTGGCTTTGTACAAGTCAATATAAACACTTTGTATCAGCAGAATTTGTTGTGATTGTCTGATGACTGAAACTGCTGATATGTTTTCAACAATCTTTATATATCTTCTCGATGTCTTTGATTTGGGGAATTTTGTTTTGTGATCTTTCGTGTAGCTTTCGTGTAGCTTTCGAGTATGTCGTTAATTATCTTTAATCTTTTCTTTAGTTTTTTGACTAAAGTGTTGAAATGTATGCTCATAATTCCATTCACGAGAAATGGCAGGTTTGCAGTAAAATTGAATGTAATGCTATAAATAGATGTGCTACCAAGAGCACAACAAAGAGAGACGTTAAGAGCTATGTAAAGTAGACACACGACTGTAATGTGCTTAATGGAACACAACTTCTCCTTCTCGTACACCCGAACACCACATCTCGGCATCAATGTGTTGTCCACCTTCCAAAAGGTGTTCATTATTTTCGGGAAGTTGTTTCTTTTCACGATGTTGTTTATTAAAAAGATCACATTTGATAAGAACAGGGCGATGTAAATAATGCCCGTTATCATTTTTAGTGGCCCCTCTTTGGCCATGCCCCTTAAAACATATGTGATATAAAATCCAATTACACTCATTAGCAATATCCAAAACACACTCCAAGCAAAGTAGAGACATTTAACTTTTAAATTTTCATGTTGGTTATAATTTTTTATGAATGGTGAAATAGGCGTTAAACAAAAAATCTGTGATAAAATAAACAAATATTTTACACTGCTGTTAAATTTTTCTTCGTCCATGTTGATGTGTTTTTTTCCTTTGTAAAACTGTAACTGGACTCATTGTGTGAATGGATTAAATTACAGTATTGAATAAGTTACGTGACTTCATTTTTAAATACGTTAATTGCACATTGCGTGCGTGCCATAAAGGCTCACAGAGGTAAAATATAGCGTGTAATCAGTGAATTGTATATCCTATGTAAATTGCCTGACATTTATACACTATTCGGTGTTATTTAAAGATACATTTATGTATAAAAGTATTTTTTATATTTTGTTTAGTAAGTTTCACCATGTTTCATTATTTTAATAATCTTTTCTCCTCGAATGTCAACTGTTTTGTAGTTGCATGAACAATTGCCCAAGGTATCATTTTAATCTCCCCATTACTGTTACTTTATATAATAGACCAGTAGTTATATTAAAAACTATTGGTCATCAATGATGCTGAAGCTATTCGGACTTCTTAAAGGTTGGATTTGATTCATACATAATCCCTCGAAATTAAATAAATTCAAGAAATTTTCGCTTTCTGTATGTAGATAATCGTGCACATGAAACCAGAGTGGAAGTTATTAATATATAAAACTTTCCTCACTACAGGAGTGCCACAAGGACAAAGTGATTCAGACATTTTTTTTTTAACTTGATGAATACATTTTGTAAATGCATTTAAAAATGTCTAATTGTAATTTAAGTATATTCTAAAAGTAGAAATTTTGTAAAGATGGTTTCTTAAAATTGAAATTGATCCTATAATGGCATCGATGGCAATTATAGAAAGATGTGCTCTGCCCAAATCTAAGAAATTCCAAAATTTAGCTAAGAATACAGGTATTCTTGCCCCGATCATCAATCCTGTGACAGTTATACTATCTAATTGGTTTTTATCTTTGCTGTAGTCAATTGTTAATTATTATTTCAGCTGTTGATTACTTAATATCATCCAGCGCTCAACTATACAGGGTGTCCAGCAGACGGGAAAATTTTGAAAACGGGAATAAGTAGGGAATTTGAAGCAATCTGGAAAACCTGATAACAGGCGGGAATTCGTAAAAAGATATGCATCTATCAAATGAAAGAATCCAAATGTTTAAACCACATTATAAAAATACGTGCAGATATTGGAATATTTCTTGGAAGAAATGTTTATCAAACTATAGCATACTTTGATGGAGTCAAGCTGCCTGCCAACACGATATCCGCCAAACGTATGCTATTGTTTCATAAACATTTCTTCCAACAAATATTGCAATATGTGTACGCATTTTTTATTATATAATAGATGCATATCATTTTTACGAATTTTGAAGAAGTGGCTAAATTCAAATACCTAGAAACAAAAATTCCCGTCTGTTTTCAAAATTTTCCCGACTGTTGTGCACCTCATTCCTGTTTAGTGGTTGCTCAAGTATTAGGACACTATAAAATGGAAGAATCCCAATTTTTACACCACAAATGTAAGAATAGACAGAGATCCAACGCAGCGTATAGTAAAGACAAGTAATGTACTTAAATCCATGCACGGTGTGTGCGTATTTCAACTTATTGTTATTATTATATTATTATTATTATTATTATTATTATTATTATTATTATTATTATTATTATTATTCATGTCCCAACTCCTTTCAAAAAACGTTAAGCTGAAAATATATAAAACTGTTATTCTACCAGTTATATTATATGGGTGCAAAACATGGACTGTTACTTTAAGGGAGGAAAGGAGATTACGAGTATTTGAGAATAAAGTACTTAGGAAAATTTTTGGACCAAAGAGAGATGAACAGACAGATGAATGGAGAAGACTACATAACAATGAACTACATGGTCTTTATAGGAAGCCAGATATAATAAGAACAGTTAAGTCTCGTAGACTGCGATGGGCAGGACATGTTGCACGTATGGGGAATGAAAGACGTGCACGGAAACTTCTTGTAGGAAAGCCAGAAGGAAAACGCCCAGTTGGTAGACCAAGAATGAGGTGGGAGAACAACAGTAACTATAATTTGAAGGAAGTAGATTATACAGGGAATGATTGGAAAACATTAGCTCAGGATAGGGATGTATGGAGAGCTTATGTCCGCGCGGGCATGAACCTACGGGTTCGATAGTGCCAGTGAGTAAGTATTATTATTATTATTATTATTATTATTATTATTATTATTATTATTATTATTATTATTATTATTATTATTATTATTATAAAATCTGCGAATACCACAAATAAAACGTGCGCAAGAATTCTGAACACGTTGAAGTGTTCGAGTAAGAACAGGATATTAGTGACGGAGGAGAAGTTTTAATTGTGAATTTCCTGGCAGTTGTGAGCTGATGATCTAATACTTTGGCGAAATATTATAGCAAGAATTGGAGAAAGTAGAACGCGGAGATAACATATTAAATTATGTAGTTTTCAGGTGATCGGTTGCTTCTCCGGGAGAAAGCACACGCACTTTCACTGATAAATGGGCGCGGTTACATTGATCCCTGTATTTAAAACACTGTATCATACCATCACTGCAAGAGGAAAAGACATAATTATGTGTGTTAAACAGAGTTTATCAACTTGTGTGTCCCGACCCACTGGTAGATTCGTCGAGTCTCAAGATCTCCCACTGTAAAATAAGACCGAAAAAAAGGTAGATTTTCTGCAACTTAAAAAAAATTAAATTAAACAATTTTTGGCTAAACTTTACAACATGTGACGCGACTTTTTAAATTACTTCATAAACTCCTGTCAAATTGTATTCTTAGGGTTTCATTTTTCAAATTATTTCCTACCATTTACATTGATTTTTACATGTTTCCTAACGATTAGTTCATTATATTTTTTCATGATATTGAACTACATGAAGACGTGGAAGCCATATTGATTTTATTTATTTAGATTTATTTATTTATTTATTTATTTATTTAGCCTGGTGGAGTTAAGGCCATGTGGCCTTCTCTTCCACTCACCAGGACAACCGTAGCGTAGTGGTTAAGGCACTGAGCTACAAGCCGGAGGGTCGAGGGTTGAAGTCCCGTTCGGGTCAGGATTTTTAAACTGACCCAAACCCTCTGGCGGCACTATGGCCCTGGGGTCGACTCAGCCTCAAACGGAAATGAGTACCAGACGCTTTTTCTGGGGGTAAAGGCGGCCGTCACGCAGGGCTGACAACCCGGCTGACATAAAGTGCCGATTGTCTAGATAAAGTGGGAGCCTTAACCTCCTACTACCCCAAGGGCCTCCGGGCCTGTTGTGGGATCACTTTACTTTACTTACTGAGGACCCGGAGGTGAAGGTCAAGTGTGTAACTATTTGCACGCATTTTGATGATGTCATTAACTTCTATATTTACTAGCACTTTGGAGAAACTATAGGAAAAATTAAGTTTCCTTTTACACAAGGATTTGACCTCTTTTTACACAAGAATTTGACCTCGGAGACCGAACCTGATCATCTCGCTTGGTATAAACACTTGGTACAGATATCTTCTTAATTTGTTTGTTTACAGTGACCGTGAATTGAAACACAGTGACAGTACGAGACCAAGGTCCTTTCACTGTGTGGCAAGTAGTCACTGCGCTTTCATCACAAACCACTTCATCTTATTTCCTTTTTTACTCTAATGTAGCGCCCATACTATCTTCCTTAAAGGTTCGGTAAGATACCTATAATATTACATTAATAATAGTAATAGCAGTAGTAGTAGTAGTAACAATAATAATAATAATAATAATAATAATAATAATAATAATAATAATAATAATAATAATATAATAATAATAATAATAATAATGCATATATGGAGCAGAAACATTAATTTTGAACAGAAAAAAAGATATCGAAATTATAGTGAAAAAAAAAGAATGCAAAATTATAAGAAAAGTTTTAGGTCCACAAGTCATAGGTGATTAAAAAAGAGGCAAAACAAGAAATGGTTTGATGAGGAATGTGCCGACATTGTAAAGAAAAGAAAGCTAGCAAAAGTGAAATGGTTACACGAGCCAAATGAGGTAAATTTAGAGCAATTGGGTAGTGTTAGACGGGAAACCACCAAGTTACTAAAGAGTAAAAAGAGGGAATATTTGAGAGAGAAGATTAATGATCTTGAAATGAATGCAAAAAATAGGAACATTAGAGAATTATATCAGGGAATTAGTATAGAGAAGAAAGGGTTTCAGGCTAGAACAAACATAATTCGGCATGAAAATGGGGATATGATTGCGGATTCCAAGAGTATATTAAATAGATGGAAAAGTTATTTTAATCAGCTATTAAATGTACATACAGAACAGGACATTGAGGAGGATAAGTTACAGACAGCAGAAATGCTAGTCGCAGAGCCAAGTGCATTAGAGGTTGAAATGGCAATTGAAAAATTGAAGATGTATAAAGCATCAGGTTCAGATGAGATCCCAGCAGAACTGATAAAATCAGGGGGAGAAAAATTGATGGACAAGATACGCTGTTTGCTTAGTATGATTTGGGAAAAAGAAGCTCTTCCAGATGAATGGAAGGAATCAATTATCGTACCAATTTATAAGAAAGGAGATAAAACTGATTGCAACAACTATAGGGGCATCTCATTACTTTCAACTTCGTACAAAATTCTAACAAATATATTAGTAAGCAGACTTACTCCCTATATTGATGACATTCTAGGAGATCATCAATGTGCATTTAGAAGAAACAGGTCTACAACAGATCAGATTTTTAGTATAAGACAGATTTTAGAAAAGAAATGGGAATATAATGGTACTGTACATCAACTATACGTAGACTTCCAAAAAGCATATGATTCAATTAAGAGAGAGAAGTTATATAGTATCCTGCTGGAGTTCGGAATTCCTAAAAAGTTAGTTAGACTTATACGAATGTGTCTAAATGGCTCAACGAGTAGGGTGCGTGTAGGCAAACAGTTTTCAGACACTTTTGAAATCCAGAATGGGTTGAAGCAAGGAGATGCACTATCTCCTCTACTATTTAATTTTGTACTAGAGCATGCCATTAAATCTTTAGAGAATGAGGAAGGCTTACAACTGAATGGTATTAATAAGCTGTTAGTTTATGCTGATGATGTAGTACTACTGGCCGATAGCGAGGAGATACTAAAGGCCAACACGCACACACTATTGAGTAACACTAAGAAATTAGGACTGGAAGTAAATATCAGTAAAACTAAATATATGGTCACACGTAGAAATTACATTATATAATGGAAATGGACAGCTAATGACAAATGAGGGAAATTTTGAGGAATTGGCTGAATTCAAATACCTAGGAACAATAATCACAAATAGGAATGAGATGCACAAAGAAATTAAATATAGGCTCAATTCTGGAAATGCATGCTATTATGCATTGCAGAGACTTTTGATGTCCCAACTCCTTTCAAAAACGTTAAGCTGAAAATATATAAAACTATTATTCTACCAGTTATATTATATGGGTGCGAAACATGGACTCTTACTTTAAGGGAGGAAAGGAGATTACGAGTATTTGAGAATAAAGTTCTTAGGAAAATTTTTGGACCAAAGAGAGATGAACAGACAGGTGAATGGAGAAGACTACATAACAATGAACTACATGGTCTTTATAGGAAGCCAGATATAATAAGAACAGTTAAGTCTCGTAGACTGCGATGGGCAGGACATGTTGCGCGTATGGGGAATGAAAGACGTGCATGGAAACTTCTTGTAGGAAAGCCAGAAGGAAAACGCCCAGTTGGTAGACCAAGAATGAGGTGGGAGAACAACATTAACTATGATTTGAGGGAAGTAGATTATACAGGGAATGATTGGAAAGCATTAGCTCAGGATAGGGATGTATGGAGAGCTTATGTCCGTGCGGCCATGAACATACGGGTTCGATAGTGCCAGTGAGTAAGTAAGTAAGTAAGTAAGTCATAGGTGAAGCATTTAGACTCAGAAGTAAAAAGGAAATAAAAATATATACAGACATTCATAGTGATATTAGAAAACGAAGGTTAAAATTGTATGGTCATATTAAACGAATGAACTCAAATAGGGTTACAAAACACATAATGGAATTCTACGAAAATTATTATTATTATTATTATTATTATTATTATTATTATTATTATTATTATTGAGTCTTTGGCTCAAATGAACTACATAGTCTTTATAGGAAGCCAGATATAATAAGAACAGTTAAGTATCGTAGACTACGATGGGCAGGACATGTTGCACGTATGGGGAATGAAAGACGTGCATGGAAACTTCTTGTAGGAAAGCCAGAAGGAAAACGCCCAGTTGGTAGACCAAGAATGAGGTGGGAGAACAACATTAACTATGATTTGAGGGAAGTAGATTATACAGGGAATGATTGTAAAGCATTAGCTGAGGATAGAATAGAATAGAATTTAGAATAGATTTATTTAGCCTGGTGGGAATGTATGGAGAGCTTATGTCCACGCGGCCATGAACCTACGGGTTCGATAGTGCCAGTGAGTAAGTAAGTATTATTATTATTATTATTATTATTATTATTATTGTTATTGTTATCAATCATTACTATGAAAGTGGTCTGATTCTGTGGGTGAAAACAAAGATTAAGACCAATTCGATGCACGGAATGAAGATTCTATCACGTGTATCTGATTTTATCGCTTTCACGAATCAAAATCGAGTGAAAACTTAATCTGGCAAACAACCGTGAAATTTTGGCGAAGATTTCAAGTTCATGGCCTTCTCCAATTCACAGTCCAAGTGACAGAGGCGAGCTGTAACAGGAGGCCTTGCATCATACTGCATGTGGGTTTGTTTACTGGGCTTAACATCGGATAATTCTGTGAATCGTAACGCCAGATATTGAGCTCCTACACCTGGCCCAGAGTTGTTATTCAGACAAGAAATTAAATCTTGTAACTGTTTTACTGAAGAAATAAGTTTCGTCCCATTTTCGCCAATAGATGAATTCCATCTGCCTTAACAGGTAGGCCTATCCATAGGAGCAATAATCACAAATAGGAATGAGATGCACAAAGAAATTAAACATAGGCTCAATTCTGGAAATGAGTGCTATTATGCATTGCAGAGACTTTTGATGTCCCAACTCCTTTAAAAAAACGTTAAACTGAAAATATATAAAACTATTATTCTACCAGTTATATTATATGGGTGTGAAACATGGACTCCTACTTTAAGGGAGGAAAGGGGATTACAGGTATTTGAGAATAAAGTTCTTAGGAAAATTTTTGGATCAAAGAGAGACGAACAGACAGATGAATGGAGAAGACTACATAACAGTGAACTACATGGTTTTTATAGGAAGCCAGATAGGCCTATAATAAGAGCAGTTAAGTCTCGTAGATTGCAAATTGCAGGACATGTGGCACGAATGGGGAATAAAAGACGTGAATGGAAGCTTCTTGTAGGAAAGCCAGAGGGAAAACGCTCAATTGGTAGACCAAGAATGAAATTAACCGTGATTTGAAGGAAGTAGATTAGGGAATGATTAGAAAACATTAGCTCAGGATAGGGATGTATGGAGAGCTTATGTCCGCGCGGCCATGAACCTACGGGTTCGATAGTGCCAGTGAGTAAGTAAGATAAATTCCATCTGCCTTAACAGGTATCGAACTCTGGATCTTTGGTACCAGAGGAAGATTTGATATACCAAAATTGTGATTAACTGCTGGTAGGCTAAGTGGCTTCTAGGCCTGTCGCGCAATTAAATTCATTTATTTTATTAAATTATTTTCTATGTATATGCATTCATCCCACTTGGGACAAGGAGCTCTCTTGCAAAAGTTCAAACATTTAATTTATGAATCTGGCTAACTCACTGGCACTATCGAACCCGTAGGTTCATGGCCACGGATATAAGGTCCACATACATCCATATCCTGAGCTAATGATTTTCAATTATCCCCTGTATAATCTACTTCCCTCAAATCATGGTTAATGTTATTTTCCTACCTCATTCTTGGTCTACCTACTGGCCACTTTCCCTCTAGTTCTCCTACAAGAAACTTCCATTCCCCATTCGTGCCACATATCCTCCACATCGCAGTCTACGAGACTTGACTGTTTTTCTGTAAAAATCATGTAGCTCACTGTTTAATATAGTGTTCATTATTTCTAACAGATGCCAGCGAGTGGCATGAGCTCAAAGAGACATCTAGTAGAGATCTAAATTATTACTTGAAAGGAAAAGGTTAATAATTCGAATTCATACGCCTTAATTTGGACTTAAGGTTATTTTACAAGCCCTAAAAACTTCAGACTCATGACTCATAGCTTAAAATATCCCCCAGAACTTGTACCTTGGATTTGTTTTCCACCCTAAAAATCTATAATTCTGGGGAGGATTGGACGCGGGACCAGGGGCAAGGAACTTCACTCGCAGACCATTGAGGCCACATAAAACTATTTTAGTGTTAAAATAAATACATTGTATTTTTTTGTATTTAAATGTAACATATGTTTGTCCTGGTGAGTGGAAGAGAAGGCCACATGGTCTTAACTCCACCAGGCTGAATAAATGTATTCAAAATCTGTTATATTCTAAATAAGTTCTCCATACATCCCCATGTTGTAGGCGAATAGTTTAAGGCATGCTGCTTTGGCGCAGAGCTACCGAACTTGCACTTGTTTGAGTTTCCATGGGAGAATTATTTTTCATGGAATTTTGGCCAATATTAGACCGGTGGCCATTCATCATCTAGAGAAAATTAGGCTCCAGGTTGAGGCATACCAGCTATAACGGCTGAGGGATCCGACATGCTAACAACATGTCATTCTGTACTGACTATATGATTGTCTAACACATGTGGATGTGAGGTCAACAGCCGACTGGTAGGCTAACGGCCTTTTATGGCTATTGCTCCGCGCCGTTTAGATGTTTTTGGAGTTCTCCATGCATCCCTATCCTGTGCTAATATTTTCAAATAACTCTCTCTATAATTCACCTCATAAAAATCAGAGTTACTGTTATTCTCCCATCTCATTCTTGGTCTATCTATTGGGCGCTTTCCCCGTGGAACCGTTTGATTATGCAGTTATTGTTTTAATGTATTACTTATATCCGCGTTATGTTCGTAGCTTTGTTGGGTAAGACTACAGCCAGAAAGTCGTGGGTACTAGTCCCGGTGAGGTAAGGGTTTTTAAAGTGCCCTAAGTGCCATAATGGCTCTGGGATCGACTCAATTCTTAATCGGAATGAGTACCAGATTTCAAACACTAAAGGTGCCCTTCACGCAGGGCTGGAAAACGTTGTAGAGTTAACCTCCTACTACCTTAAGGGCCTCTGAAAGGCTTGGAGAGGAACCATTTTACTTGTATTCGCATTTTATCTTGAAATGACCTAATGATTCCGTACGACCTAGTTCATTATGAACGTATTTAGGAACGTTGTTTTTATTAGTAAAGCAATCCCACTACTGGCCTCGGGAGGCCCTTGGGGCAGTGGGAGGTTAAGGCTCCTTTTCTAGACAATCAGCACTTGATGTCAGCCGGGTTGTCAGCCCTGCGTGACGGCCGTCTTTACCCCAGAACAAACATCTGGTACTCATTTCAGTTAGAGGCTGAGTCGACCCCAGGACCATAGTGCCTCCAGAGGGTTTGGATCAGTTTAAAAATCGTGGTCTCACGGGGCTCGAACCCTCGACCTTCCGGCTTGTAGCGCAGTGGCTTAACCACTGCGCTACGGCGCGTCCCCACGTTGTTTAAACAGCTTCTGCACAGCATATGCTGATATTCACTTATTTAAAATAACAAAATAAGAAATCAATATGAAATAAAATTATGTACGTTGCATGTATTGAAAATGTTTTTATGAATTCGTTTCGAAATTTCGATTTTAGCGTAATACTCAAATCGTTTTTAAAAAACTAAAGGAGATCATAAGCCACTATTTTTAATAGTAATTCTGCCCTAGGGCTGGTGTTTCACTACAATCATAGCATTTTCATGCTATTTTTTGCAGCTTTTCGGGGACTGTTGTTTGCCACCACATGTGCCTGCGATTAAAGGTAAATGTGAAGTTTGCCCATCTAGTTTGGAAGTTGGTGCATATAAATTTGAACTGGTTCATAGCTTTATTTATCTTGGATCTGAAGTAAATTGTAGAAATGACAATTCATCTGCGGATCATGGCTGCAAACAAATGCTTTTTTGGACTCAGGAAAATGTTTAGATCTCAGTTTATATCTAGAAAGACAAAAATATTCACTTATAAAGTTGTGCTTAGACCAGTGTTAACTTATGCATCAGAAACTTGGACCATGTTGAAATCTGATGAGGAATTATTAGGGCGTTTTGAAAGAAAGATACTGAAATCCATTTTTGGTGCCGTGAAAGAAAATAATGTATGGAGAAAGAGATACAATAATGAATTGTATAAACTGTACAATCAGCCAGATATTCTGAATTTTGTTAAAGTTAATAGATTGGCCTTGGCTGGGCACATTATTCGTATGGACAACAAAAGGATTACAAAAAGAATTTACAATGAGCAACCTCTATTGGCCAGAAAAGTTGGAAGACCTAAATTAAGATGGGGAGGATGGTATAATTCAATAAATTAAGATTTAAAAATAAAAAACTGGAAGAATGAAGCTCAGAACAGGGAAGTCTAGCATAAGCTTCTGAAGGCGATCAAGGCCCACATGGGGCTGTCAAGCCAATTATAATCATGATTGTATGCCACCAACATAAATTATAATGAAACGAAAGAAAAACACTCACTGTATTGTTACAACATGTGAATAATTACCTAAGAGAAATATATATGTTGGTTTCTCCCCCCCCCCAAAACATGTGACAAATGCCTTAAAATGAAGTGAGAAGTTGAGCTCAAAGCAACCTAAAGCACCATATTTATAATGTAAAATATGTATTAGTCATTACTCAGACAGTGTATCAAATTTATCATAAAAACCCGCTAACAAACAAGTGAACGTTAAAAAAAATCTGGTGTACAATAACACTCCGATTGTCTTACCCTAACTTACCCAAACTAACACTAACTTGCCCATTTTCTCAGCCTGAATTTGCCCAATAATGTAGGTGGTCTCCTGGAATAGAATCCCCATATATGAGTAAACATGTTGGCAATTGGCTCTAGCAGGAAAGTGTGTTATCACTAAGGCGAGGATTTTTATGTATTAAAAATTAAGATTTCAACATAGTATAATGAGAAGTTAGACTTATGACTGTCTTTTGTTTTGGTTTCACACACAAACAGTTGAATACTATAATGAGAAGTTAGACTTCTGACGGTTTTTTGTTTTGGTTTCACATACAAACTGTTGAATAATATAATGAGAAGTTAGACTTATGACTGTCTTTTGATTTGGTTTCACACATAAACAGTTGAATAGTATAATGAAAAGTTAGACTTCTGACGGTTTTTTGTTTTAGTTTCACACAAAACAGTTGAGTAGTATAGTGAGAAGTTAGACTTATGACTGTCTTTTGATTTGGTTTCACACATAAACAGTTGAATAGTATAATGAAAAGTTAGACTTCTGACGGTTTTTTGTTTTAGTTTCACACAAAACAGTTGAGTAGTATAGTGAGAAGTTAGACTTATGACTGTCTTTTGTTTTGGTTTCTTACACAAACAGTTGAATAATATATACTATCTGCATTGCAATCTTATCTTTTATTACATGAAAATCCTAGCCTAGTTATCATATTGGCCAGCATGATGCTAGCAGTCATTTGTTTTCTCCGATCGAATATTCTTACCTGGCACTGTAACATGGAATAGCCGAACTAAAAAAAATACTACAAGACGCGACAGGCCTATAAGGCCCTTGGCCTATCAGCCAGCTGCTGGCTTCACATCCATATGTGTATACCACAGGTGGAAGATCACACAGCCAGTATATGAGTGGTCAGCATTTCGATCCGCCAGTCATAATATCTCGTCTTCTCAACCTGGAGTCGCTACTTATTGTAGCTACCGAAATTCCTCATGCTGCCGGGTGGGCACCGGTCCCATACTGGCCTAAATTCTATGATTTTGTTTTCTCCCGTAGGAACTCGAACCAGCACCAGTCCTTCAGTTCAGCGCCAAGGCATGATGCCTTAAACTGTCGGACTACTCATCCGTAAAACTTCACTTCCAACCCTTGTAACATAAATAACCATTTGACGTGTCACAAATAAATATAAACACATATTTCTATAAAAAATGAAGTTTATTAACAATACAAAAACAGAAATATACAAAACAACAACAAATATGATGATAGCAATGATGATGATGATGACATGCTTTGGTTTGAAAACTTAATCACATTATGATGGCAATGACGATGTTATTTGGGTGAAGAAGCATGAAATTAAATGAATGTTACATAATTGTAAACTATATAACAAGAAGCATAAATATACCATCAGTTCAGCTCAGTTTTTTTTTCTGTCGTTCTCTCAAATGAAACATAACTTTTTTATTCATAAATTAATGGCCTAATTCAGTGTTGTGTTGGTTCTACTGGGATCTGAATGTGGATACAGATTTTCATATTGGGTTCTACTACAGTGTGGGCGAAACATCTGGTCACATCTGTACGTCTGATCGCTAAAAACTGTAGATTAATTGTTCTTGTATAATAAATCCCTATATATATATATATATATATATATATATATATATATTATAATGTGTGTGTTTTCTAATACCCACTGAAATGTTCGTGCTTAGAATTTCGCCCTGGAGGGGGTAGATTCCCTTAACATATTTATTAATGTTAATTCAAAGCTAGCACAATTTTTTAAAATAACAGAAATTATTGCCATAAAATAAAAAATGAAGACCAGAAAAACCCGTTATAAATCCCAAATTTACCCATTGTATATTTCAAGGCTATATCCTTGGTGTTTTTTACAAAAAATGTCAATATTTTCAAAATTTTGAACACTGCATAAATTCAGTCTACAGGATGTGTTCGGGATTACTAATGACAATTTTTTTCTTCTAAATCCCAAATTTCCTGATTGTGTATTTTAAGGCTATAGTTTTCATGTTTTTTACTAAAAATGTCAACATTTTGGAAATTTGGGAAACTGATCATCTTCACAAAGAAGAATGTCATAATGTACAGGTTATATTTTTCATATTATTCTTAGGAGTATTATGTCTAGGATATGGAAATATGCCTAATATCTTAGATTTATAACACAAAATAATCTTAAGCCAATTACAGTCGTGATGTTTCTTGGTTAGTGTCGTCATTGAATGTTTCATTTGAAGTAACTATAAAAATGTATCACATTTAAATTACCTTGACCTTTTCAAGGTCGTGATTGAGCTCGGAGCTAAGATTTAGTATTAATTTTACTGTGAGTAAGCTTTGCTGTACCCTGAACTACTGTAGGTCTGACCTCCACTGATTCCTGAAGAATGAGAGGAAGCTGGAAGAGTGTACTGGCTGGAAGGAACAAAAGCATGAGCATTGTAAGTGCTGTAGGCACCTTGAGGCGAACTATACGAACTGGAAGGACTGTATGCGCTTGAAGGTGAATTGTAGGACGAGCCCTGACCACTGTAGCTGCTACCTGTATCGTAGCTACTGGATGGCACGTATTTGTAACTTGTGCCAGAACCCACACTGGGAGATGAATAACTTACAGAATTTCCGGAACTGGAACCGCTGTACCCTGATAGAGGTGCAGAGTAGCTATGGCTACCTACAGAACCTGCAGAGCTGTAGCTGGATGAAGGAGAGCTGTAGGACGATGAATCTACAGTACTGTATCCACTAGATCCAGAGGATAAGCTGGGTGATGCATAGCTTCCTGAGGAAATGCTTGGCGAACTATAGCTTGAAGATCCTGATGAGATGCTAGGGGAATTGTATGAGCCTGATGAGATGCTGGGAGAACTATACGAGCCTGATGAGATGCTGGGGGAACTGTAGGAGCCTGAAGAGATGCTAGGAGAACTGTAGGATCCAGAACTATAGCTTGATCCAGATGATACACTGGGAGAACTGTAGCTTGAAGAGGATAGGCTTGGGGAACTGTAAGTTCCAGAAGATATGCTAGGTGAACTATACCCTGAAGAACCTGAAGAACCATAGCCAGCAGTCCCTGCGCTCGTACCAAGGCCGAAAGTGACAGGACCAAGTTTGGAAGAAGGTTGGATTGCAGCTAGAAGTACCGGTGCAGCAACAGTGGCATGTCCTCCCCCTAAGCCTCCTCCGAAACCACCAAGATGACTTCCTCCCAAACTAAATCCGCTGAGACCTCCCAGTCCACTAAGTCCATAAGAGGACAGACCATGCCCTCCGGATAACAGAAGCGGTTGACCTAGACCGTGACCTCCGAAGCCGTATCCTCCAAGTCCACTGCCCAAGGAAACTCCGCTGAAGCCACCGTGACCAAAGCCAGATGACAAACCGGAGGAGAGGCCCAGGGAGGGGTAGTGGCCCAAACCGAAGCCTGAGAATGAAGGGGCGTAGCTCAAGCCGTGTTGGCCTGTAGAACTGCCAACGCTAGATCCGTAACCGTAGCCGCCATCCGTGGTACGTTTGTCCTTCTTGGTTGCGCCTGTCTGTTGCTTGGTGTCTGCAGTAGTGTCTGCGTGGATGTACCCACACAACAATGTTGCCACTCCCAGAATAATCTGAAATAACAAATGATTGTATATGTAAGACGTTAGCTATATATTTGTATTTGTCGGAAGGTCATGTAGTTTATTTGGGGAGTTAGGAGGATCTTCCAAAGAAATGTTTATATGGATTAGTAGGTGAGGAAGAGTTTGTTGAGTCTTTGAAGGCCACTATCAGGTACGGGAAGGGTCATAAGCATTTTTATTATCAACCTATAGGAAGACAACATTTCATCGTGGTAATGCATTGACCAATAGAAACGGAATGGTAGATAGAGCTTAGAACGCGAAATGGGTGTAATATTTTAAGGGTTACATGGAGGAAAAACAGCCAGATATAAGTAATTTTTTGTCAGCCGAAAAATAGACGTGCGATTAGATTTTTTATAGAAAGGACTACTTCACTGCTAGTATAACGGTACCAACTGATGTTGGTTAAACATTTTGTATAAAAGATTGAGGTCACTGTGTGTGTTCTCATTGAGTAGGTGTATGTTTTTGGTTATTATTTATATTTAATTTTTTTCGAGGTTATTAATTATGGAGTTGATATTCTCTTTCTGTATGTTCGATAACTCGTTGTTAGCTGTGTTGAATTGGTGACATCATCATCATCATCATCATCATCCAGGGATTAAGTCTGTTGGCTCGTTCCGGTTTCACGAAAGCTAGAATTGTTAAAATTGTTCAGACCATCTTCTGTGTGGGCGACCAACATTTCCCCTTCCGTGCGGTTTATAATTTAGCAATAATTTTGGAAATCTTCCTTCTGGCATTCTATCAACATGTTCTTTCCAGTCGTTCCTATATTTAATTATTCGGTCTGTAAGTTTTAAAATATTTAGTTCCTTTCTTATATCTTCATTTCTTTTCTTATCCAGCAGAGTATGTCCTGCTATATTTCTTAAAAATCACATCTCAGCTGCTTCCAATCTGTGTTCTTGTCTTTTAGTGATCGTCCAACATTCTCATCCATACATCAATACAGGAACAGCCATTACTTTATAAAATTCATTTTGTTTGTCGAAACTTGATTTACCCTCATTATATTTAAAATCTTTAAAGTGTTACTAATCATGCATTAAAATACGTTGTTCTGCCAATATACAATTTTTCACAGCTGCTACATTTTAATTTGTAAGATCAAAAAATATATTCCTTCAAAGTTCTTTTTTTTTTTTTTGTCTTTGGCATTTCTCATATTCTTTGCTGGTATTTGCGGAAATGTAACCCACCTTTTTTTTAAGTTGGAACGCCTGGAAGGCAGAATTACGTTACCCAGATGTTAGGTTATGGATGATAAAGAAGTGCCAGGAGAGTCCTTAAACCTAAGTTTAAACTAAATCCAAAGCATGGAGAGACCACAGGAATATTCCGCTATACTTATTTACTTACTCACTGGCACTATCGAACCCGCAGGTTCATGGCCGCACGGACATAAGCTCTCCATACATCCCGATCATGAGCTAATGCTTTCCAAACATTCCCTGTATAATCTACTTCCCTGAAATCATAGTTAATGTTATTTTCCCACCTCATTCTTGGTCTACCAACTGGGCGTTTTCCCTCTGGCTTTCCTACAAGAAGCTTCCATGCAAGTCTTTCATTCCCCATACGTGCAACATGTCCTGCCCATCGCAGTCTACGAGACTTAACTGTTCTTATTATATCTGGCTTCCTATAAAGACCATGTAGTTCACTGTTATGTAGTCTTCTCCATTCACCCGTCTGTTCATCTCTCTTTGGTTCATATATTTTTCTAACAACTGTATTCTCAGATACTCGTAATATCTTGTCCTCCCTTAAAGTAAGAGTCCATGTTTCGCATCCATATAATATAACTGGTAGAATAGCAGTTTTAGGTATTTTCAGTTTAACGTTTTTGAGAGAAGTTGGTACTACATAATACATAATAGCATGCATTTCCAGAATTGAGCCTATGTTTAATTTCTTTGTGCATCTCATTCCTGTTTGTGATTATTGTTCCTAGGTATTTGAATTCAACCACTTCCTCAAAATTTCCCTAATTTGTCATTAGCTGTCCGTTTCCATTATATAATGTATTTCTATGTGTCGACATATATTTAGTTTTATTCATGTTTACTTCCAGTCCCAATTTGTTAGTGTTAGTCAATAGTGTGTGTGTTTCGGCTCTTACTGTCTCCTCGCTATCGCCTGATAATTATATATTGGCATAAGTAATGCCACAACTGAATTTATCGAGAGGGTTTGGAAATCTAGAGTGGCATTTGTTAGGACTATTTAAAGAATAAAATTAAGCTGTTTACTCACAAATCATTATTTAAATATGGTTATTTTAAAATATGTATATATTTAATGTAAATGGCGATGTTAGAAAAATCAGAAATGTATGGTTATGTGTCATTTGTTTATTCACTGCAACTTGATCTTATTATTTATTGCCAAATAGGATCTCAATATTGTAAGATTGCAGCCTAGTGGTGAAAAAAATAAACATTTCAAACTGTATATTATAACCAACATAGGTTATTAATTTAGTTTTTAGGAAACAACTCAGTAAAATCATTATTTATAAACACAATTATTGAACACACAATTATCAAATGTGTAGTTGGAAGGAATATGTTCATTATTTGCTACTCAAAATATTTGTTGGAGAGTCAGTCACTGCAAAATAATGCTCTGACCTGTTCAGAATATTAAAAAGGAGGATCTTTATTTATTTTGTAAACAGAATTTGATAAATATCGAGGTGAAACACGACTGTCATTGGTTGTAAAACAAATTTCATTGAAACGTGATGGGTCATTGGCACCCATTTGGGGCATGAGTTAAATAGTCAGCAATTAACAGCTTATTAATACCATTGAGTTGTTGTATCAATTACATTTATCGTTCAAAAATAATGAACTAACTGGAGAGATCACATTCAACGATTGTCATAACTGAGGATAGGCCTATCCAAAGCTGATCTACACTGTCCAAAAAGAAAAAACAAAAGTATGACTATCATTGAAGAAATGGTATGAACAACTAGTTTCAGACAAACGGGTCAGTAGGCCTAATCCTTGACGCAATTTTTGATGATGATGATGATGATGATGATTTTAGCATTCAGGTAGTAGGACACTATTTTTTCTCTTCAAAACATTTATATGCATTCATAGTAATTCTGCCCAAGGATAGGTCTTTCACTGCAATCATAGCATTTTCATGCTATATTTTGCAGCTTTACTGTGGAATTAATGGTTTAGTAGCATCCCGTTGCTTTCCATACCGGCGAAGGATGATGATGATAATGATAAGGAGGATGATTTTCGGGGACCATTGGACCCTAAGCTTCCTGATATTTGTCTTACAGGTGAGGAAAAAACTCCGAAAAAAAACCCACCCAGGAGCCTATCCCGACCGGGGATCGAACCCGGGCCCGCTGCGTGACAAGGCAGCACGCTACCTCGAGACCCAGCAGTGGACAAACACACATCTATATATACATATATAACATGAAAAGAAAAATAAATGCCAGAGTTGGGATTTGAAAGCAAGTTTCTAAACTCTGTATGTTTAGCGTTCTAAGCATCTGAGCACTCAGTAATTGGGTTCAAATCCCGTCTCAGACATTTATTTTTCTTTTCATGTCATATTTGCCTACATTGCCAAATGTCAAAAAATAGTTATAACATCTGTATAGGCTAAATAGGTTTCAGTAAAAAGAAAATATGGATTTTTTTATCTGTAATAATTGAACATAAAGTGTACGGTTTTATATCGGTAACTAACTATAGAATAGCATGTTTTACAGAGTGAGAGTAAAATAATATCTGTGAAGTTTTCGATTTTATTTCAACAAACAATTGTGAATGTAGTATATATAGGAGAAATCACAAATTAGGCCTATATGTTTTGAGTTTTATGTTTTAATATACTTTAGTTACTAATTGCACAAAATAAAGGTAACTGACGTAACGACTAACTTTTCTGCATGGCGTAAGAGTTTTAAACAAAATAACAACTCTTGTTAGGTGTGAGTTTGTCCATATTCTAAAATATTTTGGGTTGTAGACACTTGAAAATATTTTCAATACTCCATATACCACTTTGGAAATTAGGGAACAAACTTTAATTCTCACGTCTTACGTCAAACTTTATGTGGAATTGATCTTATTAAAACTGTAATAAAAGTAGAATCGTCAAATGTTGGATCCATTCAGTAAATTAACAAAAACATGTACTTTATAATTAAAATTAAGATCCTCTACTATTTAATTTTGTACTAGAGCAAATCTTTAGAGAATGAGGAAGGCCTACAATCAATGGTATTAATAAGCTGTTACTTTATGCTGATGATGTAGTGCTATTGGCCGATGGCGAGGAGATACTAAAGGACAACACGCACACACTATTGAGTAACACTAAGAAATTAGGACTGGGAATAAATATCAGTAAAACTAAATATATGGTCACACATAGAAATTCAGTATATAATGGAAATGGACAGCTAATGACAAATGAGAGAAATTTTGAGGAAGTGGCTGAATTCAAATACCTAGGAACAATTCTGAAAATGCGAGCTATTATGCATTGCAGAGACTCTTGATGTCCCAACTCCTTTCAAAAAACGTTAAACTGAAAATATATAAAACTATTATTCTACCAGTTATATTATATGGGTGCGAAACATGGACTCTTGCTTTAAGGGAGGAAAAGAAATTACGAGTATTTGAGAATAAAGTTCTTAAGAAAATTGTTGGACCAAAGAGAGATAAACAGACAGGTGAATGGGGAAGACTACTTAACAGTGAACTACATGGTCTTTACAGGAAGCCAGATATAATAACAACATTTAAGTCTCGTAGACTGCGATGGGCAGGACATGTGGCACGAATGGGGAATAAAAGACGTGAATGGAAGCTTCTTGTAGAAAAACCAGCGGGAAAACGCCCAGTTGGTAGACCAAGAATGAGGTGGGAGAATAACATTAACTATGAATTGAGGGGAAGTAGATTAAACAGGGAATGATTGGAAATCATTGGCTCAGGATAGGGATGTGTGGAGAGCTTATGTCCGCGCGGCCATGATCCTACGGGTTCGATAGTGCCAGTCAGTTATTTAGTATAGTGAGAAGTTAGACTAATGACTGTCTTTTGTTTTGGTTTCACACAGAAACAGTTGAATAATATGTACCCACTATCTGTATTGGAGCCTCACCTCTTTATTATCATCATGAAAAAGTGAGAAGTTAGACTAATGACTGTCTTTTGTTTTGGTTTCACACAGAAACAGTTGAATAATATGTACCCACTATCTGTATTGGAGCCTCACCTCTTTATTATCATCATGAAAAAATTCGTTTTAGTCCATGTGACCTGTGACGTAATCCTAAATTTTATTACATAAAAACCCTAACATAAGATAATTTTTAACAATGTAATTTTAAGTTTATTGTTAAAATATTTGAGATGAGATTCACATTAAAACCCACTGTCTTGAACTGTTGTCAAGTATTTGTTAAGGGACCCAGTACTTATTTGCCTTAGAAAATTGATTTTTTTTTTTGCTTAAAAATCCAGCGAGGTCCATTTTATCGATCTGTAATATTACTTTGTCGATTATGGACATTTAAACCCATACACATTTATTTTTAAAAATTACGTCTCTGTGTTCTGCTAATGTGCACTTTTTTTCTTTTTTTTTTTTTTTGCATTTTCCCGTAACTTGTAATTTTTTTTTCATATTTTGGTACACTTTTCTCTGAAACTATGAAAGACAGGAGAATACTTTTTGGCTTGGGTGTGTAGTTTAAAGAGCTCTAGTCGTGAAAGATTGGCTGCTACGAGTTACTGGTAAACCCAGAAAATTGGATAAACTTGGGTAGATTTCTGGACAAAACGCGGTAAATAAGAACACTTATTCATGAATAAATAAATATGTTAACAAATTGCAATACCATTAATTCTTAATAATTCTACATAACTAAGATAATGTAATTGTTTTGATATCTAATTGTAATATTATTGTGTTTTTTAAGTGTATTATTACCAAACATCAACTTATTGTAACGGACTGTCAACAGCACGTACGGCTTACTGCCCGTGCGACCCATATTTGTAAATAACATTGTATGTATCTTACTTTTAGTTTAATAAAGTCCTTATTTATGTAAAATAATATGGTCAAGTTATCTTCGTGATATTGATAATGTTTGAAATTTTAAAAAATGTATGGACAATTTTTGGTTTTTAAATTTTTTAAAAAAATAAATCACAATCCATATCTGAACACAAGCAAACCTTATTATTATCAAATTAACTATAGACAATAACATACTAAATTTTGGAAACAATTGGATAAGTAGTTTTTGAGAAAATTGCACCAAGACAATACGTTTAAGAAGTTGGATTTTTTATTTCCATTTTTTTTGTATTTTAAATTACTCATCAAGAAACGTGTGTAAAAAGTTAACCAGAGTGTCGTTATGTTCAGGAAGACTTGTTTAATTAGTGACATCGTTTTCATGCAAAGGTGCCCTTAAATATCGCACTAATATTGAAGATAAATCAGTTCTCAGAAAGCTTGTGGTTTATAAGCTCTAGGAATACCGGACATTCCCGATGCACTTAGATTCTTTAAATAAAATTAATTACTATAACAATCACTTGTTATTTTTATGTGGGTCCGAAACCTGGACAGTAAGTAGAAAACAAGCCAAAAAGCTGTTAGCAGAAGAAGTTGATTTCTGGTGGCGATCGACAAGAATTTCAAGAAGATATAAATTCAGAAACAGCACAATAAGGGAAATTATGCAAGTTGAAAAAAAAAATAAAAATAGAAGAAAAATGTTTGGAATGGTATGGACACCTCATAAGAATGGAAGAAGAGAGAATACCAAAGAAGATCTTTAATTGGAAAGCTAATGGAAGAAGTGGAAGAGGCAGACCTAGAGAACGTTGGATAGATGGAGTGAGGAGAAGCATGGAAGCTAGAGATTTGAGGGAAGAAGATGTTTTAGACAGGAACCTTCTGCTTGTCTTGTAGGCCCATCTTTCCCTTAACTGAGATTTAGGCGCTCTCCCCCTACAGGGAAGAATTTGAACCATACTAATTTAGTTACACTTGTTTACTCATAGATGTCACTTGAGTGGTCCGTGGTCAGCGTTCCGCCTCGTACTGACATCTAGAAAACCAAGGTAGTACTAGGACGGGTAAAGCCGGTAAATTTTGCTTAGAGGCCTTTTTATTCAGGCTTAAGGATCTTTTACGAGCCTGAAAATATTCAGACTCGGGACCCACGGCTTACAGTCCCTCCCGGAGGACTTGCTCCTTGGATTTTTCCATCTTCAAAAATCCATCGACCCCGGCCGGGTTTGAACCCGCGACCCTCGGGACCAGAGGCAAGGAGCATAACCACTAGTCCACCGCTGCCGATTAGACAGGAACCTGTGGCTACAAATCGCTTTGGGTTGAAGCAGAAACACTGTATTTTGGAATATCTTAAATATAAAAATCAATGTTTATTTGTTTGTATGTTTGTTGGTTTGTTTGTTTGTTCGTATTCTATGCGCGACCATACCGTTGATCGAGTTTGATGGGATTTTCTTGCAAAATGTTCAGGAGATTCCCGGGATGAACATAGGCTATAAGGGAGTTGTAATACTCAACCCCTTCACCCCAAAATCACCCTTTGTAGTAAAAAACGTGAAATAAAGTCCCCATTTTGACGTTTAAATGGCTTACGCAGCCTAAACCATAACAAATACACCAAATTGATGTACACAGAATTGAACATCTCAAAAAGCTCTACAAAAAAGTCCGCGACAGCATATGTTTATCTCTTACGGATAACTCACAATAACCATTTTTGTCTTTCATTGATGTCAAGAAGATCGGAATAAGTAGATTCCCGAACAGTGCACGGCTGGTGGTAAAAACATATTAGCATTTATTTATGAGTAGCTGCGCACGCCGGGTATTAGCGAGTGGAAAATAAAAAAAAAACACTTGATAAAGATACGCCTGTGTAACAATGTGTTCAGGGATTTGGTTGAAATGTTGGATGGAATCCGTCCAGTAGATGCTATAAAAACATGCAGTTTTAAGATAACTTACGTGAATCTTCATGATGTATGCGTCTGAATGGAGCAGCTGTTGGTGAGAAGTGGCGGACTGGAGCACACGTACCTGTTATATACCTAACTTTCCCCCTTTCTCCAAGCCCGCCTCTCCCTACCATCATCTTCGGCACAAAGGTCATGTCCACTTTGTTTGTCCACACCACAAACCTACATGTCAGGAAATATAGCCCTTCTTTTCCTAATCCGTCCCATATTCCTTAAAAATCAAGTTCCACTGTGTATGACATGCCTCAATAATGTTTGGTATCTGAATTTCACTCAAGATGTCCAACCTGTGGCTCTTTGAACAACCAATTCTGCCTCTCATTGCTTACAGCATCATCAGTTTGCCTGCTCTAATATTAACAACTCACTGCCACTGTCGAACCCATAGGTTCATGGCCGCAAGCTCCATATGCATTCCTATCCTGAGCTATTGTTCTTCAATCACTCACTGTATAATCTTGTTATTCTTCTTCCTTTGGCTCTACGGTCCTCTAAGAACCTTGGTCTCCTTCCGAACAACTGCCCATTCTTCTGTATTCCTAGCTTTCTGTCTCCATCTTTTCACCTTCAGTTGTGTCAAGTCTTCCTCAAACTTATCTAACCATCTTAGTTTCTGTCTTCCAACCTTTCTTCTTCCTTTTGGTTTCCCTTCCAAAATATTTATTCTACTTCTTTCTTGCTCCATCCGCATCACATGTCCTACCCATTCCAGTCTCTTTCTTATAATATCTCCTAACAGATCTAAATTCCAATCTAATTCTTTCATAAGGCAAAACGCCCCAGTTGGTAGATCAAGAATGAGGTGGGAGAGTAACATTAACTATGATTTGAGGGAAGTAGATTATACAGGGAATGATTGAAAAACATTAGCAAAGGATAGGGCTGTGTGGAGAGCTTATGTCCGCGCGGCCATGAACCTACGGGCTCGATAGTGCCAGTGAGTAAGTAAGTAAGTAATTCTTTCATTTCCTACTTCGTTCTAATTCTCCATGTATCTTGTAAAATCTACTTCCCTCAAATCTTGCTTAACCCATTCGCCTTAGAATGCGAGGTAGACTCGCCGGCAGTAAAATGGCCTTCAACTCAGAAGACGAGGTACAATCGATTAACTCTGCCTGTTATATCTTTCCCTTGGCAGGGTAATCTTTTGTTAACATTTATGAATAGTAGAGGATTGTGTTTTGGACTTCGCCTTTATTGAGATCTCAAGTACCGTTATATTTTGTTCGTTTTGAATGTTTGAAAACGGAAAATAATTTACAGTGACTTAAATCCGGTTTCTGGGGAAATGCATTCAACATTTAAAACTGAAGCGAATGGATTAATGTTATTCTTATATTCATTCTTGGTTTTGATGTACTGCGATGGGCAGGACATGTGGCACGAATGGGGAAAGAAAGAGGTGAATGGATATTTCTTGAAGGAGAACCTGAAAGGACACGCCCAGTTGGTAGACCAAGAATGAGATAGGAGAATAACTTTAACCATGATTTGAGGGAAGTAGATTATACGGAGAATGAATGGGAAACATTAGCTTAGGATATGGATGTATGGACAGGTAACTTATGTTCTGTAGTGTCATGAGTTAGCTTACTTATATAAATAAAAAATAACGATTTGGGTGGTGTAGGAATTAAGTTTCTTGCTTCTATGGAACCCCTCTATGGTATCTTTACCTTGTCGTGGTGGAGTGGCTTGCGTGCTTAAATGATCCTGAGAGCTATGCCGGCGGTAGCATTGCTGCCGACTGGTCGAAGGTGATAAGCCGGACTGGTCGAAGGTGATAAGCCAGACGAAAAAAGTACCTTGGTCGAAAGAGTGACGATCTTTCACCGTAAAAATACAACCGTCAAGAAATGCAGACATCGGTTCAACTGGGGTAAAATTTTCCGGAGGTCAAATAGTCCCCCATTCGGTTCTCCGGGCGGGGACTACTTCAGGGAACCCATGCCAAAGGCACGCGAAATATGGACTCTTACATTAAGGGAGGAAAGGAGATTACAGGTATTTGAGAATAAAGTACTTAGGAAAATCTTTGGACCAAAGAGAGATGAACAGACAGGTGAATGGAGAAGACTACATAACAATGAACTACATGGTCATTATAGGAAGCCAGATATAATAAGAACAGTTAAGTCTCGTAGACTGCGATGGGCAGGACATGTTGCACGTATGGGGAATGAAAGACTTGCATGGAAGCTTCTTGTAGGAAAGCCAGAGGGAAAACGCCCAGTTGGTAGACCAAGAATGAGATGGGAGAATAACATTAACTATTATTTGAGGGAAGTAGATTATACAGGGAATGATTGGAAAGTATTAGCGCAGGATAGGGATGTATGGAGAGCTTATGTCCGCGTGGCCATGAACCTGCGGGTTCGATAGTGCCAGTGAGTAAGTAAGTAAATAAGCTTCTATGGAACACATACAAAATTTGTAATCTAATATCCCCCCCCAATACCACCAGGTTTTCTTTTATGCCATTTCTGGCTTTCTCACCTAGCATTGTTAGGTTGGGGAACCTGGAAGGCGGAGTTACGTTACACCGATGATATGATGGATGATAAATGATAATGAAGCGCCAGGAGAGTTCTTAACCTAAATTCCAGACCATGGCAACTACAAGAATAATTCCCAAAAGGAAAAATTATTACTGTTTGACCAGGAATCGAACCCGGGACCTCTGTAGTCAGAAACTCTGACCAGTAGTCCATGAGGCTGGTCCATTTGGTAAATATTAAACATTTTAGCTTTTGATGTTGTATTATTCGCTAAACAGTCGCTACAAATCCAACGCGAGGTTGAGTTTTTCTTTAGACAAAATCACATCGTCTTGTTTTTACGATTGTAACTCATGCCCTAAACGGGAGTCAATCACCAATCACATTTCAATGATTTTATATTTACAACCAATCACAGTCGTTTTTCACCTCGATTTTATCAGTTTAATTTTATCACTGTAAAATCAAGTTTCTTTTTAACATTCTGAATGGGTCATAGCATTATTTTGCTGTGACCTCTTGTGGCTAGCGGATTGTATATATAGTGCGCGAATGTAACTTTATCGTGGTTGCCGGAGTTAATATAAAAATATTTGTAGCAATTGATTATCCACAAAAAAAACCGCTGTTTGCACTTTCTTAAACGTAGTTTTTCCCAGGTAATAACATTCCAGAAAAATATAATTGTCATATTTACATCATAGGACATCAGAAATGAATTAATATACAGTTTGATGTGTTTCATTTTTTCTCCACTAGAGTGCATTCTTACAATATTGCGTTCCTTTGTCAATAAATAATATGATCTGGTTGCAGTGATAAAGATGTGAAACATAACGCTTCTCATTTGTTTTCAAACATCGCCGTTTACATTAAATAAATAAATATTTTAAAATAAAATATATTTAAATAATGACCTGTGAGTAAACAGCTTAATTTTATTCGTTAAATAGTCCTAACAAATGCCACTCTTGATTTCCAAATTCTCTAGATAAATTCACTCCTCACTTCGTGAGTCGTGAAAATTTTGAAATCACTCGTGGCGTTACCTATGATAAAAGTTGTATAAAAATCTACTTTTCTTCTTCTTCTTCTTCTAATATACGAGTATTAGCGAGTTCCGAAATAATCAAACTTCTGACGTCTTTCCTGTGAAAAAAAAATACAGATCTTTACTGATCCTATCCTGTAGATACCGAAAATGATCATGAACATAATTTATATATACATATATATTTCTAATCCACCGCTGTGGTCTCGAGGTAGCGTGCTGCCATTTCACGCTGCGGGCCCGGGTTCGATCCCCGATCGGGCAGTTTTTCTGGGTGAGGTTTTTATCCGGGTTTTTCCTTACCTGTAAGACAAATGTCAGGAAAACTTTTAAGGCCCAAACGGTCCACGAAATCATATGGCCATCATCATCATCATCATCCTTATCATTATCATCATCCTTCACCGGTGTCGAAAGCAACGAGAAGCTACCACACCTACAATTCCCTAGTAAATCTGCAAGCATAGCATGAAAATGCTTTGATTGCAGTGAAGGACCTGCCCTCGGGCAGTATGGATGGACACATTTCTGTGTGTGTGTGTGTGTGTATGTGTGTTGTAGCAACTGGAACTCTTGTTTAATCGAAACCAAACTTGGCAAATAACTATGAGTTTAAAAAAAAGTAAGTTTAAATTCGTTAACCAGCAATATCGGACCTCCAGATGTAGGAGTTCACCTGAAATGAAAATTTAAAAATCGTTCAGTCATAGCAAAGTCAGTATACGTTATTAAAATAAACATATGAACATAGTATGATGAGATAATAAGGGGCTGCCGGACACTGGCATCTTTTAAAAGAAAACTAAATTTATATTTACTCTAAACTCGACTTCATTATTATCCAGTGTAAGATATATATATATTAATTGGTGTTTCCCGTATAATGTATCATATTTATATTATTATTATTATTATTATTATTATTATTATTATCGTATTATTATTGTTATTATCGTATAAAATGTTGTTTGTACATGACATTTACATTGCTACATTTATTGTATCTTTAACTGTTTATAATTAGTATAGTGTATATCTATATTTGTCGAATATTTATTTGTATTTGTGCTGGTTGAGTGGAAGAGAGGGCGTTATGGTCTTAACTCTGCCTGAATAAATAAAGTATTATTATTATTAATTATAATTTGTTAACATGTCTGAAGAAGGTGCAGTGTACCGAAACAGCTGTCACTGAATTATATAATAAATATGAAAATAAAATAAAACTACGTTTTATTTTTATTTAATAATAAATATGGATTTTCATCAAGTAAACACCAACTCAATTGATTATTATTAAGAAGATTTTCGAGCTGTAGGCCGTGGTCGTGAGGCTTGAAGCTCCCTGGCATTTCGCCAGAGACTGTGTCTGGCATCATTACGGGTTGTCTGAAGACACCTTTTACCGTAAGGCTCATCTATTCCATTCTACTCACCCAATCAGTCATGATATTTATCACATTTACCATTACGAGTTGGCAATTATGCAAACAAATCCGTTAAGTTGGTAAATTTTCAAAAAATTATCATATTTACCGCCATTAATGATGGTTATGCATAATTACCGGTTATTATGTATAATTACCACTTTATTGCGTTTACCTCCACCAGGCTAAATAAATCTATTCTATTCTATATATAGTCTTACAACATTCTTGCTCGAAAGACCTGAATTAAAGTAACTACTTAAAATTCTACCTCTACTGACTCTTTTTACTCTTCATATAAAAATAATCATTTTACTGAGGGAAAAAAATTAAAATTCAGGCAGCGGAAATGAGATTCCTACGGGCTGTGAAAGGTTGTACAAGAGAAGAACATATTAGAAATGAGAATATTAGAGAGGAACTAAAATTACAACCACTTGTTCAACAAACAGAAGAACACAGCAACAATTGGATAGAACATCTGCAAAGAATGACAGAGGATAGGATACCAAAGCTGGCACTGATGTATAATCCTGGAGGACGAAGATCGGTAGGAAGACCAAGAAAGCGCTAGGCTGATCAGATATGAGGTCGGAACAGGCAAAGACCTAATCCATGAAGGATGATGGTGATAATAATAATAATAATAATAATAATAATAATAATAATAATAATAATGTCCACCGCGTGGGACAAGGTAGCGTGCTGCCTTGTCACGCAGCGGCCCAGGTTCGATCCCCGTTCGGGACAGTTTTTCTGGGTGAGGTTTTTATCGGTGTTTTTTCCTCACCTCTAAGACAAATGTCAGGAAAACTTTAAGGCCCAAACGGACCCCGAAATCATATGGCCATCGCAATCATCATCATTCATATTCATCTTAGGATTAGGGACTCTCCTGGCGCACCATTATCATCATCATCACCCGCCATTTCATCGGGGCAACGTAACCCCGCCTTCCCGGCGCCCCAACCTCAGAAGTGGGTTACAAGTACGCCATGCCAGGAGAGAAACCAGGAATGTCGAAAGACAAACCTGGGGCATTTGGAAAAAAATTAAATAAAATAATAATAATAATAATAATAATAATAATAATAATAATAATAATAATAAAATAACTCTAACTCACTGGCACTATCAAACAAGTAGGTCCATGGCCGCACGAACATAAGCTTTCCATACGTCCCTATCCTGAGCTAATGTTTTTCAGTCATCCCCTGTATGATATAATTCAGTCGAATCATAATTAATGTTATTCTATTCTTGGTCTACCAATCGGGAGTTTTCCTTCTGGTTTTCCTAGAAGAACCTTCCATGCACCTCTTTCATTCCCTATTCGTGCTACATGTCCTGCCCATCTCAGTCTACGAGACTTAACTGTTCTCATTGTATCTGGTTTCCTAATAGACCATGTAGTTCACTGTTATGTAGTCTTCTGCATTCACCTGTCTGTTCATCTCTCTTTGGTCCAAAAATTTCCGTAAGAACTTTATTTCCAAATACTCATAATAATAATGATGATAATAATAATAATAATAATAATAATAATAATAATAATAATAATAATTTATTTATATACAGAAGTTTAATGTTTACGCGTCTTTCTGTGCCTAAAGTTTTATTTTTCCAATCCATGTCCTCCAGTCCTCTTGCTCTCATTCCAGTTCCTATTTCCTGCATCCACGAGTTTCAAGGTCTTTCTCTTCTCCTTCTTCCAGGTGGACACCATTCCAATGTTTTCCTGGGTAATCTTTCTTCTTGCATTCGTCGTACGTGCCCATACCAATTTAATTGCTTATACCGTATATAATCTACTATTGAATAACCAATATTATTTTTTTCTCGTATGACAGTATTTCTTATTTTGTCTAATTTTGAACATCTTGCTGTCTCTCCTCAAGAAATCCATTTCCATCGACATAAGTTTTTGTTGAATTTCCAAACTTCAGCTCCATATGTGACAGTACTTCTCACTATTGAATTATATATTTGTAACTTATTTTTCCTGGTTATATGTCTGTTCCATAAGACTCCATTCATCATTGCTGTTATTGCTCTACCTTTATTTATTCTGTTCTTAATATCACTTTCTTGTTTATCCTCTTTATCTAATTTTACTCCCAGATAATAATAATAATAATAATAATAATAATAATAATAATAATAATAATAATAATAATAATAATAATAATAATAATGCTTACCTTCAACCTTGTCAGTATAGGCTCACTATTTTCTACAGATAGTGGTTCAGTTTTATTTTAAATAGAAGGTATCTGTGTGTAATCTTGATGTTTTTCTTTGCAGATGGTGGGAGCTAATGCTGAGATATAATCCAATTTGGTAAGTAATTTTATCTGTAACATATCTCACAATTTGAGTGTTTTGTGATTTTATAAAGTGGCCGGAAAATTGATAGCCTATTTACGATACCGTATAGCATAACATTCAGAAAAATTGATTCCACTGTCTCCAATGTATGAACAAATAAACGAATGCATAATTTTACAACTGATAATCATAAACATGAAAGCAGAATAACGGCTTGTGAAATGAGATTCATGCACAGAACAGCGGATTACACCAGATGGGATCAGAAAAGGAACACCAATATCTTAAAAGAATTGAAGACTACGCCAATTTTGGAATATATTAAACAGTACCAACTAAATTGGAAACACCATCTTGAACGAATGAGTTCAAATCGGATCCCCAAAGCTGTTTATAATTATATACCAAGAGGACGAAGATCTCTGGGCCGTCCTATGAAACGCTGGAGGGAAAACATTCTATAGGATCGTAACAGGCTTTGGCCTAATACTTGGAAGGAAGAAGAAGAAGATAATCATTAATCCTGCATAGTTAGCCATGAATTATTTTATAGTAACCAAATGAAAATACTCAATAACTCTATAGAAATTATATAGAAAAGTTACATACAAAAATCCTGGAAAAGTGAAACTTGGTCTCTCAAAGAAACAATCAAACAAAAATTTTTATTTTTTTTAAAGAAAGATACTTACAAAAAATTATGGTCCAAATGAAGGTCCAGACCAAACTTCGAAAATCGAAACAAATAGTGAATTAAATAATATAATTAAAAATCGAAATACAGGGTGCCCCATTGAAACCTCCCACATTTGAATTAATCATAACTCTCAAAGTATGCGGAATTATGAAATGAGGTTGGTATGAAAAGAAAGATAAACTCGAAGAATTTTTGTTTTCATTGTTGCAGTTAATTCATCTGTCGCATGTTGAACAATAATGACATAAAACAAAATGGTGACTCCTTAGTAACTGTAATTATTGACTTCTTGGCGTATGTAAAAGACCGCGTGTTTGCGACTCCAGTACAAAATCTTCATGATTTACGAACCCGTATCCTTGACACAATTGCAACAGTACCAATGGACATGTTGGACAGAACGTGGCAGCAAATCGAATACAGACTTGATCATGTTCGTGCTATTAATGGTGCACATATAGAGGTGTTTTAGTGTGTGACAATGAAAATTCTTAGAGTTTTGTTTCGTTTAATACCGGTCTCATTTCATAATTCCGCATACTTTGTTATTTATGATTAATTAAAATGTGGGAGGTTTGAATGGGACACCCTGTATAATAAATCATATCAGATCTCTTAGGAATGGATGGTTTGGTCATCTGATAGGAATTGATCAACAGAGATCAGTTAAAAACACTATATACATGGAGACTTAAGGGAACTAGAGCTGTTGGTAAGATGAGATGGCAGGACGATGTTTACAAGGATCTGAAGGAGATATGGGTGACAAACCTGAAATTGACAGAAGATTGAAGAATATGGAGAAATATTATTGAGAAGACCAAAACATTCAATTTTGAAGTTGTAGTGCCTTAAGATGAAGATGTAAAAAATGCTGATGTTCTTTTTAGCAAATTACGTAGTGTAATTACTGACTTAGTTGTCATAAGTAACGCCGCCACGAGTGATTTCCAAATTATTATAAATTCACGAGTCACGAAGTGAGGAGTGAATTTATCTAGACTATTTAACTCATGCCCCAAATGGGAGTCAATGGCCAATCACGTTTCAATGATTTCTGTTGTACAACCAATCAGAGTCGTGTTTCACGAAATATTTATGTGTTATAATTACCATATTAAAGAAAGCTCCTCCTTTTTAATATTCTGAACAGGTCTGACCATTATTTTGCAGTGACTGACCTGCGAGAAATACGGCTACCAGATTGTATATATAGTGCATGAATGTCAACACATGCCGCATGCGGGAGTTAATATAAAAACATTTGTAGCAATTGATTATAACACCAAAAAAAGAAACCACTGTTTGCACTTTCTTAAATGTATTTTTTCCCAGGTAATAATCCAGAAAAATGTAATTGTCATATTTACATCATACGACATCAGAAATGAATTAATATACAGTTTGATGTGTTTCATTTTTTCTCCACTAGAGAGCATTCTTACAATATTGCGTTCCTTTGGCAATAAATAGTATGATCTGGTTGCAGTGATAAACAAAAGAAGCAGATGAAGCGTACCTATCGCTTCTCATTTGTTTTCAAACATCTCCGTTTACATTAAATATATAAATATTTTAAAATAACTATAGTTAAATAATGATTTGTGAGTAAACAGCTTAATTTTATTCGTTAAATAGTCCTAACAAATGCCACTCTTGATTTCCAAATTCTCTACATAAATTCACTCCTCACTTCGTGAGTCGTGAATTTTTCGATAATTTGGAAATCACTCGTGGCATTACTTATGAGAATTTGGAAATCAAGAGTGGCATTTGTTAGGACTATTTAACGAATAAAATTAAGCTGTTTACTCACAAATCATCATCATCATGAACAAATTCGTTTTAGGCCATGTGGCCTGTACGGGATGATGATGATGATGAATCTTTGCTTAAGTTTCTTCGAGTAGTAGGAAGTCCCCGGGTTGGTTACCAGCCATCCACAGAGCAAGACTAGTGGTAGGGCTGCTTGTCAGGCGTTCAAAATACGGAATTTCCTGCATATTTGATGGAACGGTTATACCGCCGTGACTCGGTCCTCATTACCTCGTTAGTTAAAAGCAGGGTGTACCATGTGCAGGTGAGGTTGAGAATTAGGTAGCAGAGGTTATAGAATGCACATCACTATCTCTTACACCCGTACTCACAAATAATTATTTAACTATAGTTATTTTAAAATATTTATATATTTAATGTAAACGGCGATGTTTGAAAACAAATGAGAAATGTGAGGTTATGTTTATCCAGTGCAACTTGATCATATTATTTACTGCCAAATAGGATCACAATATTGTAAGAATGCACCCTAGTGGAGAAAAAATGAAACATATCAAACTGGATTTAAAACCAACTGCGATGGGTAGAACATGTGGCACGAATGGGGAATGAAAGAGGTGGTTCGAAATTTTTTGTAGGAAAACCAGACAATTAACGCCCAGTAGATAAGACGAAAATGAGGTGGGAGAATAACATTAGCCATGATCTAGGAGGTAAATTGTACAAAATATTAGCTCAGGATAAGGATGTTTGGAGAACGTATGTCCATGTAGTCATGAAATTACGCGTTCCAGTTGGTTAGTTAATTGAACTAGGCATATATCTTCGGTTTTGATTGCCTGGTTGACACCCTCTATAAGTTACAGGTTATAAATTTTAATAAAAAAAGTTTTAAGACCCTGTATATGTATGAATAGTTTCCTCAGTCATCTGGGACATTAACCCACGTCACTTGTTAATCGTTCACTCGAGTGAACGACATGTAATTGATCTCGTTGAAGTAATTCCTCACTTTCATTACTTTGAACGTGTCTGCAAGTTTTTATTATCTTTAAAAATATTTTCACTTTTGTACATCTGAAAATGATACAATTAATTATGATGTATTATTATTGATAATAATCAATTAATTCTGATCTGTTCCGGCTTTCATAATTGTTTACTTCATCTGATCGTTCCCCAGCTATTCTCTACCCTTGTGAGTAATAGTTCAGCATTTTATCAGACAACATTCCTTATTTCATTCTGATGAACAAGTTCAAACCATTTTCTTCTATATTAGTTCATCTTATTTTTCTCTTCTTTGGCGTTACAGTAATTTGAATGTCTAACCTTGACCTCCCCAATCAACTCATCCATTCTTGTCTGTCTTGAGCTTTCACTGTCCATCTTTTGATACCAAGTTTTCTTCTGCTGGGTTGTCTTCTAGATACACCAGTCCGGCTAGAACAATAATAATAATAATAATAATAATAATAATAATAATAATATGATGATGATGATGATGATGATGTTGAAGAAGATTCTCGGGCTGTAGGCCGTGGTCGTGAGGCTTGTAGTTCCCCGACGTTTCACCAGAGACTGCGTCTGGCATCCTCAAGGGTTGTCGGGGAACTACAAGCCTCACGATCACGGCTAACAGCCCGAAAATCTTCATCAACATCATCATAGCAACTCCGGCCGTGAAAGTCTACGTGAATAAATTATAATAATATTTTTTTATTTAGGAATATTCCACAATACAGTGTTTCTCCTTCAATCCAAAGTGATTTGTCGCCAGAGGTTCCTGTCTAAAGCATCTTCTTCCCTTTAATCTCTAGCTTCCATACATCTCTTCACTCCATCCAACCATCATTCTCTAGGCCTGCCTCTTCGACTTCTTCCACTAGCATTCCAATGAAGGGTCTTGTTTGGTAGTATATCTTCTTCCATTCTTATAAGCTATCCATACCATTTCAAATGTTTTTCTTCTATTTTTCCTAACATGTTTTTTTCAACTTGCATAATAATAATAATAATAATAATAATAATAATAATAATAATAATAATAATAATATAATAACTACAGACACTATCGAAACCGCAGGTTCATGACCACGCGGACATAAGCTCTCCATACATCCCTGTCCTTAGTTAACGTTTTGCAGTCATCATCCCCTGTACCTCCCACAAATCATGGTTAAAATTCTTCTCCCACCTCATTTTTATCCAACCTACTGGGAGCTGTCCCTCTTGTTTACCTATTACTCTCTTACATTCGTGCAAATTTTATAAAAGTACTTGTAATTGTTTCGTTATTTATTACATTTTTTTATAATTTTCTGTTTCTAATATTTATTTTTTCTTTGGTTGAGTTGAACCCAAGGCTTTATGATCTTAACTGCTATTTTAAATGTATTATTATTATTATTATTATTATTATTATATTATTATTATTATTATTATTTTATATAATAAATGGACAGCTAATGACAAATGAGGGAAATTTTGAGGAATTGGCTGAATTCAAATACCTAGGAACAATAATCACAAATAGGAATGAGATGCACAAAGAAATTAAACATAGGCTCAATTCTGGAAATGCATGCTATTATGCATTGCAGAGACTTTTGATGTCCCAATTCCTTTCAAAAAACGTTAAGCTGAAAATATATAAAACTATTATTCTACCAGTTATATTATATGGGTGCGAAACATGGACTCTTACTTTAAGGGAGGAAAGGAGATTACGAGTATTTGAGAATAAAGTTCTTAGGAAAATTTTTGGACCAAAGAGAGATGAACAGACAGGTGAATGGAGAAGACTACATAACAATGAACTACATGGTCTTTATAGGAAGCCAGATATAATAAGAACAGTTAAGTCCCGTAGACTGTGATGGGCAGGACATGTTGCGCGTATGGGGAATGAAAGACGTGCATGGAAACTTCTTGTAGGAAAGCCAGAAGGAAAACGCCCAGTTGGTAGACCAAGAATGAGGTGGGAGAACAACATTAACTATGATTTGAGGGAAGTAGATTATACAGGGAATGATTGGAAAGCATTAGCTCAGGATAGGGATGTATGGAGAGCTTATGTCCGTGCGGCCATGAACCTAAGGGTTCGATAGTGCCAGTGAGTAAGTAAGTAAGTAAGTAAGTAAGTATTATTATTATTATTATTATTCTTGTTAAGCAAGATGCAGCACATGGCTGTTATAGAAGGAGAGAGGAATATTGTATTTACATTAATTGTTAGCGTGTATCAAGAAATGCCCATCCCTGGAGTTTGTAAATAGGATTTTTTGTGTCGGACTATAAAATTGATGACATTCACCTGAAGGAGAAAGTATTGTATTGGAATATTGTGAATATGTGGAACACGTATTGAATATAATATTGTGAGGAAGTGAAAGAAACACTTTCATCTCAAGGACGCTTACTCACTCATACACAGTGATCTCAACAAAAGCTTCCTTTCTTACAATCACTAACACAGCGAACTGTAACAATCACTACTGGGAATCTGTTTAGCAGGTACTCCAGGCCGCCATTTTGTGTCATGAATGATGCTCCTTTTTCATACAATCACTAACATAGTAACTGTAACAATCATCACTAGGATTCTAAATAGTAGGTATACATGACCGCCATTTTATATCCTGAACGAAGCTACATTTTCATTTAATCAATTAATCACTAATTATATAGTGTACTGTAACAATCTAAATAGCAGGTACACATAGCAGCCATTTTGTGTCCTGGAAGTAGCTTCCTTTTCATTCGATCACCAACATGACCGCCATTCTGTGCTTTGCTTACACATACAGCTGTTTTAATAATAATAATAATAATAATAATAATAATAATAATAATAATAATAATAATAATAATTTATTTATATACAGAGTTTTAATGTTTACACATCTTTCTGTGCTTAAAGTTTTGGTCTTTATAGGAAGCCAGATATAATGAAAACAGTTAAGTATCTGCGATGACTGCGATGGGCAGGACATATGGCACGAATGGGGAATGAAATACGTGCATGGAAGCTTCTTGTAGGAAAACCAGAGGGAAAACGCCCAGTTGGTAGACCAAGAATGAGGTGGAGAATAATATTAAGTATGATTTGAGGGAAGTAGATTATACAGGGAATGGTTGGAAAACATTGGTTCAGGAGAGGGATATATGGAGAGATTATGTCCGTGCGACCATGAACTTACGGGTTCGATAATGCCAGTGTCTTAGTTAGTTATGATTTTTTTTATTTTGTTTTTAATTCATGGAAAAATAATGCACGTATGGCCTAGTAGGCCCGTGCGGAATGTAAATGCATATGTACTTCTTTCTTTTGAAAAAAAAAAGGCAATAAATTCCATTATCATCATCCATCCACCGGGCTTAATCGGTAGGATGACATGCCAATTCACCTACTATCCCTCTATCCGCCACCCGGAGGTACTTGCATAGCAATCCGGGTTGCACAATATAGCTGTTAGTATGACAGGGGGGCTCCGTGATTCGTAGTATGCTATTGTACGGCTGCGAATCTCTGAGTATCCTTGCGATATGTCACAAAAAGAAACTGCACATATTACAGAACAAATGTCTCAAAATTATACTTTCGACCCCGCGTTACACAAGGATAACGGAGATGCACGAAGGTACCATATATTGATACTATCATAACTGAAATAGTTGCGTCCATGCTTCCAAACATAAATGTTCATGGGAACCCAATAGTACGCAATATAATAATAATAATAATAATAATACTTTATTTATTCTGGCAGAGTTAAGGCCATAAGGCCCTCTCTTCCACTCAACCAGCACAAATACAAATAAATATTTGACAAATATAGATATACACTATACTAATTATAAACAGTTAAAGATACAATAAATGTAGCAATGTAAATGTCATGTGCAAACAACATTTTATAGGGTAATAACAATAATGATACGATAATAATAGTAATAATAATATTAATAATAATAATAATAATAATAATAATAATATAAATATGATACATTATACGGGAAACACCAATTAATATATATATACCTTACACTGGGTAATAATGAAGTCGAGTTTAGAGCAAATATAAATTTAGATTTTTTTTAAAAGTTGCCAATGTCCGGCAGCCCCTTATTTCTTGTGGTAGGGAATTCCAGTTGCGAGAAGTGGAGATGGTATATGACATGGAGTGATGTGATGTCCTATGTTTTGGTATATTAAGTAAATGATTATACAAGGAATGATTGGAAAACATTAGCTCAGGATAGGGATGTGTGGAGAGCTTATGTCCGCGCGGCCATGAACCTACCGGTTCGATAGTGACAGTAAGTAAGTAAGTAAGTAAATGATGTGGATGTTTGATTTCAAGGCAGATAGGTCTCGCTTGATTGGGGCATCGGAAACCGTATCGTTGATGAGCTCGGCTCTTTCAGGACCGGAATGAGCCACGCCAATCTGCGCTGACCTTTTTGACCTTGGTTACTTCATGCTGAGTACTATGAGTGGTTTATTGTGTCGAATATGTTGACACCTTCCGCAATGGCGTACTACACATAGAAACATATTCGACACAATAAACCACTCATAGTACTCAGCATGAAGTAACCAAGGTCAAAAAGGTCAGCGCAGATTGGCGTGGCTCATTCCGGTCCTGAAAGAGCCGAGCTCATCAACGAATACGGTTTCCGATGCCCCAATCAAGCGAGACCTATCTGCCTTGAAATCAAACATCCACATCATTTACTTACTTACTTACTTATTGTCACTATCGAACCCGTAGGTTCATGGCCGCGCGAACATAAGCTCTCCATACATCCCTATCCTGAGCTAATGTTTTCCAATCATTCCTTGTATAATCTACGTCCCTCGAATCATAGTTAATGTTGTTCTCCCACCTCATTCTTGGTCTACCAAACTGGGCGTTTTCCTTCTGGCTTTCCTACAAGAAGCTTTCATGCACGTCTTTCATTCCCCATACGCGCAACATGTCCAGCCCATCGCAGCTTTGGTATGGGTTCCCTGAAGTAGTCCCCGCGCGGAGAACCGAATGGGGGACTATTTGACCTCCAGAAAATTTTACCCCAGTTGAACCCATGTCCGCATTTCTTGACGGTTGTATTTCTATGGTGAAAGATCGTCACTCCTTCGACCAACATACTACATCAATATCAATAGCACATGCTAACATAGAATAAATCCCCAAAGAATCGCCGTGTAGGCTAGGGCCAACCAGCTAAGCCCAATACAGTATACACTCACGCGAATTCGCCGTCAAGGGACAAATAATAGTCCCCGTAAAAGGCACACTGGACAGCACAAATAGCTGTCAACAAGAGAGAGAGAGAGAGAGAGAGAGAGAGAGAGAGAGAGAGAGGTTCCACAATATAGCTGTTAGTATGACATGGTGATCACAAGTGGATGTGAGGCCAGCAGTTGGATGGTAGACAAGGTCCTTCTAGGCCTGTCGTCTAATGTAGTTGCAGTAACCGGTGATTGTTTATGAAATCAAAAAACTAAAATACTTGCAGGACCAGTTTCCTATTGACATATCCATGTTTTGTGAACAAATTATCATCCACAATTGGCTCTTTGGCTGTTTTATAACATCCTAAACAAGTTAAATGAATAAATTAGTGGAGTCAATGTGTGTCCTTGAGTTAGCAGTGGTTTACCCAGTTTTGGAAACTCGGTAATAAAACAAGTGAAATATGAAAAGCGAGCAGAACGGGAAAAACAAGTGAATCTCACAAAGCAACGTGTTCAGTTTAATTGGTAGAATTTCTCCGGCAACAAATTGAATCAGTGAGAGGTATTTCCGATCTACAGCACAAAGTAGGTCATGACCTCGGTGAAAACAATATCAAAACTACAACCTCTCCGCCTCTTGCTTTTTTCCTAAAAGAAATACACGTTTTATCATTAATATTTATATCATAATTTAAAAAATAAGAAAATCTGATCCATGGATTTTGTACGAAAGGGAGTTGTTAAATAATTATCTTTCACCGTGACCAGCCTCATGGACTTGTGGTCAGCGTTTCTGACTACAGTTCATTAGGTCCCGGGTTCGATTCCTGGTCAGAACATAGGAACTTTTCCTTAAAGGGAATCATTCCTGTGGTTACCCATGGTCCGGAATTTAGGTTAAGTTTAGATTAAGGACTTTCCTGGCGCTTCATTATCATTTATCACCCATGATAACATCAGGGTAACGTACTCCACCTTCCAGGTGCCCCAACCTCAGAAGTGGGTTACAATACACCAATGCCAGGAGAGAACACCTGAAATGTCGAATGATAAACAGGTGGCATTGAAGAAAAAAAATTGCATTGTGGGGTAAGACTAATTTTTTTTTCTCTAACCTGATTGGGTGCTACATACACAGGTAAAGTAAAGCTATTATTGTCATTATTATTATATTATTATTATTATTATTATTATTATTGTTATGCAAGAAATAAGAATTGGAATGAGAACAAGAGGACTGGAGGACATGGAGAGGATGAATAGAGACGAGTGGAGAAGGAAAATAAAACTTTTTGCACAGAAAGTTGTGTAAAAATTAAAAATCTGTATATAAATAAATTGTTATAAAGTAAAGTAAAGTGATCCCACTACAGGCCTCAGGAGGCCCTTGGGGGAGTAGGAGGTTAAGGCTCCCACTTTTTCTGGACAATCGGCACTTTATGTCAGCCGGGTTGTCAGCCCTGCGTGACGGCCGCCTTTACACCCAGAACAAGCGTCTGGTATTCATTCCCGTTAGAGTCGACCCCAGGGCCATAGTGCCTCCAGGAGGTTTGGGTCAGTTTAAGAATCCTGACCCCAACGGGACTTGAACCCTCGATCTTCTGGCCAAATAAATTGATATTATTATTATTATTATTATTATTATTATTATTATTATTATTATTATTATTATTAATACCCCAGTTGAACCCATGTCCGCATTACTTGACGGTTGTATTTTTACGGTGTAAGATTGTCACTCCTTCGACCAAGGTACTTTTTTCGTCTGGCTTATCATCTTCGACCAGTCCGGCATGGGTGGACCAAGAATGAGGTGGAAGAATAACTAACCCTGATTTGAGGGAAGTGGATTGCCGGTACAAGGGAGATACATGCATTCATGGCTGCGTGGATATAAGTTGTCCATTCATCACTCATTACCTCAGGATAGTTCCAGCCACTTATTTACTTATCGTCAATGAAGCTGTTTTAGTGGTCCACAGCCTCCGGGGAGTGAATCCGGTTCGTGTCTCGATGACAAAGTTTTCAATTGTTATGCGAAATAATCTTCTTCTTTTTGTTAATCTTAATTTGTAGGATTTTCATCCTGTTTATTTTCATAATCACTCGTCGGAAGAAGACGTATTGGATGTGCATTCACTGTCTATCCATCTCTTGGCTGGTCTTCCTCTTGTTCTTCTCCCGACCATTGGTCAACCTTTTGCAAGCCGGTTTTCTTCCATTCCTTCTATATGACTCTTCCAATATTTTCGTCTACCTATAATACATTTGGTTATGTCTTGAATATGGCATTTGTCCCTATTTATCTACCGACTGGAGGCTCTCAACCTCGGAGACCTAATGAATCTAGAAAAGGATATTGTACAAGAGATTGAAGATATCCAACTAAGATGGTATGGACATATAATGAGAAGAAGGGACACAGAACAAAGAAGTATTAAACTGGATACCTCCTGGAAAAGGGAAACTTGGTAGACCAAATCCAACGTGCCTAAAGGGAATTCAAGGCAACACGAAGAAGAAAAACATGACAGAAGCAGACACGGAAGATCGGAAGAATAAAATTGTATATTTTGGTTGATGATACACTGTGTATCCACCGCTGTGGTCTCGAGGTACCGTGCTGCCTTGTCACGCAGCGGCCCCGGGTTCGATCCCCGGTCGGGACAGTTTTTCTGGGTGAGGTTTTATCGGGATTTTTCCTCACCTGTAAGACAAATGTCAGGAAAACTTTAAGGCCAAAAGAGTTGGAAGAGCCAGTGTTTATACACTTTAGTCTTGAATGTTTTTTTGACTAACTGTGGCTTGAAGATAGAATTTATTAACACTAGAATTCTTAAAAAGTTATATATTTTTGCATTTACATCCTTTTCTTCTTCATATGAGATATTGCATCCTAGATATGTAAAATTATTCACCTGCTCCAAAATTGTATTGCCAAGTACAATTTTACTTCTGACAGGATCTACATCATGAAATGCCATAATTTTCGTTTTCTCTGTAGATATCTTCAATCCATATTCTTCTGTAATGTTGTTAAGTTCATACAGACCTTTCTGTAGATTATCATAAGTAATGCCACGAGTTATTTCCAAATTATCGATAAATTCACGACTCACGAATTTATCTAGAGAATTTGGAAATCAAGAATGGCATTTGTTAGGACTATTTAACGAATAAAATTAAGCTGTTTACTCACAAATCATTATTTAACTATAGTTATTTTAAAATATTTATATATTTAATGTAAACGGCGATGTTTGAAAACAAATGAGAAACGATAGGTACGCTTCTACTGCTTCTTTTGTTTATCACTGCAACCAGATCATACTATTTATTGCCAAAGGAACGCAATATTGTAAGGAGGAGCTTTCTTTAATATGGTAATTATAACACTGATCAATATTTGGTGAAATACGACTCTGATTGGTTGTAAAACAGAAATCATTGAAACGTGATTGGTCATTGACTCCCATTTGGGGCATGAGTTAAATAGTCTTCGGAATTTTCTATTATTATTTGGTCATCTGCAAACAATAGGGTGTTTAATTTTGTATTTTCTGATATTCTTATTCCAAATTTATATTTCTTGTTCCAGCAACATAGTATTTCGTTGATATAAATCGCAAAGAGTTTGTTGGGGATAGTTATAAAAATCTATGGATCCCGCAACCATGGGGAGTACAGACAAGTAGTGTTGCCACTAGACCACCGGGTCCAGTTTTAATGAAATAAGTTGTAAATACAGAATGAAATATTATAGTTTATAGGAAATGTATTTTATTTAAAATTCTGCATGTCGGTAAATTAGAGAAGTTGGTTTTTGCGGTGGGAAATTATATTTGCTAAACTGTTCAACGCCCCAGTTAGTAAAAAAAAGAGTGCGCACTCTGTTGTTTACAACAATTGACTGTTGACACGAGATTCCGGCGGAAATTAGCGAGTTAGAGAAGTGTATTTCCGGTCAGGGTTGTGGGAAGATGATGCTGACCTCTATCTGCTGACATTGAAACCCTTTATAGCACGGAGACGGGCTTATTTCTTCATTTGTTTGACTCTTCTTATATGCCTTTCTTCACTATTTTCTAGCCTTCTGTTCCCCTCCTTTATTGTTTCTTTTCCTTTCTTCTTTCTTTTCCTTTTCGTTCCTGGCTTCCTTATCTGTGTTTCTTTCTCTCTTTCCTTCTTTCTTTCTATCTCTCTTTCTTTCTTTCTATATATATTTTTGTCTATTATTCTTTCTTTCTTTATATCTTCTTTCCTTCTTTATTAGGAATATTCCACAATACAGTGTTTTTCCTTCAACTCAGAGTGATTTATCGCCTGAGGTTCCTGTCTAAAGTATCTTCTTCCTTCAAATCTTTAGCTCCCATACTTCTCCCCATTCCATCTATCCAACGCTCTGTAGGTCTGCCTCTTCCACTTCTTCCATTAGCTTTCCAATCAAGAATCTTCTATGGTATTCTCTCTTCTTCCATTCTTATGAGGTGTCCATACCATTTCAAACGTTTTTCTTTCATTTTTTTATATTTTTTTTCAACTTGCAACTTCTTTCTTTTCTTTTATCTATTTATTTCCTTCTGTCTTTTTTATTCCCTTACTTATTTATTTATTTCCTTCTTTGTTCTCATCTTTCTTCCTTTCTCCCTTCCTTACACTTTTCCTGATTTCTTTTATTTATTTATCGCTTTATTATTTATTTCCTTTCTTGTTTTCTTCCTGTTAATCAATTAATTAAATAGTTTCCTTTATTCTTTTCTCCTTGACTTTCCTTTTCCTCTTTATTTCCTTTTATTTTCCTTTTTTTCTATAATTCTTATTTCCTTCCTTTATTGATATATTCCTTTGTCCTTCCTTCCATTATTTCTTCCGTGTATGTGTTTGTAACCTCAGCTGTGCATATATTGTTTTTCTTTATTTTTTAATTAGACCAAAAGGGGAGTCCTTTTATACATAAACATTTTCATGAGAAGAACCACAATAGGTAGATTCCTTTAGATTAACTTGATCTGCGCGCAGTAAACAAGAATTCCTAGTTACGTCAAGGTCTCTGCTCTGGTTTTCAAATTGAACTTGTTTCTGCACAGTGTTCCATAACCAATCACAGCCGCGAGGTGTGAAAACCAAACACTTGTTCCAGACAACGGTACGTATTTCTCACGATCCATTCCTTCTATCTATCCATAGTAATTCTACCCGAGGGCAGGTCTTTCACTGAAATCATAGCATTTTCATGCTATGCTTTGCAGCTTTACTAGGGAATTATTGATGTGGTAGCTTCCCGTTGCTTTCCACACCGTGGATGATGAATGATGATGATGATGGCCAGATGAAGTTCGGGGACATTTTGGGCCTCAAAGTTACCTGAAAATTGTCTTACAGGTGAGGAAAACACCCGAAAAAAACCTCACCCAAGATACTTGTCCCGACCGGGAATCGAACCCGGGCCCGCTGCTACTTCGATGTCATATTAAGGACAGTCTTTAAGTCTAGGCGCTTCCGTGGCGCAGTGGTTAGACACTCGCCCTCCATCTCTCGGTCCCTAGTTCGTGTCTTTATCACTACTGTACATTTGAGGTTTATGGTGCACGAATCTTTACCAGTGCAGTTTTTTCGAGGTTTTTCGTAAATTCCCTTAATTCATCCACCACTTCTCTATACTCAGGACACCCATTTCATTTCATATAAAAGGCCAGCAGACGATGTTGTAGGGGAGAAGTCTATATGATAAATAATAAAATAACAGAATGGAAATTATCACAAGTACTTATGCGGCGGTAGCATTGCTGCCGAAAGGGTTACCCATGCAGGACAGGTCGAAGGCGATAAGCCAGATGAAGAAAGTATCGTGGTCGAATGAGTTGCATCTTTTACCTTTAAAATATAACCGTCATGAAACGCGAATATGGGTTCCACTTGGGTAAATTTTTCAGGAGATTCGAAAAAGGGTTTCAGGATAGAACAAACATAATTAGAAATTAAAATGGTGATATGATTGCAGATTTCAGGAGCAGGCCTACATTAAATAGATGGAAAAAATACTTTAACCAGCTATTAAATATGCTTGCAGAGTAGGATATTGAAGAGTGTGATTTACAGACAGCAGAAATACTAATCGCAGAACCAAGTGCATTAGAGGTTGATATGGCAATAGATGTATAAAGCATCAGGTTCAGATGAGATCCCAGCAGAGCTGATAAAATCAGGAGGAGAAAAATTGATGTACAAGATACGCCGATTACTTTGTATCAGTTAGGGGAAAAGGCTCTTTCAAATGAATGGAAACAATCGATTTATTATATCAATCTATAAGAAAGGAGATTAAACTGTTTGAAAAAAACTACAGGGGCACCTTAATAAACAAATATGTTAGTTTCTGGACTTATTCTCTATGTTGACGACCTAACAACTGATCATCAATATGCATTTAGAAGAAATAGATCTACAATGGATCAGATTTTTAGTATAGGACAGATTTTAGAAAATAAATGGGAATATAATGGCACTGTGCATCAACTATATGTAGACTTCAAAATGGCATACGTTTGATTTAAGAGGAAAAATTTATATAGCATCCTACTGGAGTTCGAATTTCCTAAAAATTCACATATTTGAATTTGTTTAAATGGTACAAACATTATGGTAGGTGAAGGCAACAATTTTATGAAACTTTAGATATTCACAGGAGGTTAAAGTAACGAGATGCACTACCTCCTCAAATATTCATTTTGTACAACAGTATGCCATCAAATCAGTAGCTGATTATCAATATGGTTTTAGAAGAAATAGATCTACAACAGATCAGATTTTTAGTAAAAGACAGATTTTAGAAAATAAATGGGAATATGACACTGTTTAAAGCAGCTGTGCTTAAAATGTTTAATTACTAGTCTGAGTCTCGCTTCGCATCCTATAAAATGAGTAAGAGGTTTTTTTGCAGGCGCGTCAAGTTGCATAACTGTGGACATTGAACCTGAGCGAGAGAAAGTAAAGGTGTGGTAGGGCGTGCGCAGTGAAAACCAGATCAGAAAGTGCTGACCTTCACATCGGCAACACGCTTTGCGCTTCACTGCGACCGTTCTCTCATCTCTCCGCCTGCTCTAATCTCTTTACGCATCCTTCAATCCATCAACTTTGCTCTCTGACAGTCAACATACCACGTGGCTGCTACAACTGAGATTTCAGGTTCGAATCCTGAAGACTCTGTAGGAATATTGCTGATTGACCACACAACCGGGGTTTTTCGGGGTTTTCTCAGGGGTATCCCATTTCCCAATTTTTCCACCCCACCAATACTCTCCCATCATGTCATTTAACAATCACCTTTCACCTCATATCATGTTAAGTAAAATATAGTCTGGTTTAGAAAAGATGTTTTTAAAAATTGTTGTGGTGATCTCATGAGGGGCACACCCATATTTTCGTCAATAATTTGAGCTTAAATGCTGCAGCTAACTAACTAACTCACTGGCACTAGGCACTATCGAACCCGTAGGTCATGGCCGCGCGGACACAAGCTCTTCATATAACCCTATCCAAGATGTTTTCCAATCATTCCCTGTATAAGTTACTTCCCCAAATCATAGTTAATGTTATTCTCCCACCTCATTCTTGCTCTACAACTGGGCGTTTTCCCTCTGGTTTTCCTACATGAAGCTTCCATGCACGTCTTTCATTCCCCATTCGTGCAACATGTCCTGCCCACCGTAGTCTACGAGAATTAACTGTTCTTATTATATCTGTCTTCCTATAAACATCATGTAGTTCACTGTTATGTAGTCTTCTCCATTCACCTGTCTGTTCATCTCTTTTGGTCCAAAAATGTTGCTAAGTACTTTATTCTCAAATACTCGTAATCTCCTTTCCTCCCTTAAAGTAAGAGTCCATGTTTCGCACCCATATAATATAACTGGTAGAATAATAGTTTTATATATTTTTAGTTTAACGTTTTTTGAAAGGAGTTGACACATCAAGAGTCTCTGCAATGCATAATAGCACGCATTTCCAGAATTGAGCCTATGTTTAATTTGTTTCTGCATCTCATTCCTGTTTGTGATTATTGTTCCTAGGTATTTGAATTCAGCCACTTACTCAAAAATTCCCTCATTTGTCATTAGCTGTCCATTTCCATTATATAATGTATTTCTACGTGTGACCATACATTTAGTTTTATTGACATTTACTTCCAGTCCTAATTTCTTAGTGTTACTGAATAGTGTGTGCGTGTTGGCCATTAGAATCTCTTCGCTATTGCCCAATAGTTGTACATCATCAGCATAAAATTAACAGCTTATTAATACCATTTAAAAACCGCAGCTACAGTTAAAAATAAGACTAAAAGCACCAAAATCATGTATGTAAAGTTTTGAATGAACTATATGTCGTGTATCAACTTAGGAATCCTGCCAACCTAGACTCATTTTTGAGAACTAGGCTCTGCCTGTCACAAGCCAGGAAAATGGAGAGTGATAGAGGAGTAACACCTCCTTAAAAAACCTGGGTTCATCTGATAGTACCCTGTGAGGACGAAGAAGGGGGACAGTGTAGGAATCTTCTTCTTCTTCTTTCTTCTTCTTCTTCTTCTTGCAAGGATTAAACCTTTTTTTGGTTCGTTCCGGCTCCACGTTATATAGCTCCTGTGTCCATCTTTTTCGTGGGCGTCCCCGATCTCCTCTTCCTCCTCTTGGTTGATAGTTCAGACTTTTCCTAGGCAATCTGTCGGTATCCATTCTTCAGACATGTCCATACCATTTTCTTTATACTCTTCTATTGTTTTTTCATTATTTAATAAAAATAGTTTTAAGATTTGTTAATATATTTACCTAATGCCTTGTATAATAAGCGATAGATTAATTCATTGTAGTTTATTACTTTCTTTGTATTTTTTTTTCTTTCTTTTCTTTTTATGTATAGTAGATTCGAGCTGTTATTCCTTTCTGTATTCATTCTATCATTAATTTAATTTTAATTGTATTTAATTTTATTGTATTATTAGACATTATTTTCATTATTATTCAATTTGACAGATAATTAATTGTTTAGTCTGACTATTATTGTAATTTTTTGTATTTATTTGTAACATATGTTTGTCCTGGTGAGTGGAAGAGAAGGCCACATGGTCTTAACTCCACCAGGCTAAATAAATCTATTCTACTCTATTTTATCTGTCAAACTGAATATTTGTAGTTCTTTACGAATATATTCATTCCCTTTTTTATCCCTTAAAGTACATCCTGACACAAATGTAAATATTTCATTTCTGCGGCTTCTATTCTTTTAATTGTCTGTTTGAATCAGAGTGCATATTTCTGAGCCACATAATATTGCAGGCAGAGCCAATACTTTATACAATTTTAAATGTGTTTCTGTTTTTTTACACGCTTTATATTAGCTTGACCTGTATCTATCTATCTATCTATCTATCTATCTATCTATCTATCTATGTAACTGAATCTTTCATCGCGTTTTTCACCCACTTAAAATAATTGGATCGACTTGAAATTTTGTATACTTGTAAAGGACCCGTGACAATACAATAATTTCATATTTATTTTCTAAAATCCTGGCCAGAATCATCAGAAAATCAATAAAAGTGTTTTTGTATTTATGTAACGGAATTTTTGAAACCGATTTTCACCCACTTAGAAACATAGGCTAGACTTGAAACTTTGTATACTTGTAAAGGACCCGTGACAATACAATAATTTCATATTCATTTTCTAAAATCCTGGCCAGAATCATCAGAAAATCAAAAAAAGTGTTTTGTATTTATGTAACGGAATTTTTGAACCCGATTTTCACCCACTTAGAGACATTGGACCGACTTGAAACTTTGTATACTTGTAAAGAACCCGTGACAATACAATAATTTCATATTTATTTTCTAAAATCCTGGCCAGAATCATCATAAAATCAAAAAAAGTGTTTTGTATTTATGTAACGGAATCTTTGAACACGATTTTCACCCACTTAGAAGCATTGGATCGATTTGCAACTTTGTATACTTGTAAAGGACCCGTGACACTATAATAATTTCATATTTTATTTCTAAATTTCTGGCCAGAATCATCAGAAAATCAAAAACGTTAAAACTGGTATAATAGGTTACGAACTTGTCGACTTTTTAGTCAATCGTTGTCAGAGCTCAGTTGGTAGAGCGGCGAACTAGTGGTATATAGTTTCAGTAATCTATAGGTCTCTGGTTCGAATCCGGCTGGGGAGGATTTTTTTTTTTAGAAGAGTAATAATTTTAGCTCATACTACAGTAGTATGGAATTTAAATATATTTACATTCTTATTTTATTCTGTAAAATATTAAAACTAAAAAATAAAAAATAAATAATAGTTTTAAAAAACTAAAACAGCACGCTTTATTAGAAAACCGAACTCAAAAATGAAAAATAATTTTAATTTCCAACACGCTTGGGATAAATTTAAAGTGGTCAACAAAAAAATCTTCTCCAACACATATAGAATAAAACTAGAATTTTCAACAAAAAGAAAATAATTTTACCATCAAAAGCGTGGGGTGCCTTTTATGATTTTTACATGTCTTCTTAGAGACTTTACTTTTACCAATATCTGATTATTATCAAATATATTAATTGATATAGAGCACCCCACGCTTTTGATGGTAAAATTATTTTCTTTTTGTTGAAAATTCTAGTTTTATTCTATATGTGTTGGAGAAGATTTTTTTGTTGACCACTTTAAATTTATCCCAAGCGTGTTGGAAATTAAAATTATTTTTCATTTTTGAGTTCGGTTTTCTAATAAAGCGTGCTGTTTTAGTTTTTTAAAACTATTATTTATTTACTTTCTTTCCCAGTGTTTTTACACGCTTTATATTAGCTTGACCTGTATGTATCTATCTATCTATGTAACGGAATCTTTCAACGCGATTTTCACCCACTTAAAAACATTGGATCGACTTGAAACTTTGTATACTTGTAGAGGACCCGTGACAATACAATAATTTCATATTTATTTTCTAAAATCCTGGCCATAATCATCAGAAAATCAAAAAAAAAGTGTTTTTGTATCAATGTAACGGAATCTTTCAACGCGATTTTCACCCACTTAGAAACATTGGATCGACTTGAAACTTTGTATACTTGTAGAGGACCCGTGACAATACAATAATTTCATATTTATTTTCTAAAATCCTGGCCATAATCATCAGAAAATCAAAAAAAGTGTTTTTGTATCAATGTAACGGAATCATTTCAACGCGATCTGATTTCACCCACTTAGAAACATTGGATCGACTTGAAACTTTGTATACTTGTAGAGGACCCGTGACAATACAATAATTTCATATTTATATTTTCTAAAATCCTGGTCATAATCATCAGAAAATCAAAAAACGTGTTTTTGTATCAATGTAACGGAATCTTTCAACGCGATTTTCACCCACTTAGAAACATTGGATCGACTTGAAACTTTGTATACGTGTAGAGGACCCGTGACAATACAATAATTTCATATTTTGTTTCTAAAATCCTGGCCAGAATCATCCGAAAATAAAAAAAATGAAAACTGGTATAATAGGTTGCGGACTTGTCGAGTTTTTAGTCAATCGTTGTAAGAGCTCAGTTGGTAGAGCAGTGAACTCTTAGTGGTTTGTAATTTCAGTAATCCATACGTCGCTGGTTCAAATCCGGCTGGGAGGGTTTTTTTTTATAGAAGAGTATTACTTTTAGCTCATACTACAATAGTATCGAAATTAAAGATATTTACATTTTTATCTTATTCTGTAAAATATTAAAACTAAAAAATAAAAAATAAATAATAGTTTTAAAAAACTAAAAGAACACGCTTTATTAGAAAACTAAAAAATGAAACATAATTTTAATTTCCAATACGCTTGGGATAAAATAAAGTGGTCAACAAAAAAATCATCTCCAACACATATAGAATAAAATTAGAGTTATCAACAAAAAGAAAATAATTTTACCATCAAAAGCGTGGGGTGCTTTTTATGATTTTTACATTTTCTTCTTAGAGAGCTTACTTTTACCAATATCTGTTTATTATCAAATATATTAATTGATATAGAGCACCCCACGCTTTTGATGGTAAAATTATTTTCTTTTTGTTGATAACTCTAATTTTATTCTATATGTGTTGGAGATGATTTTTTTGTTGACCACTTTATTTTATCCCAAGCGTATTGGAAATTAAAATTATTTTTCATTTTTTAGTTTTCTAATAAAGCGTGTTCTTTTAGTTTTTTAAAACTATTATTTATTTTAAGGGTGCCACATAAATATTGAAACATTTGTATTTTATTATGTATGTCTTCTTCTCTATCACAACCTGAAGATACGCGTAGATAATTGAAATATTTTACTTGTTCTAACGCACGAAACTTATCCTTTATATTTCTGAAGCAATGCTTTTGCATCAGGTTATTTGTATTCAAGATTTTCTTTGTACAGCCTTTGACGCATAGAGAAACTCTGTGCTTTGAGGAACCAACGAGTCCCTACAACGCTGGCATAGACATATTCAGCTGCATGCATTTGGCTGAAACTCTTTCTCAGTTGCTCTCGCTCTTCTTTTTCTTTTGCTCTGGTGCAGATGAATTTTCCTCCAAAGAGTGAGGTGACCAGTGCTATCATCACATTAAATGTTACATCTTAAGTTTTTTTTTACCGACAAAGTAACATAACAGACAACATAAATGAACAATCAAGATGCCGTGGTTAATTTTGAATCTTTTAAATTCGGTTTATTCAGTTTTATTTAAATAACGTTAGGCTATAAGTTTGTGAGTGCACGCGTATAAAGTTTTATCACCAGCCGCCACTGTAGTCAGGATTGCACAATTATGTAAATGTATAGTATGTTATTAATTACCTTGTACTCTGTTCGACGTGGTGCCAGGTCGAGGGATGAGAGGAGATGAAGTCCCATTTATCGAAAATTCTGTGATATACTAGTTCTGCGTCTGTCGCACCATCACAAGGGCAGATGAAAAGAAATGGAATGAAATGGCTGGCATGAGTATGGAGAAATAAGTTAGCCTATTTTATTTAATAACGCTCTTCAACAGGTAGTGATATCAGAGACGGGAAATCAAAACTGGACATGACAATTTCGACAATTCTTCTCAAGGTTTTTTTTTTCAACCTTGAGGTTATTTGACGTGCCGTAAATGTATGACACGTGACTCATGAATTTAGTTTTCTTCCAAAGTAAGTCATAATATTGAATTGGTATGTGAGAGGGACAAGCCTGAAGTCCGTGAATGAACAGTTATGTTGTATTGAAGATCAGAGCTTGTATTGATGAAGGATGTAAACAAACCCGGTACGTGAAGAGAGCGGCAATCAAAGTCCTCTTACTCTTCCAACACCTTCACTTGTTTCCATTACAGAACAATAACAACAGTAAAGTAATAATAAACCTAATTAATAATAATAATAATAATAATAATAATAATAATAATAATAATAACGATAATAATAATTTAAATAATAGTAATAATACTAAGAGTACTAAGAGACTGGAGGAAAAAATGTCAAAAAATGGGCAGACCGATCCAAAATACACATGTCTGTTCACTAAATTTTGCAGATGACCAGGTATTAATAGCACAAGACCACAATGACATAGAATATATGGCTAAAAAACTAAAAGAAGAATATGAAAAATGGGGACTTTATATAAACATTGAGAAAACTAAATACCTGTGTATAGGAGAAGAAATGGAAAATATAAATTTCAACAATGGAGAAGAACTAAAACCTAGTATTGAATGCACTTATTTAGGAACAAAATTAGACCATTCAGGCGATAAGACAGTGGAAATTGAAAATAGAATCGCACAAACAAAACAAGCAATAAATGCTTTAAACTCTGTTTGGTGGAGCAAAAAATATTACAAAAAAACAGAAAATTACAAGTATATCAAACCATAATTCAGAGCATTTTAACATATGGTGCTGAAGTCTGGCAAATTCCTACCAGGGAAATGAAAAGAATTTTAAGTACAGAAATGGATGTTTTAAGAAGATCAGCTGGAAAATCTAGAATGGATAGAATACGAAATAAAGAAATAAGGGAAATTTTGGGTGTACAAGAGCAGCCGGACATCATAGAAAAGAAAAGATTACAGTGGTATGGCCATGCCAAAAGATTGCCAGAACAAAGATTGCCTAAAATTGTTATGGAATGGACCCCAATGGAAAGGAGGAAGAGAGGAAGACCGAAGAAAACTTGGATAGAAGCATTCAGAAGAATGGAGGAAGATCAATGGATGGACAGAGAGGAATGGCGTTTGGTTTCCGGAAGACCGCGGCAGCTGCCATGATACCGGATGATGATGATGATGATGATGATGATGAGTAATAATAATAACAATAATGTCCACAGATGTGGTCTCGAGGTAGCGTGCTGCATTGTCACGCAGCGGGCCCGGGTTCGATCCCCGGGGGGTCGGGATAGTCTCCTGGGTGAGCTTTTTCGGGGTTTATCCTCACCTGTAAGACAAATGTAAGGAAGTTTAGGGCCCAACGGTCACCGAAAATCATCCTCATCATCATCTCCTTCACCGGTGTGGAAAGCAACGGGAAGGTTCCACACCTATAAATCCCTGGTAAAGCTACAAAGCATAGCATGAAAATGCTATGATTGCAGTGAAGGACCTGTCTTTGGGCAGAATTACTATGGATGGGTATTTTCAGTTGTAGATATTTGGGACGACAAGACCCGCAGCAATGCATAATAGCACGCATTTCCAGAATTGAGCCTATGTTTAATTTTTTTGTGCATCTCATTCCTATTTGTGATTATTGTTCCTAGGTATTTGAATTCAGCCACTTCCTCAAAATTTCCCTCATTTGTCATTAACTGTCCATTTCCATTATATAATGAATTCTACGTGTGACCATATATTTAGTTTTATTGATGTTTACTTCCAGTCCCAATTTCTTAGTGTTACTCAATAGAGTGCGTTATAATAATCTATGAATAATTTATTTGAATGCACTCTGATGACCGATAGCTCTAGATTTAGATTTCTCAAGAATTTTACAGGATGTGCCCGTAAGTCGGTTAACCACTGCACATACTTTCAAGGAAAAAAATCAGTTTGGTTGAAACTGGGGTTTGAATACGGGACCTTCGGAATATAATCTCAAACACTACCGCTTAAACAACAGTGAAGATCAGTTTCTGTAGTTGTTTTTTTGTACAGATGTTGTTAGCTACAGAAAATAATATATTTGCATTTTTCGGTTAACTGACTTATGCTGCACCCTGTATAATAAGGTATGTTTATTTCGTCCACGTCATGTGCCTAGCCGAGTGGTTAAGGCAAGAGGCCTTGGCACAGAGCTACGGGACTTGCGCTGGTGGGAAGAAATTTTCTCATGGAATTTCGGTCAGTATGGGACCGGTGCCCACCCAGCATAGCGAGGCATTTGGGGTAGCTACAATAAGTACGACTCCAGATTGAGAAACCCAGTTATAAAACGGCTGGGGGATCCGACACATGTCAGCCCTACTCTGGCTAGATGGCCGTGTACCTCTGTGATTAACACATGTGGATGCGACGTCAGCAGCCGTCTGGTAGTACAAGAGCCTACTAGGCCAAGAGAGATTGGAATTTCTTTTTTTTTTTGTCCACATTGCTATGTAGTAGACCTCACCAAACTTTTTTGTCTCCTCGACCACGTGCCAATTGTTTTGTACTTTTGGTACACCCCCTGCTTTTCTAATATTGATTTTTTTTAATGTTTATCTTCAGCACGTATATCGAATGAATGAACAGCGCATACCAAGAAGAATGTACAGGGTGGACCGCTCGAATGGACCTAATTTCAATTGCTTGTTACTGGCAAACGGTTGAAGATAGAAACTTAAAACAACGTTCATATTACAGAAAAACTCACCAAGTTTTGATATCCAGATCACCACATCTCTATATGAGCCCCAGCAGTCACTGTGACGATATCAAAGCGATGAACAATTTCTTGCCAAGTACGTTGGAGTATGTCTTCTGGAATGTTCTCAATAGCCTCTATGATGCGCTCACGAAGATCACGAAGGTCTTTGACTGGGGTGGTGTAAACTTTATCTTTGACATAGCCCCAGAGAAAGAAATCCAGTGGTGTTAAATCGGGAGATCTCGGGGGCCACGCGATTGGTCCTCCCCTACCAATCCAACGGCCAGGGAAAATGTTGTCCAAAGTCGTACGAACTTCATTGGACCAGTGGGGAGGAGCACCATCTTGCTGGAAAACGATGTTAGGCTGCAGTTGTTCAATTTGTGGAAAGAAGAACTGCTCCAGCATGTCAAGATATGTGGTACCACGAACAGTTTTCTCGGCGAAGAAAAACGGTCCAATGACCTTATTATGTGACAAACTGCACCAAACATTCATCTTCGGACTATCACGAACATGCTCTTGAATAGCGTGAGGATTCTCCGATCCCCAGATCCGCACATTATGCCGGTTTACCTTGCCTGACAAATGGAAAGTGGCTTCGTCCGAGAAGAAAATCTTGGTCATGAAGTCAGGATCAGCGCCGAGACGGTCCAGCATCGTATTGGCGAATTCCACTCGTTTCGGCATGTCATTCGGCTCCAGACGTTGCACTAACTGCACTTTATATGCGTGCAGTTTGAGGCGTTTGTGGACAATCCGTTGTAATGTCGATTTTGGTATTTGAAGTTCCCGCGAAGCTCTTCTTAATGACTTCCGGGGGCTTCGCTCAAATGCGGCTTGAACATTTGCTACCATTTCATCGGATGCTCTGCGACCACCACCATGCTTCTTCAACACAGATCCTGTAGCTAATAATGTATCACGCCACTTCTTTATGCTTCTAGCAGTTGGAGCATCACGGTTAAACACACGCCGGAACTCCCTTTGAACTCTAATGATTGATTTAAACTCCGCATACCACAAAACAGCTTGCGCTTTCATCTGCGGAGTCGCCATTTTCACAAACAATTAAATCTAAGAACGAGAAACGTATCTTTGTGCCATCTACCGACAGGATTCGAAACTTGGTGAGTTTTTCTGTACTATGAACGTTGTTTTAAGTTTCTATCTTCAACCGTTTGCCAGTAACAAGCAATTGAAATTAGGTCCATTCGAGCGGTCCACCCTGTATAATTATAAACCAAAAGGGAGAAGAATGTTGGGAAGACCATTGAAGAGATGGAAGGACCAATTCGACCTATAATGAGATCGGAACAGACCATTGGGCTTAATCCTTGTTGTTGATGATGATTTTTTTTAAAAAATCGTCAACATCGAATGAGTTGTTGACAGTTGGCAGAGTGCTCCTCGCTGCTCACTTTTTGTTGTATATCCCTTGAAGGTGAGGGTCGATGTACTTAGATCACTTGGGAATGACTGCTATAGGTAAGAAGTTGCCCTGGACAGTTTTAGGAAATGTAGATGACATAGCGTGACCCTGTGACCTTATAACGGGAGATGTTACAGTTATTTTAGTGATGAAAGTGGTGAGTGGGTGCTTGTTAGTGAAAGTGGACACACAGTGGACAAAGCTACCATCTGCACTTTCCATTTCTACGTGTCGCTTCTATTTCTTACACAAATCATCGAGTCACACCTGCCCTTGTTTCCACTCTCAGTTAACTGGTTTTATTTATGTCTCTCTTAAATCTGTTTTAACCGTATTATGTTTCATTTCTGTACTTTACAATCTTATAAAACGACCAATAAAAAGACAATATAGAGTTATTTAAATTTTATAGCACCTGAAATCAGGAGCTGCTGGTAAGTGGTGTCTTCGAAGTAGAAATTGACAACTAGAGTATTCTGAAACCTCTGTGGTCTCGAGGTAGCGTGTTGCCTTGTCACGCAGCGGGCCGGGTTCGATCCCCGGTCGGGGCAGTTTTTCTGGGTGAGGTTTTTTATCGGGGTTTTTCCTCACCTGTAAGACAAATGTCAGGAAAACTTTAAGGCCCAAACGGTCCCCGAAATCATATGGCCATCATCTTCATTATCATCATCCTTATCATTATCATCATCATCCTTCGCCGGTGTGGAAAGCAAGGGGAAGCTACCACACCTACACAATTCCCTAGTAAAGCTGCAAGCATAGCATGAAAATGCTATGATCGCAGTGAAGGACCTGCCTTCGGGCAGAATTACTATGGATGGATGGATATCTACATTTCTTACAACTTGTTTAGCGTCTGTATTCCCAGGTATCATATATGTTATCTTTGGCCTTTTTTTATTTTCCCGGTCCGGTTTCATTCTATTATTAGACATTAATTTCATTATTATTCAATATGACAGATAATTAATTGTTCAATGACTAACTTATTATTGTAACTTTTTTTTTGTATTCATATGTAACATGTTTGTCCTGTTTAATATGACTATTATTGTAATTTTTTTGTATTCATGTGTAACATATGTTTGTCCTGTTTTTATATGACTATTATTGTATTTTTTTTGTATTCATATGTAACATATGCTTGTTCTGGTGAGTGGAAGAGAAGGTCACATGGCCTTAACTCCACCAGGCTAAATAAATAAATCTAAATCTAAAAATCTATAAAAAAAAGAGAAATAATCTCAACTCACTGTGATCGGTGGTGTCATATCCGACCCCTTCAGAGCTTCAAGCTCTTTTTTTTTTTTTTTCGATTCCAACTAAACTTTAGATGGCAGCGTCAATTAAAGGGCAAAACCTTAGTTGAGACAAGAGGTATCATGTATCCATCCATCCATAGTAATTCTGCCCGAAGGCAGGTCCTTCACTGCAATCGTAGCAATTTCATGTTATGCTTGCAGCTTTACTAGGGAATTGTAGGTGTGGTAGCTTCCCATTGCTTTCCATACCGGTGAAGGATGATGATGATGACAATGATAAGGATGATGATGATGATGATGATGATGATAAAGTAAAGTAAAGTGATCCCACGACAGGCCTCAGGAGGCCCTTGGGGTAATGGGAGGTTAAGGCTCCCACTTTTTCTGGACAATCGGCACTTGATGTCTGCCGGGTTGTCAGCCCTGCGTGACGGCCGCCTTTACCCCCAGAATAAGCGTCTGGTAATCATTTCCGTTAGAGGTTGAGTCGACCCCAGGGCCATAGTGCCGCCAGAAGTTTTGGGTCAGTTTTAAAAATCCTGACCACACCGGGACTTGAACCCTCGACCTTACAGCTTATAGCGCAGTGCCTAACCACTACGCTACGGCGTGCCCCTGATGTTGATGATGGCCATATGATTTCGGGGACCGTTTGGGCGTTAAAGTTTCCCTGACATTTGTCTTATAGGTGAAGGAAAGACCCCGATAAAACCTCTCCCAGAAAAACTGCCTCGACCGGGGATCGAACCCGAGCACGCTGCATGAGAAGGCAGCACGCTACCTGGAGACCACAGCGGTGGACGTATCATATATGATACCTTGTTTAAACCCTACTAAAATGCCCTATCGTAAACAATCAATTTTTTCTTAAAAAGTGTTATTTTGACCCCTATGAAGATATTAAATTTAAAAATAAAATTATAGGCCTAATTGACAAAACCTCAATTTATGACCTCCATAAACCGTCCCCAAATTGTTTGTATCCCTCAAAAAATTAGTATAATAGCCATAGTAATTCTGCCCGAGAGCGGTCTTTCACTGCAATCATAGCATTTTCATGCTATGCTTTGTAGCGTTACTAGGGAATTATAGGTGTGGTAGATTCCATTGCTTTCCACACCGGTGAATGATGATGATAATGAAAAGGATGATGATGATGGCTGGATGATTTTCGGGGAATATTAAGCCCTAAGCAGCATAGTGAGGCATTTGGGTAGCTAAAATAACTAGCGACTCCAGGTTAAGAATACCAGCTATAACGGTTGGGGATTCGACATGCTGACCACATGTCACCCCTACATTGGCTGATGATCGTCTACCTCTGTGATTAACACATGTGGATGTGAGGCCAGCAGCCGGATGGTAGCCCAAGGGCCTTCTAGACCTGTCGAGCTTGGATTTTTTTGTTGGGCCTTAAGCTTCCTAACATTTGTCTTACAGGTGAGGAAACCCCCCGAAAAAAAAACCACACCCAGGAGCCTGAATCTTGTTAAAATTTTATTCGGGACGCAAGCGAGTAAGCTAACTTTATGACATATCCACTTTGTTCTTGTCTTCAATGGTCTCGAACAAGCCAGTCGGAAGTAGTCACACTAACTGGCTACCAGCTGAGGCTAGCAAAACAAGACTTTTCTCTCACATGTCATAGGATCAAAGTCCTGCCTGTGCCTTCTATCTCAAATCGTTTCTCTGAAATTTGGTTCAACTTAAGCAGTTCTATTAGCACAGCCATATCCGCAATATCCATAATTACCCTAGCATCTCCTGCTAACATAGAAATAATTACAAGAGTAGCCAGATCATCATACCTCTCAATATAGCAGGTTAAAAATGTTTCTCTGGCAGTGGATACCATCGCATACCCATTGTGGCATTACAGGAAACGAAATGGCAGATTTGCGGCCCGAAGGAACTCCACAAAAAAACACAAATCTTCAGGACATCACCGAACATTATATCTTACTCTAGGTCGGCTATGAACATCCGCTTCAGAGTGAGAGAAGCCTTCAGAACCTCCCTAGAGCTCCAAATGACTGACAAACCTTGGAAAGCATCCATCCAAACTACACTGACAGATTGTCCCAGAAGAGTAGCCGATGCAACAGGACACGACTGCCTGGGTAAACATCTTCATCGCCTCGGTCTTCTACCAACTCAACAATGTATCCTCTGCAACACTATGGAAGATCATCATCATCACTCCAGGGATTAGGCAATTGCCCGTTTCGACTTCATAATGCATCAGCCTAACGTCTTCTAGGTCTTCCAACATCACGTCTTCCTCTTGCTTGATAATTTCTTGCTAACAATGGATATCTCTCCTTACTCATTCCGTCCATGTGATCAATCCATTTCTGTCTGTATTTCGTGACTTTATCCAATAAAGTCTGTACTTTCAATTCTTCTCTTATATGTTCATTTCTTATTCTATCAAGTCTTGTACATCCTTTAACTTGTCTTAGGAACCTCATTCTCCGCCGTCTGTATTCTATCCTTCTCTCTTTTCACTGGAGCCCAAGTTTCGCATGCATACAATATTGTGGGAACCGCCATAACATTATACATTTTTAATCTTGGTTTCTTTTCTAATTTTATTTTTGAATGTTCTCTGTGTTGTTCCATACACCGTCTGAAATTTATTTATTTTGGAGCCAATATCTCTTTCCACATTGTAGCCAACATCACAGCCCAAATATTTGAAACTAGGTACCTTTTCCATACTTTTATTTTCTAAAATAATTTTGGATCTCACTGGATCTCTTCCTCTAAAAGCCATGGTCTTCGTTTTCCTTACAGAAATCTTTAGTTCGTATAATTTACATATTTCATTTAATGCATGCATTGATTTCTGTAAGTCGTCTTCATTTTTCTGTATTATGATTACATCGTCAGCAAATAGAAGATTATTTATGCACACTTTATTATCCATTCTTTATTCCTGGATTCACTAAAAACTATGGAAGATATGGATGCTGATCACATCCGAACCTGCCCAACCCTAACAACCAACAATTTCGTGGACAGACACTGGGAAGCCAGGGAAAAGATGATGAACATTTTATAATCTTTCTTGTTATTGGCTAATGAAAAATTTCAAAAGCCACTGCATTTAAACAAACAAATAAAGTCCTGCTTCTAATATGTTTTTAAATTAAATAGCCTACTTGTATTACAATATAGAGTCTAGGCTTAGTGAGTTATTTGATAGCGAAAGAAATAAATAATGTATGTCTGTATTTACAACTACTGTAGTAGATAAAACAGTTTACTTATTTATAAGTACACTTAATATTGTTGATTGAGGTGATATAGTGGTTCTGTTCCGTGAGTAACGGGTTCAAAAACCTGACCAGGGTCGATAGATTTTCAGGATGTAAAAGTCCAGGTGACAAGTCCTCCGGGAGGGACTTAAAGCCGTGTGTCCTGATTTTGAATAGTTCAAGTCTCGTAAAATGACCTCAAGTCTATATAAAATACCTGTGAGCAAAATTTAACCAACGTTCATCCGTGCGACTAATATCTTGTGGATCCGTGATAACTTGCTGTGCAGACACAGCCTGTCTCTGAATAAATGTTTTGTCGAAGTACCACGCTCAAAAGATGAGCCTGGAAAGGGAGGATTCTGGAGGCTAGATGTAGACAGACTGGAGGAGGGTCGACGCAGCAAAAAACGAGTAATTGTCAATGTGACAAGTCCACGAAACCGGAACCGTCCAAGCAGAGCACAGAAGGTATCAACAAGTATGCCTCCAGTCATTCAAGAAACTAATCCCAGCATTCCACCTACACATTTCCCTCGCTGACATATATAGGGAAGTAAGCGTAACTAAATTAGTCTGATTAAGGATACCCAAGCTATCAACCAGCAGGAAGAAGAAGACAAGGAATTCTACTCAAAAGAGTTTTTGGATGGTGTTTTCTATTGACAACCGGAACAGGTCAACAAATGGGCTAAATATGTGAATGGACTGTGATGATGATGATGAAGAAAATATTCCTACTAGAGAAGCACCCATATCCCCACAGTCAGATGTAATAAGAATTACATTTATATTTATTTTTTATTATTACTGAAACTCTTGATGTCCCGACTACTTTCAAAAAACGTTAAACTGAAAATATATAAAACTGTTATTCTACCAGTTATATTATATGGATGCGAAACATGGACTTTAAGGGAGGAAAAGAGATTACTAGTATTTGAGAATAAAGTACTTAGGAAAATTTTTGGACCGAAGAGAGAAGAACAGACAGGTGAACGGAGGAAACTTCATAACAATGAACTACATGGTCTTTATAGGAAGCCAGATATAATGAGAACAGTTAAATATCGTACACTGCGATGGGCAGGACATGTTGCACGTATGGGGAATGAAATAGGTGCATGGAAGCTTCTTGTAGGAAAACCAGAGGGAAAACGCCCAGTTGGTAGACCAGAAATGAGGTGGGAGAATAACATTAACTATGATTTGAATGAAGTAAATTATACAGGGAATGATTGGAAAGCATTAGCTCAGGATAGGGATGTATGGAGAGCTTATGTCCGCGCGGCCATGAACCTACGGGTTCGATAGTGCCAGTGAGTTAGTTAGTTATGGTCCTCCTTCATAGCCAAGGTCCCATAAAGAGAAGGAAAAGCCCATAAAAGCTCTCTGAAGAACATGTGATGACTGGGAGTTGAACCCGGTGCTGCTGCGACAAGACTGAAACTAAAGTTAGATTAAAATATATATATAGGCCTACAGTCAATATGCCCATTCTCACCAATTAATGTTTAAAAAGGTCAACAAGTTTCCACAGCCAAGCTGTCATTCTCAAGACCAGATATTGACTGAAGACAAAATTGATAATTTGTTTTTAAACTGAATTTGTTTATTATTTATTATCAATTTTGTGTTCAGTCAATATCTGGTCTTGAGAATGACAGCTTGGCTGTGGAAACTTGTTGACCTTTTTAAACATTAATTGGTGAAATGGGCATATTGACTGTATATATAGGCCATATTTTAATATTTGATCACCAAGAAGATCACTTGTGTATTAAATTTAAAGTTAGATTATTCATAACCTCGATGTTTAGAATGTGGAGCTGCAGGATGAGGGCTGTATAGAAAGTGCCATGACGTCACTAGTGGGATAAAGTTTAATTATTATTTTAAGTGGGTAATTGTGTTCCATTAATTTGGAATGTGAACGTACGAGGAGGAGAGAGCGACTCGTGATAAACAATTGACACAGGACGATGTTCAGATTTTTTAAGATAAAACTAATAACGTTGACAGTTAGATAGATCGTAAGTATTTTGTTTTAGAGAAAGAGGAAAGTCATGTATTAGCCCAATGTTACAATGTTATAGTCTTTTGTTTTCGGAATCTTACGGTAATTGAGGTGTTAAATATGTCTACAGTTTCAAAGTCGGTCATGACGATTGTTAAACTGTATTACGTCACTTACATGTTTTTTTTTAATAGACCGTTCTATTTTATTATTATCTGTACCTGTTCCAAGCTAAGTTCCATTTGTTATGTAAACAATCCTGGCGTACAAACTGCATTTTAATTGGTTGAATAATGTATTGAGTTAGGCTTTCACGGCCGGAGTTACTATGATGATCTTGTAGATGATTTCCGGGCTGTTGGCCGTGGTCTTGAGGCTTGTAGTTCCCCAACGTTTCGCCAGAGACGCGTCCGGCATCCTCAAGGGTTCTTTGAGGATGCGGGACGCAGTCTCTGGCGAAGCGTTGGTCAAGACAACCCTTGAGGATGCCGGACGCAGTCTCTGGCGAAACGTTGGGGAACTACAAGCCTCAAGACCACGGCCAACAGCCCGGAAATCATCTACAAGATCATCATAGTTGTATAATGGTTTTTTTTACCTTTAAGCGCGTAAGAAAAAGTTCAGGAAAAAGACAACAACTAAAAGTAGAGGAATTAAACTCAACAATAGAAAAATACAGAACAAACTGGAAAGAACACTTGACTTACTTACTTACTCACTGGCACTATCGAACCCGTAGGTTCATGGCCGCGCGGACATAAGCTCTCCATACATCCCTATCCTGAGCTAATGCTTTCCAATCATTTCCTGTATAATCTACTTCCCTCAAATCATAGTTAATGTTGTTCTCCCACCTCATTCTTGGTCTACCAACTGGGTGTTTTCCTTCTGGCTTTCCTACAAGAAGTTTCCATGCACGTCTTTTTTCCCCCATACCGGCGCAACATGTCCTGCCCATCGCAGTCTCCGGGACTTAACTGTTCTTATTATATCTGGCTTCCTATAAAGACCATGTAGTTCATTATTATGTAGTCTTCTCCATTCACCTGTCTGTTCATCTCTCTTTGGTCCAAAAATTTTCCTAAGAACTTTATTCTCAAATACTCGTAATCTCCTTTCCTCCCTTAAGTAAGAGTCCATGTTTCGCACCCATATAATATAACTGGTAGAATAATAGTTTTATATATTTTCAGCTTAACGTTTTTTGAAAGGAGTTGGGACATCAAAAGTCTCTGCAATGCATAATAGCATGCATTTCCAGAATTGAGCCTATGTTTAATTTCTTTGCGCATCTCATTCCTATTTGTGATTATTGTTCCTAGGTATTTGAATTCAGCCAATTCCTCAAAATTTCCCTTCATTTGTCATTAGCTGTCCATTTCCATTATATAATGCATTTCTACGTGTGACCATATATTTAGTTTTACTGATATTTACTTCCAGTCCTAATTTCTTAGTGTTACTCAATAGTGTGTGCGTGTTGGCCTTTAGTATCTCCTCGCTATCGGCCAGTAGTACCACATCATCAGCATAAACTAACAGCTTATTAATACCATTCAGTTTGTAAGCCTTCCTTATTCTCTAAAGATTTAATGGCATGCTCTAGTACAAAATTAAATAGTAGAGGAGATAGTGCATCTCCTTGCTTCAACCCATTCCGGATTTCAAAGTGTCTGAAAACTGTTTACCTACACGCACCCTACTCTTTGAGCCATTTAGACACATTCGTATAAGTCTAACTAACTTTTAGGAATTCCGAACTCCAGCAGGATACTATATAACTTCTCCCTCTTAATTGAATCATATGCTTTTTTGAAGTCTACATATAGTTGATGTACAGTACCATTATATTCCCATTTCTTTTCTAAAATCTGTCTTATAATAAAAATCTGTTCTGTTGTAGACCTGTTTCTTCTAAATGCACATTGATGATCTCCTAGAATGTCATCAATATAGGGAGTAAGTCTGCTTACTAATATATTTGTTAAAATTTTGTACGAAGTTGAAAGTAATGAGATGCCCCTGTAGTTGTTGCAATCTGTTTTATCTCCTTTCTTATAAATTGGTAAGATAATTGATTCCTTCCATTCATCTGGAAGAGCTTCTTTTCCCAATCATACTAAGCAACCAGCGTATCTTGTCCATCAATTTTTCTCCCCCTGATTTTATCAGTTCTGCTGGGATCTCATCTGAACCTGATGCTTTATACATCTTCAATTTTTCAATTGCCATTTCAACCTCTAATGCACTTGGCTCTGCGACTAGCATTTCTGCTGCAAGGATGACTGATAATACAATACCAAAAGCAGCATACAGCTATTCACCAAAGAGGAAGAAGATGTTTAGGAAGACCAAAGAAAAGATGGAAAGAGCAGCAATTTGGAGCCGGAACAGGCTAGTAAATAAGCCTAAACCGTGAAGAAGAGGAAGAAGAAGAAGAAAATGTAGTTCGCTCTCTAACACTCAAAATAAAGGAAATAAAGGAAATAAAAATAGGCATATAGGCCTATATTATCTAGCACATATCTAGAAGTAAACAATAAAACTAAATTGGCCTATGTTTCTTTTTTTCAATGCCACCAAGTTGTATGTTATGACATTTCTGGCTTTCTCCCCTGGCTCTGGCAGAATTGTAACCCATTTCTTAGGTTCGGGCACCTGCAAGGCGGAGTTATGTTACTCCCATGATATGCTATGAGGGTGATGAATGATAATGAAGCGCCAGGAGAGTTCTTAACCTAAATTCCAGACCATGGCAACCACAGGAGTAATTCACTTTAAGGAAAAATTCCTATGGTCTGACCGGGAATCGAACCCGCGACCTCATGAACTGTAGTTAGAAACGCTGACCACTGGCCCATGAGGCGGGTCGATTAAATAAACATTAGTTTTCTTAAAAAAAGCATCAACCAAAAGTTTTTTTTAAGAAGACTTTGTCTTTATATGCTAAGATGTTTCTAAGGATAATTTGTATTTAAAATTGTATTTTTCAAGGTTGGCAGTTTTGTATGAATAAAAAATACGTAGTAAAACGACGATGTCGGCTCTAGTTTGTTCGCATCACTGCCACCAGATGGCAGACGTTACAAGTATAACCCAGTAATGAATTTCACTTCAGGAAGTAAAATCCAAGCAGCCGAGATGAAATTTATAAGAATAGTAAAAGGCTGGACTAGAATGGACCAGATAAGAAACGAGGATATCCGTGAAGAACTGCAGATCTACTCCAAAAAAGAAAATATATTTAACAACAAGATACAGTGGAAAGAACATGTAGAAAGAATGGAAGAAAGTAGATTACTTACTTACTCACTCGCTGGCACTATCGAACCCGTAGGTTCATGGTCGCACGGACATAAGCTCTCCATACATCCCTATCCTGAGCTAATGCTTTCCAATCATTCCCTGTATAATCTACTTCCCTCAAATCATAGTTAATGTTATTCTCCCACCTCATTCTTGGTCTACCAACTGGGCGTTTTCCCTCTGGCTTTCCTACAAGAAGCTTCCATGCAAGTCTTTCATTCCCCATACGTGCAACATGTCCTGCCCATCGCAGTCTACGAGACTTAACTGTTCTTATTATATCTGGCTTCCTGTAAAGACCATGTAGTTCATTGTTATGTAGTCTTCTCCATTCACCTGTCTGTTCATCTCTCTTTGGTCCAAAAATGTTCTTAAGTACTTTATTCTCAAATACTTGTAATCTCCTTTCCTCCCTTAAAGTAAGAGTCCATGTTTCGCACCCATATAATATAACTAGTAGAATAATAGTTTTATATATTTTCAGCTTAACGTTTTTTGAAAGGAGTTGAGACATCAAAAGTCTCTGCAATGCATAATAGCACGCATTTCCAGAATTGAGCCTATGTTTAATTTATTTTGTGTATCTCATTCCTATTTGTGATTATTGTTCCTAGGTATTTGAATTCAGTCACTTCCTCAAAATATCTCTCATTTGTCATTAGCTGTCCATTTCCATTACAATTAGGCCTATAATGAATTTCTATGTGTGACCATAACTAGCTAATACCCGGCGTGCGCTGCTATACTTGCCCGGGAATCTGCTTATCTCGATCTTCTTGCCATCAATGAAAGACAAAAATGGTTATTATGAGTTATCTGCAGAAGATAAACTTTTTTGTAGAGTTTTTTGAGATATTCAATTCTGTGTACATTAATTTGGTGTATTTGTTATGGTTTAGGCAGCGCAAGCCATTTAAGCGTCAAAATAGGGACTTTATTTCACATTTTTCGCTACAAAGGGTAATTTTAGGGGTGTAGGACTTGAGTATCACAACTCTCTTATAGCCAGTGTTCATCCCGGGAATCTCCTGAACATTTTGCAAGAAACCCCATCAAAATCGGATCAACGATATGGCCGCGCATAAAGTACAAACAAAGAAACAAACATTGATTTTTATACATAATAATTACTTCCAGTCCCAATTTCTTAGTGTTACTCAATAGTGTATGCGTATTGGGCTTTATAATCTCCTCCAATCGGCCAATAGTATTACATCATCAGCATAAACTAACAGCTTATTAATACCATTGAGTTGTAAGCCTTCCTCATCCTCTAGAGATTTGATGGCATGCTCTAGTACAAAATTAAATAATTCTTACATATTAAAATATGTATTGCTTCGGCAACACAATTAAATTGTTGGGGTTAATGGTCTTGATCTTCCTCCCCTTCTCCGTTTCTCCTGAAATTGTCAGGCAACACGGTAGCCGCATTCTGTGTTGTTTCTTTCTCACTATTTAACCAGCTGATATCCGGCATGCGTTGCTACGCCTAAGTAAAAAATATTAAGGGTTAATTAAACATGGCAGTTTCTAGTCCGTTTTAATTTAGAATTTTAGGTAAACATTCACGTCTAATTATCTCATTTCGCTTAATTTCCGATAATATTTACCTCAGTTTATTTTAATAGGATATACTGAGTTTCGTTGTGAAACATCGAAAATTATGACAGCTAGATCGATTTTTATAATTTCACTTCAGGTTAATTCCTACACCTAATGGTTTTAGAGGGTCAATTGTAAATCTAAACCATGAAGGGACCCAATCAGACACACACAAGAAATTTCATCACTATCGGTCCAATCGTTTAGGTAGTTATTAATTTCGGATTTCAAGTAAACCTCCACTTCCAATTGTCGGATTTCGCTCATTTTTGGATAATACCAACCTCGGTTAATTTTTATGGGATATATTGAGTTTCGTTGTGAAACATCAAAAAATGTGTCCGCAAGAGCGATTTTTAAAGTTTCACTTCAGGTGAACTCGTACATCTAATCATTTTTGAGGGTCTAATTGTGAATCTAAACCATCGAGCGACCCAATCAGACACGAACAGAAAATGTCAACAAAATCTGTCCAATTGTTTAGGAGGAGGTCAGTGACAAACACACGTACAGAATAAATAAATAAATAAATATATTTCTTCTTCTTCCTTCCAAGTATTAGGCCAAGGCCTATTACGATCCTATAGAAAATTTTCCCTCCAGCGTTTCATAGGACGGCCCAGTGATCTTCGTCCTCTTGGTATATAATTATAAACAGCTTTGGGGATCCGATTTGAACTCATTCTTTCAAGATGGTGTTTCCAATTTAGTTGGTACTGTTTAATATATTCCAAAATTGGCGTAGTTTTCAATTCTTTTAAGATATCAGTGTTCCTTTTCCGATCCCATCTGGTATAACCCGCTGTTCTGCGCATGAATCTCATTTCACAAGCCGTTATTCTGCTTTCATGTTGTCTTTTTAGTGTCCATGCTTCACTACCATAGGTCAACACTGATCTAGCCAAAGTGTTATATAAATGTAATCTGGTGTTTTTTTGTACAAGGGATGGTTTCATAACTTGATTAGTAATTCCCAAACTTTTATTATAACCAGTAATTTTTTTGATGGATATGCTTTTCATCCCAGATAGAGAGATAATATCCAAGATATTTAAATTGATTAGATCTCTCTAAAATTTTATTCTGGAGACAGATTTTACTTTGTATGGGGTCCTTCCCATGAAATATACACGTATAAAGGTTAACACTTAAATTGTCAATATATGCTATGGTATACATTACTTGAATTTATTTAATATTTTGATGAAGTACCGGTAATTGAAAAATTAATTACTTCATAATGTAGCTCGCTGTTTTGTAGTCTTCTCTATTCACCTGTCTGTTCATCAATATTTGGTTCTAGCTAGAAACTTACTAATACATTTGCATGGCTACATCTTCCTTGAATTGTCTCCCAGTTGTATCAAGGACGTATCCAAAAAAATATTTGTCTTTTTTACTGCAAGGCACAGAATATAAGCCAGAATCCAGCAATGGCAACCCACTGTACGGAGCAGATGGACTCCCTGATTCAGTAAGAGCGGAGTGGATTGAGGCGAGATGCAGTATGGATGACAGGTAGAGGGTTATCTAATTTATCAACTCGGGAGTTCTATTATTCCTCTATAGTTTAAATGAGAGATTTGGCGCTGGATTTTTAGTGTTTTCAGTTAAAAGGGGCAGAAATGTTTTTGTACACGGCCTTGGTACATCACAACGCTCCTCTGGGAGAAATTTCAAGATAGATTTTGGCATGTATTGGTTAGCAGTTCCCTTGTTAGTAAATTATGTAGTGGTAGACATATTACAGTGTTGTCCATTATTGAAAAGAGCTGCATTGAGAATGTTGTAGAAATACCTGATGTTAAGGAAGTTAGCTTTATATGTGTTGGAGAGTTTGGCAGCGCGTCAACCTGACACCTGTCTGCGCATCTTAATGACGGACTGACACACAAACAGCGTTACGTCACACCATTGTTACATCACTCTGTTAACATGATTCTAATAATTTTATTGTTGACTAGGTACCGTAAAACGGGGCTACTTTGACATATTTTCCAAGGTGTTTTAGGTCTAACTCGTATGATTTATGCCGAAAAAATTGAATGTATGATTTATTGTACCAATTGAACCTTAGACTACAAATCCCATTTGGTGCTGTTCTCCTCAAATAAAAACTTAGTAGGACAACAATGAGTTTTGTTTAGGTCTGTTTTGCCCATGTGCTGGGGCTACTTTGACATCACATTTATTTTCACTATAATTCAAAGTAGACCCACTGTAGGTACTACTTTGACACCAATTTGTCTTTTTAAAAATATTTTTATTGTAAACAACCTTACTACAAATGATTTTATAACTATTAATTAAATAAAAATAAAACGTAGTTTTATTTGATTTTCATATATATTAACATATAATTCAGTGACAGCTGTTTCGGTACACTGTACCTTCTTCAGACATGTTAATATTCACAATTCATAATTTGTTAACATGTCTGAAGAAGGTACATGTACCGAAACAGCTGTCACTGAATTATATAATAAATATGAAAATCAAATAAAACTACGTTTTATTTTTATTTAATTAATAAATATGGATTTTCATCAAGTAAACACCAACGCAATTGATTTTATAACTGTCTTCTTCTTCTTTCTTCTTCTTCTTTAAACTTAACTTGTAGGATTTTCATCCTGTTTATTTCCCAAATCACTCCTCGGAGGAAGACGTATTGGATGTGAATTCACTGTTTATCCATCTCTTGGCTTTATAACTATAATTTGACAAAATAAACTTTAATTCATTATCAATTCTGACACGCAACAGAACACAAAATTCATTTCCAGATTAGGTAAGCATATTGCATGTTTTAGACTATCATATAATTATTGTAATTAGACAATCAGGAATTAATTAGAAAACATTTATTTACAACAGAGCGAATATCACTCTTAGACACAGGAAAGCCCCAGTCTGCAACAATTTCCTAAGGTTCCAGAAATCAACTTCTCTTCTTGATTCAAAATTGTGGGGTACCCTGGCTTTCCCTGATGATCACCACGAAGTTTGTACAAAAGAGTGGTTCTTTTTGCGTTATGTTTCTCTGAAGCTGCTTCTGAGGTAACTTCCCACTTTTCACTTCTTCAAGGGGTTTTTTAAGATCTTCATCACGGTAACTCTTGTATGCACGACTCCCAGGTTTCTTCTTATAGCCTCTAACCATTGTAACTCCTTTCCACACAGAAAATCAACTAAGAAATTATTAAGAAATTAATATTATCCTTGCTGGCAATCCATTGTTGTTGAAAGTGACACAGATGTGTCTCCAACAATTAACATCCGCTTTTAAAACAACTTAATTATTCGTGCGCCTTCAAGGAATTATCTACACCATTGCATTGTTGTCAAAATAGCCCAAAACACACAAGACATTTAAAATGTCAAAGAAGCCCCAATTCTGTCAAAGTTGCCCCTCGAGTCAAAGTAACCCCGGTTGACGGTAATACCCGGCGTGCGTTGCTGCGTCGAAATAAATTAAATATTGAGGGTTAATTAATTACAGGGTGATTACAAATGATTGGAGCGATTTCATGATTTTATGGTAGCTGTAGTATTCGACATATTTTCACGAACTTTTACAGATACATAGAGCAACTTCCCAGGTTTTTTTTGAGATGTTACAGGTGCTCCATATGCTCCCCCTTGGTGATTCTGCAGATATCAAGTCTGTAATCAAGTTCGTCCCATACTCGACGTAACATGTCCCTATTAATTTGTTCAAAGGCATTGATTATGCGAGCTCGCAGTTCTGGTAAGTCTACTGGTAAAGGAGGCACAAACACTGAATCTTTCACATACCCCCAAACAAAAAAAATCGCACGGCGTCAAATCGGGGGAGCGTGGAGGCCATGACAACAATTTCTGATCATTCTCTCCACTGCGACCGATCCATCGGTTTGGCAATCTCATGTTTAAAAAATTCACGAAACATCGTGATGGAAGTGTGGTGGAGCACCATCCTGCTGGTAGATGAAGGTCTCACTGTCGGTCGTCAGCTGCGGCATGAGCCAATTTTCCAGCATGTCCAGGTACACGTGTCCTGTAACGTTCTGCTCGCAGAAGAAAAAAAGGGCCATAAACTTTGAACTGAGAAACCGCACAGAACACACTAACTTTTGGGGAGTCGCGAATGTGCTGCACAATAACGCGGGGATTTTCTGTGCCCCAGATTCGCACATTGTGTTTGTTCACTTTGCCATTCACAAAGAATGTTGCTTCGTCACTGAAGACAAGTTTCTCACAAAAACCATCCTCATCCATAAACTGCTGCATTTGTGTACAAAATTCAAACCCGACTCACTTTGTCAATGGGCGTAAGGGCTTGTAGAAATTGCAAGTGGTAAGGTTTATGCTTCAATCTTTTCCGCAAGATCTTCCAAACGGTCGGTTGTGGAATGTTCAGCTCTCTGCTCGCTTTTCGTGTTGATTTCTGTGGGCTACGTGTGAAACTCATCCGCACACTCTCAACCTTTTCTTCACTCACTGAAGGACGACCCGTTGATTTCCTTTTACAGAGGCATCCTGTATCTTTAAATTGCGCATACCATCGCCGAATGGAGTTGGCACTCGGTGCATCTTTCTCGAACTTCGTTCTGAAGTGTCGTTGCCACAGTTATCACAGATTGAGTTGAATGAAATTCAAGCACAGCATATGCTTTCTCCTCGCCTGTCGCCATCTTTGATAACTGCTGCGCTCTCTCGGTTTAAAGCTGAAACACGGCTGCGAGAGAAAACAAAAAAAAAACCTTATGAGTTTTTATACATAACTTTAAAGTTCTGTGAAGATATGTCAAATAAGATCGCTACAATAAAATCATGAAATCGCTCCAATCATTTGTAATCACCATGGTACACACTGCGATGAACCAAACATGTCGGTTGCTAGAGTCAATTTGTAATTTCGAATTTCAGGTTAATCCCCACTTCTAATGGACGAAATTCGCTGTTACTATCGCTACAATAATAAAGGGTAATTGAAAAGTAAACAATCCATTTAAAGTGGCATTATGTACGGTTTTGTGATAATACATAACTAACTAACTCACTGGCATTATCGAACCCGTAGGTTCATGGCCGCGCGGACATACGTTTTCCATACATTCCTATCCTGAGCTAATGTTTTAGAATCATCCCCTGTATAATCTACTTCCATCAAATCATGGACAATGTTATTCTCCCACCTAATTCTTGGTCTACCAACTGGGCGTTTTCCCTCTGATTTTCTTACAGGAAGCTTCCATGCACCAATGTCCACATTTATTGAAGGTTGGTGTTTTTACGGTGAAAGATCGTCACTCTTTCGACCAAGGTACTTTTTTCGTCTGGCTTATCACCTTCGACCAGTCCGGCATGGGTAACCCTATCGGCAGCAATGCTACCGCCGGCATAGCTCTCAGGATCATTTAAGCACGCAAGCCACTCCACCACGACAAGGTAAAGATACCATGGAGGGCCTACACTCTATATATTCCTCATATTTAAAATTCTGAAACTATATTCCTCATCCTTCCTTGTTTCAGCCACACGACTCTGGAATTCCCTCCCCTCGTATTTCAAGGACTGCCCGACTCAAAAACAGTTCAAGAAAAAACTCACTTCATATTTCCTTAGACAATATAATGTATAACCGTGTATACTTTTTTCCTTTACCAAGCCAATTATTTATCAAATTATAGGTTATTATTATTATTATTATTATTATTATTATTATTATTATTATTATGATTATTATTACAATTTTTATCTCTTTAACTTGTCAACTTTATATTGTGTAGCCTATATCTATTATGTATCATTAATCATTTAAATAATTTATAATTGTTATTATATGTATAATATGTTACACGAATGGGAAATGAAAGACGTGCATGGAAGCTTCTTGTAGGAAAACCAGAGGGAAAACGCCCAGTGGTAGACCAAGAATGAGGTGGGAGAATAAAATTATCCATGATTTGAATGAAGTAGATTATATCTGGCTTAACTTGGCAAATAAGGAGATGGAGATATATGGGTAGATCCTAGATCGCTATCGCTCAGTTACAAAAGAAATAACCCACCCTGTTGTCAGTTTTCGTCTTCCTCTTACCCCTATTAACATCTGGTGAGAAAAACCGTCAACACTGGTGCAAGTGAGAGAAGTGACTACAGCTGTCTCTTTCTACAAATGTCTTGCAAAGTTAAGCCAGACAGACTATAACTATGATTTGAGGGAAGTGGATTATACAGGGAATGCTTGGAAAGCATTATCTCAGGATAGGGATGTATGGAGAGATTATGTCCGCGCGACCATGAACCTATGGGTTTGATAGTGCCAGTGAGTTAGTTTGATATTATATTCATAATTTAACCTGGTGAAGTGGAAGAGAAGACCTTACGGTCCTAACTCCATCAGGTAAAATAAATTATCAACTTTTATAAAATTCATGATGTGTTCCGTTGAGGTATTATTCAAAATTAAAATATAAAATTATGGAATATTCACCTGAAAGGTCCGTCTCCTCAACTTAATTAATTATTTAACTGTAGCGCTTTCGGGACTTGTCCCATCATCGGCAGGATTCAAAACTGGTGTTTCACTGAAGATCTGGTAGATGTATTGGGTTCGTGGTTATATGTATTGGGTTCGTTTTCTACCAGATCTTCAGTGAAACACCAGTTTTGAATCCTGCCGATGATGGGACAAGTCCCGAAAGCGCTACAGTTAAATAATTAATTAAGTTGAGGAGACGGACCTTTCAGGTGAATATTCCATAATTTTATATTTTAATTTTAAAATAAGTATAGAACAGGTGTCTAGTTTCAAATATTTGCGCTGTGATGTTGGCTACAATGTGGAAAGAGATATTGACTCCAAAATAAATAAATTTCAGACGGTGTGTGGAACAATACAGAGAACATTCAAAAATAAAATTAGAAAAGAAACCAAGATAAAATGTATAATGTTATGGCGGTTCCCACAATATTGTATGCATGCGAAACTTGGGCACCAACGAAAAAACAGAAGGATAGAATACAGACGGCGGAGATGAGGTTCCTAAGACAAGTAAAAGGATGTACAAGACTTGATAGAATAAGAAATGCGGATATAAGAGAAGAATTGAAAGTACAGCCTTTATTGGATAAAGTCACGAATTACAGACAGAAATGGATTGATCATATGGATGGAATGAGTAAGGAGACATATCCATTGTTAGCAAGAAATTGTCAAGCAAGAGGAAGACGTGATGTTGGAAGACCTAGAAGACGTTGGGCTGATGCATTATGAAGTCGGAACGGGCAATTGCCTAATCCCTGGAGTGATGATGATGATGATGATTAATTCATTAAATAATTAAATAAATAAGTAGTGATTTTCTTCCTGTTTCTCTTAAAATGGCGGTAGTGTCTTAACAGCGCTAGAATCTCAGTTCTTGTTGCGAGTGAGGTAAGGTTAGGATAGGTTAGAATAACGTAAACTAAATATGAAAGAAAGCCGGCAGTCAGTTATTGGGTACAGAGTGTATTTATCCGTGCACCACCACATGTCCGGGGTAGACGTAAGGCCAGACCACTGGGTGATGTCCGTACACAGTGGTGGAGATCGGGGGAACAGCGTGTAGCCAGGGTGACAGCAGCACTCCACTCCTCTTGTCACGCGCTCCAGAAGTGTCCTCAGCAGAGAACACCGTGACCACGGCTATCACCAGCACAATCAGAAATGTCTGCAACACAAAAATAAACACATTATCTATGTATCTACACTAGCTAATACCCGGCGTGCGTTGCTACGCCTAAATAAATTAAATATTTTTTTATGCCCCAGGTTTGTCCTTTGGAATTGTGGTGTTTTCTCCTGGAATCACTCTTAGGAAAATGTTAGTAGAAACACTTGCAATGCCCCATTTTGATTATTGTGACACTCTTTTTACAGACTTAAATATTATTTCCACTCAAAGACTTCAACGTGTTCATAATTCTTGCGCACGTTTTATTTGTGGTATTCGCAAATTTGACCATGTTACACACCGTCCCTGGAACAATTATCGTGGCTTCGTCTAAGAGATCGTAGAACTGTCCATTCCCTATCCCTTCTCTATAAAATACTTCACACATCATCGCCTAATTATTTATCACGCCGCTTCATCAGACTATCCGACACACATAATCTTGACACTCGATCCCATCAGCACATTGTCCTTTATATCCCGCCTCATCACACTGTATATTATTCATTATATTTTTACGGTCTCACTTACCAAAACATGGAATTCCCTTCCGCCCTATGTCAGAGACTGTCAAACTATAACATCCTTCAAAAACAAACTAAAGAATTATTTAATAACAAACTAACTTATACACCTCACTGATAGTATTCTTTTAACAATTAATAAATTTAATTATTTATGAAAATAATACGGGGGCACGCCGTAGCGTAGTGGTTAAGGCACTGAGCTACAAGCCGGAGGGTCGAGGGTTCAAGTCCCTTTGGGGTCAGGATTTTTAAACTGACCCAAATCCTCTGGCGGCACTATGGCCCTGGGGTCGACTCAGCCTGTAACGGAAATGAGTACCAGGCGCTTGTTCTCTGGTAAAGGCGGCCGTCACGCAGGGCTGACAACCCGGCTGACATAAAGTGCCGATTGTTTACAAAAAGTGGGAGCCTTAACCTCCTACTACCCCAAGGGCCTCCGGGCCTGTTGTGGGATCACTTTACACTTTACTATGAAAATAATATTAAGATTAACAAATATTTTCTTTTGTTTTGTTTTAAATATTGTACAAACGTAAAATTAGTTTTCTATATCTCATTATTTTTCTTTGTTTTTATATACATTAGACAGGGACAATTTAATATGTCTTGCTTGTATACATTTTATTATTAGTTTTAGTCTTAATTTTAACTAACATTAACTGGTTGCATTATAGATCGTAATATAATAGATGTTATCTTTTTGATCAAACTTTTATTTAGTATTTAATATTAGAGTTCATTGTGATTGTTATATTCTGATGTAACATATGTTTGTCCTAGTGAATGGAAGACTTAACTCCACTAGGCTAAATAAATCTAATCTAATCTAATCTAATCGTAACCCACTTCTTAAGTTGGAGCGCCTGAAAGGCTGAGTTACGTTGCCCCGATGTTGTGATGGGTGATGATGATGATGATGATAGTGGTGCGCCAGGAGAGTCCTTAATCGTAAGCTTAATCTAAGATGAATATGAATGATGATGATTGCGATGGCCATATGATGTTCGCGGACCGTTTGGGCCTTAAAGTTTGCTATCATTTGTCTTACGGATGATGAAAAACCCCGAAAAAACCTCACACGGGAAACTGTCCCGACCCAGATCTAACCCGGGTCCGCTGCGTGACAAGGCAGCCCGCTACCTCGAGAAAACAGCTGCGGACATGGAATATTCTAAAACCTGGTATTGAATGCACTTATTTAGGAACAAAATTAGACCATTCAGGCGATAACACAGTGGAAATTAAAAATAGAATCACACGAACAAAACAAGCAATAAATGTTTTAAACTCTGTTTGGTGGAGCAAGATTATTACAAAAAATAGAAAATTACAAATATATCAAACCTTAGTTCATGCAACCATGTGCAGTGGATAACTGACTTGTGCTGCACCTTGTAGTTAAAAAACCAAGCTCTTTGAAAATTTTGTTAGACAATATAACAATAACCAAATAAAGAATGTCTCTACTGTAATTTTATATTTTACATTTCTATTATCAAACTAGAATAATAATGATAATAATAATAATAATAATAATAACATTTTTTTTATTTTAATACAAGAATATAGTTTATGGGGTTTAAAGATCAATATGGATAAATGTAGATATATGACAATAGGGGATCTTCCTCAAGATTTAATACTAGAAGAAGATTTACGGACAATTAAATACACTGAAGAATATAAGTATTTGGGAATAAAAATTACTAAAGATGGAAAACAAGAAACAGAGATAAGAAACAGGATCAATATAGGAAAGTATGCTATATCTGCCCTAAATGGAATAGTATGGGACAAACATATCTTCAAAGAAACAAAAAAAAACTATTTTTAATACAATAATCAGAAGCATTATTACCTATGGAGCTGATGTGTGGGCTTTAAATGCACAAATGAAAAAAAAAAATTGATCGCCACTGAAATGGACTACTGGAGACGTGCTGCAAGAATATCCAGGAAGAATAAAATCAGAAATTCATATATAAAAGAAAAAATGCAGGTACAATATTCAATATTAGATTTCATGAAGAAGAAACAATTAAATTGGTAGGGACACATTAGAAGGATGGAAGAAGGAAGACTACCTAAGATAATCGTGGATTGGGAACCACAGGGAAGGAAAAAGAAGGGTAGACCAAATATTACGTGGATTCAGGGAATCAATGAAACTAAGAAGGAATGGGAAATAGAAGAAGATATATGGATGAACAGACAAGAATGGAAAAATGTGTTGAAACAAATGTCTAGTTAACTGTGAACATGGGTACCGGAAAAATGTGTATTCATTGTAAAAGTCGGAATAATAAAAAAAATATTATTATTATTATTATTATTATTATTATTATTATTATTATTATTATTGGGGCACGCCGTAGCGTAGTGGTTAAGGCACTGAGCTACAAGCCGGAGGGTCGAGGGTTCAAGTCCCGTTGGGGTCAGGATTTTTAAACTGACCCAAACCCTCTGGCGGCACTATGGCCCTGGGGTCGACTCAGCCTCTAACGGAAATGAGTACCAGACGCTTGTTCTGGGGGTAAAGGCGGCCGTCACGCAGGGCTGACAACCCGGCTGACATAAAGTGCCGATTGTCTATAAAAAGTTGGAGCCTTAACCTCCTACTACCCCAAGGGCCTCCGAGTCTGTTGTGGGATCACTTTACTTTACTTACTTTACATTATTATTATTATTATTATTATTATTATTATTATTATTATTATTATTATTATTATTATTATTATTATAGTTTTATATATTTTATATTATTTTTCGAGAAAAGTTGGGAACACATAATGCATAATTGCATATGATTCCAAAATTGAGCCTATGTTTAATATCTTTCTGGACTCCATTCCTGTTCGTAATTATTGTTTCAGCCCAACTTCTTCCGAAAAAGTTAAACTAAAAATATATAAAACTTGTATTGAGAGCTTATGTCCGCGCGGCCATGAACCTACGGGTTCGATAGTGCCAGTGAGTAAGTAAGTAAGTAAGCCATTCTTTCATTTATATTATATGGATATGAAACATGGACTCTTGATTTAAGGAGGAAAAGGTATTACGAGTGTTTAAAAAAAAAAGGTTGTTACGAAAAGTTTTGGACCAAAGAAAGACAAACAGACTGATGAATGAAGAAAACTATATAGGCCTAACAGTGAACTACATGGTGTTAATTGGAAACCAGATATAATAACAGTTAAATCTGGTAGACTGCGATGAGCAGGTATCTGGCACTAAAGCGGAATGGAGGCTTGCTTATACGAAACGGTAAGCCGAGAGTAGAGATAGGATTAGCTCAGGTTAGGGATATATGGAGAGCGTAAGTTCGCGAACATGCGGGTTCGAAAATGTCAATGAGTTGGTAAATTAATTAGGTATTTGAATTCAGTCACTTCTTCAAAGTTTGCCTCGTGTGTCATTAACTGTCAATTCCATTATATAATGTATTTCTGTGTGTGACCATATATTTAGTTTTATTGATATTTACTCCAGTCCTAATTTCTTAGTGTTACTCAATACAGTGTGCATGTTGGACCTTAGTATCTCCTCGCTATCGGCCAATAATACTACATCATCAGCATAAACTAGCAGCTTATTAATACCATTGAGTTGTAGGCCTTCTTCATCCTCTAATGATTTGATGGCATGCTCTAGTACAAAATTAAATAGTAGAGGAAGTAGTGCATCTCCTTGCTTTAATGCATCACCAATTTCAAAAGTATTCGAACTGTTTACCTACACGCACCCTACTCCTTGTGCCATTTAGACACATTCGTATAAGTCTAACTTCTCCCTCTTAATTGAATCGTATGCCTTTTTCAAGTTTACATATATGAAAGGTCCACCTCTGTGGTCTCGAGGGTAGCGTGCTGCTTTGGTCACGCAGCGGGCCCGGGTTCGATCCCCGGTCGGGACAGGCTCCTGGGTGAGGTTTTTTCGGGGTTTTTCCTCACCTGTAAGTCAAATGTCAAGAAGCTTAGGACCCAACGATCCCCGAAATCATCAGGTCATCATCATCATCCTTATCATTATCATCATCATCCTTCACCGGTGTGGAAAGCAACGGGAAACTACCACACCTATAATTCCCTAGTAAAGCTGCAATCATAGCATGAATGGATGGATGGATAGGCCTATATGAAAGGTAAAGTTAATTATGCATTTTTGTTGCAAGTCTAATAACGAGATTTGTACATTAAGAAAAAAAGACAGGAGAAGAATTAAAGCAACGGAAATGAAATTTCTCAGAAGAACAGCAGGATACACTCTTCTGGATCGAAAATAATAAAACATTTTAGAACAATTAGAAGTAGAATCAGTAGAAGAAAAGCTCAACAGATGTAAATTAACTCGCTACACCATGTAACATGGTAACAGCATGTGTTTCCAGAGTTGAGCCTTTGCTTAATTTATTTCTACATCTCATTCCTGTTTTTAAACAGGTAGAATTAGTCCTTGTATTATGAGATTGAAGTGGAAATGGACAGCTAATGACAAATGAGGGAAATTTTGAGGAAGTGGCTGAATTCAAATACCTAGGAACAATAATCACAAATAGGAATGAGATGTACAAAGAAATTAAACATAGGCTCAATTCTGGAAATGTGTGCTATTATGCATTGCAGAGACTCTTGACTTCCCAACTCCTTTCAAAAAACGTTAAACTGAAAATATTAAAACCATTATTCTACCAGTTATATTATATGGATGCGAAGCATAGACTCTTACTTTAAGGCAGGAAAGGAGATTACGAGTATTTGAGAATAAAGTTCTTAGGAAAATGTTTGGACCTAAGTTTTCATTGCCCACCATGGAATTGATAATTGAATAGTTGCCCGGAAAAGAGATCCAACCTACAGAAATTCGAAAGTTGAGTTTTCAGTGGATTAGTGATCTATCCAGAGAGTATCATGGCATGGTGCATGTAAAACTATCCCTAATCTCTTTCAGACCTGTTTTATTTATTTTTAAAAGTTGGTTTTCAAAGCGAATAGTGATCTATATGTAACAAAATGGCAGAAGCAGTTAGTCAAGTAATGGGTAGCACTGCAGAAAAACAGTAATTACACATGTGCAGATTTATTCCACCACAGTTCCGTGAATTCTGTCAGAATCTTAGAGAAATTGAGTGAAAATAAAAAAGACACAAAGAATGTAAAGTAATAACATTAAATTGAAAATAAAAGCTTAAAAGCTGATTAAATTAGAAATTTTTCTAACTGAATCAGTGTTCAATATGTATTTTCTATTTATTATTATAGCATTTTTAGTTAAATATGTCTTAGATCATTTTTCCACTCTATAGAGATAGATCACTTTTGCACTCAGTTCTGTATTAAATTGTTAATATTTAGTTATTCAAGCCACTGAAATGAAATTTTTAAGATCCGTAAAAGGATGTACACGCATGGATATATTACACAATGAATCAACAAGAAATGAACTGGATATATTTTCAATAGTCTATAAACTAGACGAGCACAAATACCAATGGAAAGAACATTTAGACAGAATGGACAATACAAGATTACCCAAAAAGATCAACACCTACAAACCACATGGAAAAAGATCTTTGGGACGGCCAAGGAAACTATGGACTTGAGACCGGAACAGATCGCATTGACCTAATCCTGGAAAGGAAGAAGAAGAAGAGGAAGAAGAATATTTAGTTATTAGCAAGTTATTTTGCATTCAAATTGGCTGTATATGTTTCCAATAGGATGAGAGATTAAAATGTATGTGATATAATAAAGGTAACAGCATCAAAATGAAAATTATACTTTTTTTTTCGTTTTCCCAACAATTTGTGGTTTGTGGTTTAGATATCTTTTCGGAACAACTGTTCAGTTCAAGGATCCCAAAATGATGATTGTAATATTTACCCAAAGGATATCGACGACCAGGAAGATTTCTTAAAAGACTGCTAGATGGGGCCGAAACAGGTATACATAGGCCGATGATGATGATGATATTTGATAAGTTACCGTAAACCGGGGTTACTTTGACTCGAGGGGCAACTTTGACAGAATTGGGGCTTCTTTGACATTTTAAATGTCTTGTGTGGTTTTGGGCTATTTTGACAACAATGCAATGGTGTAGATAATTCCTTGAAGGCGCACGAATAATTAAGTTGTTTTAAAAGCGGATGTTATTTGTTGGAGACACATCTGTGTCACTTTCAACAACAATGAATTGCTAGCAAGGATAAAATTAATTCCTCAATAATTTCTTAGTAGTCCACCGCTGTGGTTTCGGGGTAGCGTGCTGCCTTGTCACGCAGCAGGCCCGGGTTCGATCCCCGGTCGGGAGAGTTTTTCTGGGTGAGGTTTTTATCGGGGTTTTTCCTCACCTGTAAGACAAATGTCAGGAAAACTTTAAGGCCCAAACGGTGAATCATATGGCCATCGCAATCATCATCATTCATATTCATCTTAGATTAAGCTTAGGATTAGGAACTCTCCTGGCGCACCACTATCATCATCATCATCACCCATCATATCATCGGGGCAACGTAACCCCGCCTTCCAGGTGCCCCAACCTCAGAAGTGGGTTACAAGTACGCCATGCCAGGAGAGAAACCAGGAATGTCGAAAGACCACCTGGGGCATTTGAAAAAAAAATTCTTAGTTGATTTTCTGTGTGTAAAGGAGTTACACGTTATTATAATGGTTAGAGACTATAAATTGGTGTCAAAGTAGTACCTACGAAGAATCTTCTTTGAATTATTGTGAAAACAAATGTTCTTCTTTCTTTTATTTTCTTTTCTTCTCTCCAGAAAAGCCTGACCAGAGGCTATAAGATGGCGGGCCCCATCACTGGTCTTGCCTTCCTTTGGCCAGCAACCAATCGAAGGGACTATTGTTATGCTTTCAAGTCTTATACGAGAATTTCCCGGAAATCTCTGGGCCGTCCTATGAAACGCTGGAGGGAACATTTTCTATAGGATCGTAACAGGCCTTGGCCTAATACTTGGAAGGAAGAAGAAGAAGACAAATGTGATGTTAAAGTAGCCCCAGCACATGGACAAAACAGACCTAAACAAAACTCATTGTTGTCCTACTAAGTTTTTATTTGAGGAGATTCATTTTTTTTTCAGCATAAATCATACGAGTTAGAACTTAAAACCCTTGGAAAATATATCAAAGTAGCCTCGTTTTACGATAATTCCTTCGGAATTTGCTAAAATGGACTTGACCCCTTTGTGCATGAACTGATTGTACTTACCAGGAGCTTCATGTTGTCCGCAACTGTTGACCAAGTGGACGGGGTCTGCTATATATTGTAAGACATGTAACCTTGTTAACATAAAAATTGAGCTGCCACACCCTGTACATACACCTGCTGGTGCTCTGGTTCTCTTCCTTCTTTGTTCTTCTGCGCATTCCTGTCACCTCCATCTTTATGGTCGTCCTTCGAAACTAGTTCCGGTAAAATAATGACATCAGCTCATTGTCATCTCTTTCTGGAATCGAACTGCAGACTCTTTCATGTTGCACCACATACAAGCATTATTATGTATATTAACGCTTCTACTTATTTGGTGGTTCCTGGGTTCACTGCTTCAAACTACTTTATATGAAACGGACTTAGTTCCTACACCTGGAACTTGCACACATTTGATTATCTTAATTTTTTTATTATGTTATTTTTTATAAGTAATAAAAATAAAATTTATATATATATATATATATATATAATACATATGTTAAAATCATCATTACTTATGGAGCAGAACTTTGGTCATTAACAACACAAAACAAATAAGTATCTTTTGGCAACGGAAATGGATTTTATAAGAAGGGCAGCAAGAATTTCAAGAAGATAATAAACTAGGAACTCAGTTATAAGGGAGAAAATGAAGATTGAAGACACTATTTTAGATTATATTAAAACTCAGCAATTAAGATGGTACAGACATTTCCAGCGAATGGAAGAGGATCGGCTACCAAAATGTGTTTTGGAATAGAAACCTCACGGAAAACGATGCAGAGGAAGATCTAAAACCTCCTGGAGTCAGGGAATATATTTATACATGAAGTAAAACATCTACAACCAGGAGATTGGATGGACCGACAAATTGGCTATTGGGAATCGGACGATGTCAAAGACATTAATCAACCGATGTTCTATCTATTATTATTATTATTATTATTATTATTATTATATTATTATTATTATTATTATTATTATTTTCTTATCAGTTTTATTTATTTTTATTTTATTATTTATTTTTCAAATAATAAATACTGACATACAAGAAAAATATGAATATTATATATTGAATAGTTGATTATATAAGATACAAGCAGTTCAATTTATATGGACGAATGCAAGAAGAAAGGTTACCCAGAAAAACATTGGAATGGTGTCCACCTGGAAGAAGAAGGAAAAGGAAAGACTTCGAAACTCGTGGATGCAAAACATAAGAACTGGAATGAGAACAAGAGGACTGGAGGACATGGAGTGGATGGATAGAGACGACAGGAGAAGAAAAATAAAAGTTATGCCACAGAAAGATCTGTAAACATTGAAAATATCTATATAAATAATTATTAATACTATTAATATAGTAGTAGTAGTAGGACTTTATTAGACAAAAGTAAGATATTTACAATATTATTTACAATATGGGTCGCACGGGCAGTAAGCCGTACGTGCTGTTGACAGTCCGTTACAATAAAGTAATAATTGGTACTAGTGTAAAGAAAAATAAACAAATACAGCAATAACATTACAATTAAATAAAGAAAACACAATAAAACTATTACCATTAAATAATAACACAATAGCATTATTCACTAAAAACATTAACATTACAATTACATAAAGAAAACACAATAATATTACAATTAAGTAATAACACAATAGCAATAACATTACAATTACATAAAGAAAACACAATAATAATATTACAATTAAATAATAACACAATAGCATTATACACTAAAAAAAATAACATTACAATTACATACATAAAGAAAACAAATAATATACAATTAAATAATAACACAATAGCATTATACACTAAAAAACATTAACATTACAATTACATAAAGAAAACACAATAATATACAATTAAATAATAACACAATAGCATTATACACTAAAAAAACATTAACATTACAATTACATAAAGAAAACACAATAATATTACAATTAAATAATAACACAATAGCATTATACACTAAAAACATTAACATTACAATTACATAAAGAAAACACACAATAATATTAAATTAAATAATAACACAATAGCATTATACACTAAAAAACATTACATTACAATTACAAAAGAAAACACAATAATATTACAATTAAATAATAACACAATAGCATTATACACTAAAAAACATTAACATTACAATTACATAAAGAAAACACAATAATATTACAATTAAATAATAACACAATAGCATTATACACTAAAAAACATTAACATTACAATTACATAAAGAAAACACAATAATATTACAATTACAATAATAACAACAATAGCATTAAACACTAAAAACATTAACATTACAATTACATAAAGAAAACACAATAATATTACAATTAAATAATAAACACAATAGCATTATACACTAAAAAAACATTAACATTACAATTACATAAAGAAAACACAATAATATTACAATTAAATAATAACACAATAGCATTATACACTAAAAAAACATTAACATTACAATTACATAAAGAAAACACAATAATATTACAATTAAATAATAACTAATAATAGCAATAACATTACAATTACATAAAGAAAACACAATAATAATATTACAATTAAATAATAACACAATAGCATTATACACTAAAAAACATTAACATTACAATTACATAAAGAAAACACAATAATATTACAATTAAATAATAACACAATAGCATTATACACTAAAAAAACATTAACATTACAATTACATAAAGAAAACACAATAATATTACAATTAAATAATAACTAATAATAGTAATAATCCATCCATCCAAAGCAATTCTGCCCGAGGGCAGGTCTTTCATTGCAATCATAGCATTTTCATGCTATGCTTTGCAGCTTTACTAGGGAATTGTAGGTGTGGTAGATTCCCGTTGCTTTCCCCACCGGTGAAGGATGATGATGATAATGATAAGGATGATGATGATAGCCGGATGATTTTCGCGGACCGTTGGGCCCTAAGCTTCCCGACATTTGTCTTACAGATGATGAAAAACCCCAAAAAAACCTCACCCAGGAGCCTGTCCCGACCGGGAATCGAACCTGGGACCGCTTCGTGACAAGGCAGCATGCTACCTCGAGACCACAGCGGTGGACATAATAATAATAATAATAATAATAATAATAATAATAATAATAATAATAATAATAATAATAATAATAAACAATAATAATAATATCTTTGTTTTATCTGGCAAATTTAAGGCCTTATTGTTGATGTTACTGTCATTGTTCCATAGCGCGACAGGCGTAGAAGGATCTTGTTCTACCATCTGACTGCTGGCCTCACACCCACGAACTTTAATCACATAGATGGATGATTATATAGTCAATATAGGGTTGTCATGTGATCAAATGGGGGTCCTACAGCCGTAATAGGGTGCTTTAAAATCTGTAACAGCTACTTATTACAGCTACCCGAATTCCTTGGGGGAAACGCGTAGCGTAGTGGTTAAGGCACTGAGCTACAAGCCGGAGGTCGAGGGTTCAAGTCCCGTTGGGGTCAGGATTTTTAAACTGACCCAAACCCTCTGGCGGCACTATGGCTCTGGGGTCGACTCAGCCTCTAACGAAAATGAGTACCAGACGCCTGTTCTGGGGGTTAAAGGCGGGCCGTCACGCATGGGCTGACAACCCGGCTGACATAAAGTGCCGATTGTCTAGAAAAAGTGGGAACCTTTACCTCCTACTACCCCAAGGACCTCCGGGTCTGTTGTGGGACCACTTTACTTTACTTTACTTTACTTTACTTTACCCGAATTCCTTACGATTCTAGGTCCGCACTGGTAGCCCACACTGGCGAAAATTCTATGAAACAGGTTCTTTCGCGGGGGGAATCCTAAAAGCGCATGTCCTATTAGTGATCCTGCTACAGGCATCAGAAGGCCGTTGGTGTAGTAGGAGGTTAATGCTCCCACTTTTTCTAGACAATCGGCACTTTGTGTCAGACGGGTTGTCAGCCCTGCGTGACGGCCGCCTTTACCCCCAGAACAAGCGTCTGGTACTCATTTACGTTAGAGGCTGAGTCGACCTCAGGGCCATAGTGCCGCCAGAAGGTTTGGGTCAGTTTAAAAATCCTGACTCCTACGGGATTTGAACCCTCGATCTTCCAGCTTGTAGCGCAGTGCCTTAACCACTACTCTACGGCGTGCCCCATGTCCTATTAGTAATTATCTTATTATTATTATTATTATTATTATTATTATTATTATTATTATTATTATTATTATTATGTCCACCACTGGGGTCTCTCACGCAGCGGGCCTGTGTTCCGGGCAGTTCTTCTGGGTGAGGTTTGTATTGGGGTTTTTTCTCACCTGTAAAACAAATGTCAGGAAAACTTTAAGGCCCAAACGGTCCCCGAAATCATATGGCCATCATCACCATCATCATACTTATCATTGTCATCATCATCATCATCCTTCACCGGTGTGGAAAGCAACGGGAAGCTACCACACCTACAATTCCCTAGTAAAGCTGCAAAGCATAGCATAAAAACGCTATGATTGCAGTGAAAGACCTGCCCTCGGGCAGAATTACTGTGGATGGATTATTATTATTATTATTATTATTATTATTATTATTATTATTATCATCAACATCATCATCATTATTATTATTGTATTTATTCGGACGATGTTATGCATCAATCAGTTAAACGCCATTTAAATAAATATATTTCGATGTCATCTGTTGCACTGGCTGATCAAGTAAGTGTTGGGCATTTTTTTATGGCCAAATCTTTAAATATAGCTTTATTAGGCCTATTTGTTAAAGAAAATGTAAACGCCATCAGTGCTATCAGAGATTCTGTGTTTTGCATCAAACGGCTGTGAAACCAGATTTTCATAAATGCTAATCTAAATTTTGCATCATACATGTTCCCACGCTTAGATTGTTGATGCATAACTGTCAAACAAGGAAAATATCCAGTGTTGTTAGTTTGCCGCTACAATAAATAGTGAAGATTGACTTGAACCTTAAACGTATTTTCCTCGAAACTTACACAGTGGCGAGCATAGCCGGTTGATGCATAACGCCGTTCAATATTTTAGTTTTATATTTTTGTTGTTATTATTATGTATTGACATCATTATTGCCGTAATCCCCCCCTCAAGGGATTCGTCAAAACTTTTCCACAATGGCGAGTTTCGACTAATATTGTTTCCTTCATTTCTGCAGCTTTGTAATAATATACTTACATACTTACTGGCACTATCGAACCCATAGGTTCATTGCCGCGCGGACATAAGCTCTCCATACATCCCTATCTTGAGCTAATGCTTTCTAATCATTCCCTGTATAATCTACTTCCCTCAAATCATAGTTAATGTTATTCTCCCACTCATTCTTGGTCTACCAACTGGGCGTTTTCCCTCTGGCTTTCCTACAAGAAGCTTCCATGCAAGTCTTTCATTCCCAATCGCGCAACATGTCCTGCCCATCGCAGTCTACGAGACTTAACTGTTCTTATTATATCTGGCTTCCTATAAAGACCATGTAGTTCACTGTTATGTAGTCTTCTCCATTCACCTGTCTGTTCATGTCTCTTTCGTCCAAACATTTTCCTAAGAACTTTATTCTCAAAAACTCGTAATCTCATTTCCTCCCTTAATGTAAGAGTCCATGTTTCGCACCCATATAATATAACTGGTAGAATAATAGTTTTATATGTTTTCAGTTTAACGTTTTTTGAAAGGAGTTGGGACATCAATAGTCTCTGCAATGCATAATAGCATGCATTTCCAGAATTGAGCCCATGTTTAATTTGTTTGTGCATCTCATTCCTATTCCCTCCATGGTATCTTTACCTTGTCGTGGTGGAGTGGCTTGCGTGCTTAAATGATCCTGAGAGCTATGCCGGCGGTAGCATTGCTGCCGATAGGGTTACCCATGCCGGACTGGTCGAAGGTGATAAGCCAGACGAAAAAAGTACCTTGGGCGAAAGAGTGACGATCTTTCACCGTAAAAATACAACCGTCAAGAAATGCGGACATGGGTTCATCTGGGGTAAAATTTTCCGGAGGTCAAATAGTCCCCCATTCGGTTCTCCGGGCGGGGACTACTTCAGGGAACCCATGCCAAAGGCTCAAACACAGGGACATGTTCCTAGGAACATGGAATGTTAGGACTTTATACAATAGTGGGGCACTAGAGATATTAACGCGGGAACTAGATAAATCGCCCTTGGATATAGTCGCTTTACAGGAAATTAGGTGGCCAGGAGAAGGTAGTCAGGAATCAGGAACCTTTGCATTATTCTATGGGGGTGCAGAAAGACCTGCATTTGGAACGGGTTTTTTAGTCAGAAGGAGGATCCTATCCGCTATCCGAGATATTAAGTTTGTTAATGATAGGATATCATACATAATTCTAAAGGGTAAACGACATGATTTTATAATTGTAAATGTACATGCCCCCACAGAAGATAAAGATGACAAGATCAAGGATGAGTTCTATGAAGAATTAGAATGCTTATTTGATAGCCTTTCACGATATCATATGAAAATTGTCTTAGGAGATTTTAATGCAAAAGTGGGGCGGGAAGATATATTCAAACCAACAATAGGCAAATTCAGTCTTCATGAAGATAGTAACGACAACGGGGTTAGATTAGTCACATTTGCCACATCAAAGAATCTCATTGTTAAGAGCACAACATTTCAGCATAAGGATATTCATAAATACACCTGGACGTCCCCAGATGGAGAAACTCGGAACCAGATAGATCATGTATTAGTGGATAAACGCTGGCACAGTAGCATCATTGATGTTAGATCAGTTAGAGGGACAGACTGCAATTCGGATCATCATCTGGTCAGAGTGAAAATCAGACAACGGCTATCGCTTATGAGAGGAACGAATGCTAAAGATGATTCTGTAAAATATGAATTAAAAAACTTGAGAAATGATGAAATGCGGCAAGAATACCAAATCAAAATTGCTAATAGATTTGAAGTACTGGAATCTTCAGATGACAATGTGGCAAACGAAGAAGAACCTGATATAAATAAAGAATGGGAGGCTATAAGAGATACTATTAAATTGTCAGCATCAGAAAGCATTGGTTGTTTAAAAAAGAGGCAAAACAAGAAATGGTTTGATGAGGAATGTGCCGACATTGTAAAGAAAAGAAAACTAGCAAAAATTAAATGGTTACACGAGCCAAATGAGGTAAATTTAGAGCAATTGGGTAGTATTAGACGGGAAACCACTAAGTTACTAAAGAGTAAAAAGAGGGAATATTTGAGAGAGAAGATTAATGATCTTGAAATGAATGCAAAAAATAGGAACATTAGAGAATTATATCAGGGAATTAGTATAGAGAAGAAAGGGTTTCAGGCTTAGAACAAACATAATTCGAAATGAAAATGGGGATATGATTGCAGATTCTAGGAGTATATTAAATAGATGGAAAAGTTACTTTAATCAGCTATTAAATGTACATACAGAACAGGACATTGAGGAGGATAAGTTACAGACAGCAGAAATGCTAGTCGCAGAGCCAAGTGCATTAGAGGTTGAAATGGCGATTGAAAAATTGAAGATGTATAAAGCATCAGGTTCAGATGAGATCCCAGCAGAACTCATAAAATCAGGAGGAGAAAAATTGATAGGACAAAATACGCTGGTTGCTTAGTATGATTTGGGAAAAAGAAGCTCTTCCAGATGAATGGAAGGAATCAATTATCGTACCAATTTATAAGAAAGGAGATAAAACTGATTGCAACAACTACAGGGGCATCTCATTACTTTCAACTTCATACAAAATTCTTACAAATATATTAGTAAGCAGACTTACTCCCTACATTGATGACATTCTAGGAGATCATCAATGTGCATTTAGAAGAAACAGGTCTACAACAGATCAGATTTTTAGTATAAGACAGATTTTAGAAAAGAAATGGGAATATAATGGCACTGTACATCAACTATATGTAGACTTCAAAAAAGCATATGATTCAATTAAGAGGGAGAAGTTATATAGTATCCTGCTGGAGTTCGGAATTCCTAAAAAGTTAGTTAGACTTATACGAATGTGTCTAAATGGCTCAAATAGTAGGGTGCGTGTAGGCAAACAGTTTTCAGACACTTTTGAAATCCAGAATGGGTTGAAGCAAGGAGATGCACTATCTCCTCTACTATTTAATTTTGTACTAGAGCATGCCATTAAATCTTTAGAGAATGAGGAAGGCTTACAACTGAATGGTATTAATAAGCTGTTAGTTTATGCTGATGATGTAGTACTATTGGCCGATAGCGAGGAGATACTAAAGGCCAACACGCACACACTATTGAGTAACACTAAGAAATTAGGACTGGAAGTAAATATCAGTAAAACTAAATATATGGTCACAGGTAGAAATTCAGTATATAATGGAAATGGACAGCTAATGACAAATGAGGGAAATTTTGAGGAAGTGGCTGAATTCAAATACCTAGGAACAATAATCACAAATAGGAATGAGACGCACAAAGAAATTAAACATAGGCTCAATTCTGGAAATGCATGCTATTATGCATTGCAGAGACTTTTGATGTCCCAACTCCTTTCAAAAAACGTTAAGCTGAAAATATATAAAACTATTATTCTACCAGTTATATTATATGGGTGCGAAACATGGACTCTTACTTTAAGGGAGGAAAGGAGATTACGAGTATTTGAGAATAAAGTTCTTAGGAAAATTTTTGGACCAAAGAGAGATGAACAGACAGGTGAATGGAGAAGACTACATAACAATGAACTACATGGTCTTTATAGGAAGCCAGATATAATAAGAACAGTTAAGTCTCGTAGACTGCGATGGGCAGGACATGTTGCACGTATGGGGAATGAAAGACGTGCATGGAAGCTTCTTGTAGGAAAGCCAGAGGGAAAACGCCCAGTTGGTAGACCAAGAATGAGGTGGGAGAACAACATTAACTATGATTTGAGGGAAGTAGATTATACAGGGAATGATTGGAAAGCATTAGCTCAGGATAGGGATGTATGGAGAGCTTATGTCCGCGCGGCCATGAACCTACGGGTTCGATAGTGCCAGTGAGTAAGTAAGTAAGTAAGTATCTCATTCCTATTTGTGATTATTGTTCCTAGGTATTTGAATTCAACCACTTCCTCAAAATTTCCCTCATTTGTCATTAGTTATCTATTTCCATTATATAATGCATTTCTATGTGTCGCCATATATTTTAGTTTTATTGATATTTACTTCCAGTCCTAATTTCATAGTGTTACTCAATAGTGTGTGCGTGTTGTCCTTTAGTATCTCCTCGCTATCGGCCAATAGTACTACATCATCAGCATAAACTAACAGCTTATTAATACCATGGAGTTGTAAGCCTTCCTCATCCTCTAAAGATTTAATGGCATGCTCTAGTACAAAATTAAATAGTAGAGGAGATAGTGCATCTCCTTGCGTCAACCCATTCTGGATTTCGAATGTATCCGAAAACTGTTTGCCTGCACGCACCCTACTCTTTGTGCCATTTAGACACATTCGTATAAGTCTAACTAACTTTTTAGATTATTATTATTGTTATTGTTATTGTTATTATTATTTTAAAATTAAATTAACCATATAATGCCCCACGTTGTGTATTCTTTAAGCCGTAACTAGAGTAACTTTAGGTTTTAACTGTTAAGGGTTAAGTTAATTTAAGGTTATTGACCATTTTGCTTGGAATTAAATTGTATGCGTGTCTACTCTATGTATATTTAAAAGTCAGCGGTTCACCCAACTCAGATCGTTGTGGAAGGGGTTCCGCTGGTTTAAGGCAATACGCAACTAGTCGGAATGTCGCAGGTTTAGTTCCTGATGGGATCAGGATATATAAACAGCCTTAAGTTTCTGATGATACCATGGCTCTGGGTTCGTCTCGGCCTCTAACTGAAATGAGTACCACGCTCCGGATATGGGGGTAAAACCGACCGTCATTCAAGACTGACATATCGTACCGATTGTCTAGAAAGTTAGGAGTCTTAACCTCCTACTGCCTTAAGGATCTGCGAAGGCCTGAAGTGGGGTTACTTTTCCTGTTACAGTTATTATTATTGTTATCGTCATATTTTCCTCTTTGTTGTTGTTGTTATATTTTTTATAAAAAATGTTATAATAACATGTGTATGGCGGGCGTGTCTAAGTGACCTTGTCGTTACCTTAATGTGACGTGAAGGTCTCGTGAAAGCAAAACAATTATATCATGTGTTCAAGCTTCTGGTTCTGGATCTTCTGTACATCGTGGGATCTAACTGTAAAGCGCCAGCCCCAGTACTCATTGCAAAGGAGACCGAGTGTGTCCCAGGCCCACCCATCCTCAATAGCTACTTTATATACCTACGGGAAATTCTCGTATAAGACTTGAAAGCATAATAATAGTCCCTTCGATTGGTTGTTGTCCAAAGGAAGGCAAGACCAGTGATGGGGCTGCCATCTTATAGCCTCTGGTCAGGCTTTTCTGGAGAAGAAAGAAAATGAAGGAAAGAAGAAATGGAAAAAAAAGAAAGACTCCTAGCCCTCAGATGCCCTAATAGCATCGGGGTCGAAAAAACAAGAGTTAACCAAGAAAGGTTAGATGATTTGCAACGATCAATTTATAATTTACAAAAAATAGGTGCCAAATTTAATATGGAAATATCAATTAACAAAACTAAAATTATGGCATTTCATGGGAAGGACCCCATACAAAGTAAAATCTGTCTCCAGAATAAAATTTTAGAGAGATTAAACAATTTAAATATCTTGGATATTATCTCTCTATCTGGGATGAAAAGGATATCCCTGAAAAAATTACTAGTTATAATAAAAGTTTAGGAATTATTAATCAAGTTATGAAACCATCCCTTGTACAAAAAAAAACACCAGATTACATTTATATAACACTTTGGCTAGACCAGTGTTGACCTATGGTAGTGAAGCATGGACACTAAAAAGACAACATGAAAGCAGAATAACGGTTTGTGAAATGAGATTCATGCGCAGAACAGCGGGTTACACCAGATGGGGTCGGAAAAGAATGTCTTAAAAGAATTGAAGACTACGCCAATTTTTGAATACATTAAACAGTACAAACTAAATTGGAAACACCATCTTGAAAGAATGAGTTCAAATCGGATCCCCAAAGCTGTTTATAATTATATACCAAGAGGACGAAGATCACTGGGCCGTCCTATGAAACGCTGGAGGGAAAAATGTCTATAGGATCGTAGCAGGCCTTGGCCTAATACCTGGAAGGAAGAAGAAGAAGAAGAAGATATACCTTTCGTCTTGATGCGCTTTCTGCCCTATGAGGAGAGGATAATATATTTTTGACCACACAAGTATTAGGAGGGCCTAACTAAAACAGAGAATATTTTAATGCCGAGGCCACCTCAAACATAATTCTAACATTTGCTGTGGTCTCGAGGTAGCGTACTGCTTTGTCACACAGCGGGCCCGGGTTCGATTCCCGGTCGGGACAAGCTTCCTGGGTGAGTTTTTTTCGGGGTATTTCCTCACCTGTAAAACAAATGTGAGGAATATTTGAGGCCCAAAACCCAACATCGTCTGGTCATCATCTTCATCATTATCATCATCATCACCGTGTGGTAGCTTCCCGTTGCTTTCCACACGTTTGGGCCAGCTGTGTGACAAGTCAGCACGCTTTCACGGTGTGGAAAGCAATGGGAAGTTACCGCACCAATAATTCCCCAATAAAGCTGTAAAGCATAGCATGAAAATACTACGATTGCAGTGAAGGACCTGTCCTAGGGCAGAGCACTATAGAATAATAAGACAAGACACATTATTAAATATGTCCCACATCTTCCTATCCTTGTGGATGAATTCAACTACATAGGGACAAAATTAATTTTGAACAGGAATGAGATGCACAAAGAAATTAGTAGTAGTAGTAGGACTTTATTAGACAAAAAGTAAGATATTTACAATATTATTTACAAATATGGGTCGCACGGGCAGTAAGCCGTACGTGCTGTTGACAGTCCATTACAATAAAGTAATAATTGGTAATAGTGTAAAGAAAAATAAACAACAAAAACAGCAATAGCATTACAATTACATAAAGAAAACACAATAATATTACAATTAAATAATAATACAATAGCATTATACACTAGAAAAACATTAACATTACAATTACATAAAGAAAACACATTAATATTACAATTAAATAATAACACAACAGCATTATACACTAATTAATTTATATATAATTGTTAATAATTAATGGTATTGCATTTTGATAACATATATTTATTCATGAATGAGTGTTGTCCTTATTTTTCGCGTTTTGTCCAGAAATTTACCCAGGTTTATCCAATTTTCTGGATTTACCAATAACTCGTAGCATGCCAATCTTTCCCGATTTGAATTTAGAAATCTTTCCGTTAATAACTGACGTCTCCAATATTCTAAATCATTACATTTTCCTAATATATGTATCTCATCTTCAAAGTTCCCGCACATTGGACATATTCGCATATCGTGATCGTCGCTAATTTTTAGAAATTTCCATGCCCCTAGCCTAAACCAAGCAAGCCCTGATCTCTCCTTAAATCCTAGGTTGAGTATATACGATTCTTTTCCCCAGACGTGTTTTAGGTCTCTTTGTAAACACAGTGAGCGTTTCCTGTACATTCGGCGAAGGTATCTTGTTGGTTTACATCTAAGTACCTCCTCCTTATTTTTCTCCACACGTTCTTGCGATTTTCAGTCCCTTTTTTCCATATCCAGCCCATCCCAATCTTTTGGAGTTCTCTCCTAACCTCGTCTGCCCAAAATTAACATCTATGTTTGTAATTTGGTGGTCGTACAAAGAAATTAAACATAGGCTCAATTCTGGAAATACATATTCTCTCAAAAAACATTAAACTGAAAATATATAAAACTGTTATTCTCCCAGTTATATTATATGGGTGCGAAACATGGATTCTTACTTTAAGGGAGGAAATGAAGTTCTTAGGAAAATGTTTAAACCGAAGAGAGATGATTAGACAGGTGAATGGAGAAGACTACATAACAATAAGATAAATGATCGTTGTAGAAAAAAATATAACAAGAACAGTTTAATGAGTTTCCTTGATTGCAATGGCGAGGACATGTGGCACGAATGGGGAATAAAAGAGGGGCTTATAGAAAAACCAGAAGGAAAATGACCGGTAGGTATGCTAAGAATGAGGTTGGAGAATATTTCGAGGAAAGTACAGGGTATGTTTAGAAAACAATAGCTCAGGATATAGATTATGGAGAGGTTATGTCCGCGCGGGAACGAACCTACGAATTGGATAGTTAGAGTTCTGCCACTTTGTATTAATAAAAGTGTCCCGGGATCGAATCTTCAGCCCGTGGAATGTTGGGTTGTGTAACATGATTTGGCAGCTCGATGGCTGACGAAAGTAAGATTTGAGGTTATACGCGAGGTGACTGTAGATTATCTCAACAGGTATATAAACACTACAAGCACCCTCCAATACCATCACAACACCAACACCAACCAAACAATCAACATGAAATTCTTGGTAAGTTATCCATTTCAGTCTACTCTTCAGTTTCAGTACTCCTGTCAAAATTACATTATTATTATTATTATTATTATTATTATTATTATTATTATTATTATTATTATTATTATTATTATTATTTTTATTGTTATTATATCTAACTTACTGGCTCTTTCAAAACTAGGTTCATGTGTAAATCTCACTACGCCCCTAATCTGAGCTAATGTTTTCCAATCATCCCCCCCATATTCTAGTTCCCACAAATCATGGTTAATGCTATTCTCCCACTTCATTCTTGGTCTCCCAACTGGGCATTTTCCTAAATGGGTTTGATAAAAAAGTTTTCATGCCCCTATTTTATTCCGCTTTCGTGTCACATGTTCTGCCCATCGCAGTCTACGAGACTTAACTGTTATTTTGGCTTTGTGTAAAGACCATGTAGTTCACTGTTATGTGGTCTTCTCCATTTGCCTGTTTGTTAATTTCTCTTCGATAGAAAAATTATCTAAGAACTTTATTTTCAAATACTAGTAACATTTTATGCTTCCTTAAAGCAAGAATCAATGTTTCGCATCCATATAATGTAACTGATAGAATAATAGTTTTATATATTTTCAGTTTATTTATTTTTGAAAGGAGTTGGGACGTCAAGAGTCCTTGTAATACATAATAGCACGCATTTCCAGAATTGAGCCTATGTTTAATTTCTTTGCGCATCTCATTCCTATTTGCAATTATTGTTCCTAGGTATTTGAATTCAGCCACTTCTTCAAAATTTCCTTCATTTGTCATTAGCTGTCCATTTCCATTATATAATGTATTTCTGTGTGTGACCATATACTTAGTTTTATTGATATTTACTTCCAGTGCCAATTTCTTAGTGTTACTCAGTAGTGTGTGCGTGTTGTCCTTTAGTATCTCCTAGCTATTGCCCAATAGTACTACATCATCAGCATAAACTAACAGCTTATTAATACCATTCAGTTGTAAGTCTTCTTCATCCTCTAAAGATTTTATGGCATGCTCTAGAACAAAATTAAATAGTAGAGGAGATAGTGCATTTTCTTGCTTTAACCCATTGTGAAATCATAGGTATCCAAAAACTGTTTGCCTACACACACCCTACTCAAATAAGTAACTAACTTTTTCAGGAATTCCAAACTCCAGTAGGATACTATAAAACTTTTCCCTCTTAATTGAATCATATGCCATATAGAAGTCTACATATAGTTGTGTAATTCCTCCATTCGACGAGAAAATACGAGAAATTTCATAAAGACAAGTTGGTGGCATTGGTAAAAACAAACAAATGGTAGTCTTTATCAACTTTTTACTTGCTACATATTTCAGCCGCCATTATGTCAAATAATAGTGTCTCTACCGTTAATATGAATATTGTTGCGTAATTGTTGTCATAAAATATAATTTTTATATGTAAACAGCTGACAATCGTCCTGCTGGCTGTCGCCATGTACTTGGTATGCGCCGAGGAGCCTCAACAGAAGGAATTCGAAGGGAAACGCGACAAGAGAGGATTGGCAGCCCTGGCATATCCCGCTGCATACAGCGCGTATCCCGCTCCGTATGCTTATTCTGCGCCCCTAGCGTACGCACCTGGATTTGCTGCACCTTACGTCGCCGCTCCATTCGCGCCCAGATACACCGCAGCCTATACTTACCTCGCATAGACACTTATTTAAATGTAAACCACATCGCCATCTGTAAATAAAGGAATAGCATTATAATCATGCAGTTCTTTTTACACTAGATCATTCGTGAACCATTATCATCAGCAGAACTATGCACTTTGAACTTCAGCTTCCCTTAGAAAATCCTTCCAGGCTTCTCTATCCCTAGCAACCAGCCACCATCATTTAAGTTCCTACTTCCTCAGGTCCTCCTGATCTCCATCCGCCGTCCATCGCTGTCTTGGTCGACCCATACTCCTTTTACCTTCAGATTTATTCTCCATAACTTTGATAGGAATATTATGTTCAGCTGTCCTGTTCTTGGTCTACCCACACACCTTTTACCTTCACATTTATTCTCCATAACTTTGATAGGAATATTTTGTTGAGTTGTCCTGTTCTTGGTCGAACCATACTCTTTTGACCTTCAGATTTATTCTCCATAACTTTGATAGGAATACGACGTTCAGATGTCCTGCTCTTGGTCTACCCATACTCCTTTTACCTTCACATTTATTCTACATGACTTTGGTAAGAATCTCATGTTCAGATGTCCTGTTCTTGGTCGACCTACACTACTTTCACATTAAGAACTTAATCCTCCATAACTTTGATAGGAATCTAATGTTTAGCTGTTCTGTTCTTGGTCTATCCATACTCATTTTACCTTCATATTTACCCTCCATAACTGTGGTAAGACTCCAATGTCCAGATGTCCTGCCTATAACAATCTATGTCGACCCACACTCCTTTTATCTTCAGATTTATTCTCAATAACTTTGATAGGAATACGATGTTCAGATGTCCTGCTCTTGGTCTACCCATACTCCTTTTACCTTCACATTTATTCTACATGACTTTGGTAAGAATCTCATGTTCAGATGTCCTGTTCTTGGTCGACCTACACTACTTTTACATTAAGGACTTAGTCTCCATAACTTTGATAGGAATCTAATGTTTAGCTGTTCTGTTCTTGATCTATCCATACTCATTTTACCTTCAGATTTACCCTCCATAACTGTGGTAAGACTCCAATGTCCAGATGTCCTGCCTATAACAATCTATGTCGACCCACACTCCTTTTATCTTCAGATTTATTCTCAATAACTTTGATAGGAATACGATGTTCAGATGTCCTGCTCTTGGTCTACCCATACTCCTTTTACCTTCACATTTATTCTACATGACTTTGGTAAGAATCTCATGTTCAGATGTCCTGTTCTTGGTCGACCTACACTACTTTTACATTAAGACTTAGTCTCCATAACTTTGATAGGAATCTAATGTTTAGCTGTTCTGTTCTTTTGGTCTATCCATACTCATTTTACCTTCAGATTTACCCTCCATAACTCTGGTAAGACTCCAATGTTCAGATGTCCTGCCTATAACAATCTATGTCGACCCACACTCCTTTTATCTTCAGATTTACTCTCAATAACTTTGATAGGAATACGATGTTCAGATGTCCTGCTCTTGGTCTACCCATACTCCTTTTACCTTCACATTTATTCTACATGACTTTGGTAAGATTCCATTGTTCAGCTGCCCTAACCATCACAGTCTATGTCGACCCACATTTCCTTTACCTTAAGATTTATAGTCCATAACCTTTCTAGGAATCTCATGTTCAGTTATTCTGTTCTTGATCGACCCACATTCCTTTTAGCTTCAGGTTTTGCTAGGAACAGATGTGCTGTTAATCACAGACTTGAAGCTATAACTGATGTTAGAACACGGGGAGACTTGAATGAGTGGTGGAGTTCACGGTTGTATCTTCTCGCTATCACGTACACTGCAGACTGTGGCCTCCATTCCTCAATCCAGCCAACTAATATAGGCTATTCTAACCTTTTATTGTGTCTGGCTCCCTGAGTACTCGAAATATGGATTCCTACGGCTATCCTTGTAAAAACTGTATTTCTTGTTATATTATGACGCTGTTATTCTCAGAAGCGTGGAAATTTGAGTTTCTCTGCCCTTATGACAATGTATGATAATTCCTCTGTTCATAAAATTATGTTTGTAAGCTGAGATAGAGACCTTCCCTCCTGAATTGTGGGAATTTGGACTTTCGTGTCCTGTTCGAAGATATGTGCCCTCTCCTGTCTCCTAAAAAATACAGTTGTACTTTGATAGAGATTGGCCACCCATGAATCATGAGGATTTGAGCGTTCCTTATTGCTGGATGACTTCTGACTTCTGCCGTGTCCTAAAATCTAAATGTGTACTTTGATCGAGATTGGCTACCCCTGAATCGTGGGAATTTGGATTTTCGTGTCCTGTTGGAAGATTTCTGGCTGCTACCCGTGATCTAAAATCTTGAGTTGTACTTCAATAGAGATAGATCGCCTTTGAATCGTGCGAATTTTAGCTTCTCTGCCCTTTGGGAGATTTATGCTCACCCCTGTATCATTGAATGTGGTGTTTTACGTTAAGTTGGACACCTGTTTCTACTGAATTTGAAAACTTGAGGTTTCTAGATTATAATAAAATTTTAATATATCATATTTATTTTAGTCTCAGTTTATATTATTCACATTTGACACCCCTGAATACCCTTAAACAGTTTTTTTACCCTATGTAAGAGAGTATTTATATCTTTATCGTTCTGCCAGGTAAAATAAAGCTAGTATTATGATTATTATTATTATTATTATTATTATTATTATTATTATTATTATTATTATTATTATTATTATTATTATTATTATTATTATTATTATTATCTAGGTCTGCGCATGTGTCACGTAAATTAATTAGTTTTCCATAAAGTCTTCAGTTTGGACAACCTTCGGTACGTACAATGTACCGAAAAACGGGGCTACTTTGACATATTTCCGAAGGTTTTTAAGGTCTAACTCGTATGATTTATGCCAAAAAAATTGAATGTATGATTTATTGTACCAATTGAACCTTAGACTACAAATCCCATTTGGTACTGTTCTCCTCAAATAAAAACTTAGTAGGACAACAATGAGTTTTGTTTAGGTCTGTTTTGCCCATGTGCTGGGGCTACTTTGACATCACATTTGTTTTCACTATAATTCAAAGTAGACCCACTGTAGGTACTACTTTGACATCAATTTATCTTTTTATAAATATTTTTATTGTAAACAACCTCACTACAAATGTTTTTATAACTGTAATTTGACAAAATAAACTTAAACTTCTTTATTAATTCTGACGCGCAACAGAACACAAACATTATATAATTATTGTAGTTAGGAATTAATTAGAAAACATGCATTTTTGAAACAACAGTAGGAAATGAAAAAAAACAGATTTTCACATCTCATCTTCACACAGTTCACATTGATATTGAGAATTGTTGGATCCTCTGTTACACGTACCACAGACCCAGAGCTTGCATCTTACACAACAAATCCAGTCCTTACCCCTGTAAAACCGAAAATCACAATTTTATCCTTGCTGGGAATTAATTGTTGTTGAAAGTGACACAGATGTGTCTCCAACAATTAACATCCTCTTTTAAAATTACATAATTATTCTTGCGCCTTCAAGGAAATGTCTACGCCATTGAATTGTTGTCAAAACACGCAAGAAATTTAAAATGTCAAAGAAGCCCCTCGAGTCAAAGTATCTTCTCTATAATAGAGACATTGGTGTAGGCCATATATTTACATTCATCACCACTTTTCAGTTTGTTCAACCCCTGTTCCCTTAAAAACTATGTTTCTCTCAATATTCTCGAGTTTGGACAGCCCTAGTTCCTGGAACGGAGGACATATTTAATCTATCAAGAATCTTAATCCTTGTATTATACGGAAATTGAAAAAGTGAAAGGCGTCTAATATAAATTTAAATAAACAGGGGTAGAACTAAGTAAAATTCACACATCATACAGGATGGCACAAAATCTACCATTAACCTTTCGCAGGACATTGTTTGTGGTATTAATAAGGTGTTAGTATATGCTGATGATATAGTGTTATTGGCCGATAGCGTGGAGATACTAAAGGCTAACACGCACACACTACTGAGTAACACTAAGAAATTAGGGCTGGAAGTAAATATCAATAAAACTAAATATATGGTCACACGTAGAAATACATTATATTGTGGTAGTGGACAGCTAATGACAAATGAGGGAAATTTTGAGGAAGTGGCTGAATTCAAATACCTAGGAACAATAATCACAAACAGGAATGAGATAGACAAGGAAATTAAACATAGCTTCAATTCTGGAAATGCGTGCTATTATGCATTGTAGAGACTCTTGATGTCCCAACTCCTTTCAAAAAAACGTTAAACTGAAAATATATAAAACTATTATTCTACCAGTTATATTATATGGGTGCGAAACATGGACTCTTACTTTAAGGGAGGAAAGGAGATTACGAGTATTTGAGAATAATGTTCTTAGGAAAATTTTTGGACCAAAGAGAGATGAACAAACAGGTGAATGGAGATTTTATAAGATTCTAAATTATTACTCAGATCAGACATGCTACAAATATAATGTGCATTTTAGAATGGCTGCATTAAAGAATGTATGTTATATATACTAGCCAATACTCGGCGTGAACTGCTGCACCTAAATAAATCATAACGTGTTTTTGCATTTCGTTGAATAAGTAAAAGAAAAAAATTAATATAAATACATATCGTTATTATTTTTTGATACCCCGTGCTGATTACCCGGTGTTGCCTGGGAATCAACGCATCTCGATGTATTTGGCATTAATGAGCTGAAAGACAAAATTCGTTATTTTGAGTTATCCATAAAAGAATACCCGCCGTGCGCTGCTATGCTTGCCAGGGAATCTACTTATCCCGATCTTCTTGGCATCAATGAAAACAAAAATGGTTATTGTGAGTTATCCTTAAAAGATAAACATATGCTGTGGCGGACTTTTCTGTAGAATTTTTTGATATATTCAATTCTATGTAAAATAATTTTGTATATTTGTTATGGTTTAGGCAGCGTAAGCCATTTAAGGGTACAAAAGGGACTTTTTCACTAAAAAGGGTGATTTTTAAGGGTGTAGGAGTTGAGTATCTCAACTCTGTTATAGTCTTTGTTCATCTCGGGAATCTCCTGAAAATTTTGCAAAAACCCCAATCACAATCAGATCAACGGTATGGCCGCTCATAAAGTACAAACAAACAAACAAACATTCATTTTTATATATTAGATACTAGCTAATACCTGGCGTGCGCTGCTACTCATAAATAAATGCTAATATGTTTTTACCACCAGCCGTGCACTGTTCGGAAATCTGCTTATCTCGATCTTCTTGGCATCAATGAAAGACAAAAATGGTTATTGTGAGTTATCCGTAAGAGATAAACATATGCTGTCGCGGACTTTTTTGTAGAGCTTTTTGAGATGTTCAATTCTGTGCACATAGAATCAGTCATGGAATATGTACAAAAATACAGAAACAACTGGAAATCTCACGTACGAAGAATGAGCAGAACAAGAATACCACGTCAGATCTTAAATTACCAGCCACCAGGCAAGAGATCTCTGGGCAGACCCTTCAAACCTTGGATTGTGACCGTAACAGACCACTAGGTCTATCACATGAAAGGAAGAAGAAGAAGAAATAGGGACTTTATTTCACGTTTTTCACTACAAAGGGTGATTTTTAGGGATGAAGGAGTTGAGTATTACCACTCCCTTATAGCCTATGTTCATCCCCGGAATCTCCTGAACATTTTTCAAAAAGCCCCATCTCAGTCGGATGAACGGTATGGCAGAGCACGCTTGTCCGGAATCGACTTATTCCGATCTTCTTGGCATCAATGAAAAACAAAAATGGTTATTGTGAGTTATCCATAAAAATATAAACATATGTTGTTGCGGACTTTTTTGTAGAGCTTTTTGAGATATTCAATTCTGTGTACATTAATTTGGTGTATTTGTTATGGTTTAGGCAGCGTAATCCATTTAATCGTCAAAATAGGAACTTTATTTCACGTTTTTCACTACAAAGGGTGAATTTTAGGGGTTAAGGGGTTGAGTATTACAACTCTCTTATAGCCTATGTTCATCCCGGGAATCTTCTGAACATTTTGCAAAAAAAAACCCATCAAAATCGGATCAACGGTATGGCCGCGCATAGAATACGAACAAACAAACAAACATACAAACAAACAAACATTGATTTTTATATATAAGATAAAACATAATATATTATTTCTAATTGTTATTGATGTTCAAGTATTTATGGAATGCTCATTGTGTGGAATTGTGTTGACTCCCTGTTGCGTAATGCAGTGGAACATTTACGGATAGGATTGTAACAAGGAAAACATAAAACACATAAATTTGAAACAATTTATTTATTTCGGTAAGTTGACAAAAAAAGTTTCATGAGACCCGTATTTTGTTTCCACTGATCGTCATTTGTTTTATAATTCACATATCAGGCCACCATGTTATTTCCATCAAATTACATAGCATCTTAAAATATTAATTTCATTTTAAAAATGTAAACATGAGCATTATTAATTAATATTGATCTATATTATTAATTCAATAAATATAAAAAATTGAAATAAATAATAACTTTATTTGGATCAACAATTAAGTCGACAATTGAAGATTGGATGTAATTAATTAATTTCTACTAACCAGGATTGCCAATATATCAATTATATTTTTTTTTATATTTTCATTAGTTCCTATATCAATATCCGTTCAAGGAGTAAGTGCAGTTGGTGACGGAGGGCGCTGCAGTCGTGTTTATACAGGAATAGAACACGTGACACTGCTATCTTAGAGTGCAGAGGGGAATGGGACGTGGGACGCTGACAATGTAGACTGCCTTATATGACGTCACGTGTAGCCGCAAACACAGCTTCGTAATTCTTCCGCCTGCAGAGATATTTTGATTGACTAATATATATATATTTGTTTTATTGAGATTTTCAAAAAAAAATCTTAATTTTTCGTACAGGACTAATGAAAAATATGCAGTATTTATTTCTCAGTCATTCAATAATGTTGACATAACGTTTTATTCTTTTATCGATCTATTGGTCATACTAGAAAAAATAACAATGTAAGGCGTAAAATCTGACGTAACCATTTTTCTAATTGTTTTGTCTTGTCGAAAACATGTATTAATTTAACTATTTTTATGGTTAAATGAACAGATGTTGTAAGTCTGTATTCTCAAGAATTTTTAACTCATTGTTTTATCAAGAAATATGGCGTCTCCATTTAATAATTGAATATATTTATAAACCAATCAATAAATGTCTGCGTCAAATACTGTAAGCCTTTATATTTTCAAATATGAAGGGTCTACAAAACAAGTAAATAAATTTTGTTAAATTCTTGAGCAGAGAATTTTTCTCCTATAACTTAAGATAAAAACGGAACCGTGTTGAATTGCAGTGGCGGCTCTTCTCCTTTCCCCAGTCTATGTTGGGAACCATAAGGATCACGGATTTTAAGACTTGAGATGTACTTGCCCCTGAAATGTTGTATTGCTGAGCAGAAATGAAGTTTAAAATGTTTAACACTATCATTATTTTGTTGTTATTGATGTAGAAATTTAATTTTAGTCGTTTTTGTGTTATCGTCTCTGTGATTGCTTTTCATTTGGAACTTTTCTAGAATTTTCTCCTTAGAATAAATTATAAGTTTATGAACATCTCGTGCATTACTTTATTTTAATTGACTTATTTTCAGCAGGCTGTGCGCCTCGCTTTACTAGAAATGTCCAAAGCTCTAACAAATTACATCAAAAACAACTCAGAAGAATTCTTATCGCAGTCCCTTCATATTTTAAGGTGTTACATTGACTGTGCACAGGTTAAGATGGCAGTTAGATTGCTAAATACATCTGAAATGAAAGTATCAAACCCTTTGTGCCTGATTTTGTTAAAAAAATTATGGAGTAAACTTTTAGATTTCATTTTTATTTTCAGAAAATATTAAAATTATTCAATTTTTTTAAAGTTAAAAAAAAACTACGTTAACAGCGCGTGAAGATCAGTGTATGGACGCAAGTATCCATGTTTCTTAGGTAACGGCACTAGGATTCTAGCTCTGCTGTCCGACCAACTTTACCCTTACGAAAGAGATTGATATTCATTTACAGGAGGATGAGTGAAACTCAAAATTAGTTTGGATGAGATGTGGGGAAGTAAAATGTTCAACTTCCGGTGGCCGGGATCGAACCTGGACCGTCCAGCACGTGGTCTGATCCACTGTTCACAATTTACCTGAGAGAACTGTACATTGGTGACACGTCATCACTCCGTACATTAGTTCATAATACTGTTCCATGTTATTTAAGTGCAAGGTGTAACAGTTATCCACCGCTGTTGTTAGCGTAGTGCGTCTGGGTTCCTGTGTGTTATTTTCTTCTGGGATTTTCCTCCTCTGTGAGAAAAATCTCAGGGGAAAATTTAAGCCCGAATTGTCCCAGAATATAATCTGATCACGCGCATATTCCCCTTGTTTAGTTTGAATATAAATGAGTGAATGATTTTTTACTTGAATATTTGTGTTGCCTCGGAGGTGGTCCCGACCTTGAGCTGATCACTCATCCGTGGAACTCCTGCATATTCTTGTGATGAAATTATGTGTGTATTCCACAAATCCGATAGATAGTGTCACTATAAAGTTAAGATACGTGCGTACTAAGACATCGACATATAAACGCTGAAGAAAACATCCACAATCATAAACAATTACTTGTTGTTCCTGTACGCTTTGCTAAATACAGTTTGCATGGATATTGTTCGTGCCACGTGCTTTAACGGCCTCATTTCCTGCAACTGACAAAAAATCTTCGGTTTCAACCACCCTCCTGAGTGTCACTTAACAAAAGCCGACCGCCTTTCAGCCCTCATTAGAGGGAAAGAGACGGAGATATTCCGAAGTTGTCAAATCAACTAACTGATCTTTTAACAGGTATGTGCACGTTAATATAGCATTGAATGGTTTAATTTTAAAACCTATTTTTAAAGAGCAATGTGGACGTGGCAACATTGGAAAGTGGAACCATTGAGCGTGGTAGTTGTGAGTATTAACTTAGCTTTCTTAGGGGGTGAGAGAAGGCCGTTAAAGCATGGCCTACACTGTAGCAATGCCATGAATAGGGAAGGTTTTCTTTGAAATCAGCAGGTCATATTCCAGCCGCTCGTCTTTTCGTATTACCCATTTAAGGAGTAAGCGCAGTTGTTGACGGAGGGCGCTGCAGTCGTGTTTATGCAGGAATAGAACACGTGACACTGCTATATATGAGTGCAGAGGGGAATAGGACGTGGGACGCTGACAGTGAACTCTGACGTATATGACGTCACGTGTAGCAACAAACAGAGCTTCGTAATTCTTCCGCCTGCAGATATATTTTGAATGACTAATAACCGTGGTATAATTGGACAGAGTGAGAAATATATTTGCGCTAAGCTGCAAACGTAATCCATGCACAGCCTTTCTGATTGGTTGCCTTAAGAATTGTGTTGAATTTAACGAAATGCTATCTGTGGAAATGTAGGTGTTGAATTAACCATAGTAAGCGTATGGGGCGACAACTTTGGCGGCGATGGAGCAGCCACAGCGGGAGCTGCCAGGTACGGAGCAGCGGGAGCTGCCAGGTACGGAGCAGCGGGAGCTGCCAGGTACGGAGCAGCGGCGTATGGAGCGGGCGCGTAGGCTAGTGGAGCAGGTGCATAAGCCAGAGGTGCAGCTGGGAGGGCAGCGTAAGGTGCGGCCAAGGCAGCTACAGCTGGTGCTGCAGCCAGGAAACCTCGCTTGTCCCTCTTAGCGCTCTCAACTTGTGCTGACACCACTACTGCGGCCAACGCCAGGACAACGACAGTCATCTGTACACAGAAACAGTTTTTTGTCAGTGTTTGGAAAGCAAAAAGTGAGGAATATTTGAGGATAAAATCTGAAAAAGTAGGATTTATAGGGAATGTAAGGAAAATGGGTACATACTCGTACTTAGAAGGGAAAATGAAAATATAGTAAAACTAAACTCACTGGCATTATGGAACCCGTAGATTCATGGCCGCGCTCACATAAGCTCTCCATACATCCCTATACCGAGATGTTTTCCAATCTTTCCCTGTATAATGTACTTCCCACAAATCATGCTTAATGTTATTCTCCCACCTCATTCTTGGTCTACCAACTGGGCGATTTCCCTCTGGTTTTCCTACAAGAAGCTTCCATGTACGTATTTCATTCCTCATTCGTGCCACATGTCCTGCACATCGCAGTCTACAAAACGTAACTCTTGTATTCCTTAGAAATTGGTTATATATACACTAAGGATGTTGTTTTTTTGGTAACCTTATTTGGCCATGAACCTACGGGTTCCGTAGTGCCAGTGAGTTAGATATTAGGCCTACACATTTTATATTAGCTTGACCTGTATCTGTCTATGTAACGGAATCTTTCACACGATTTTCACCCACTTAAAAACACTGAATCGACTTGAAACCTTGTATACTCGTAAAGGACCAATGACAATACAATAATTCCTTTTTTTTTCCTAAGATCCTGGCTAGGATCATCAGGACATCAAAAAAAATAGACCGGTATAATAGGTTGCGGACTTATCGACTTTTAGTCCATCGTTATAAGTTGGCAGAGCGGTGGACTGTAGTGGTATATAATTTTAGTAATCCATAGGTCGCCCGGTTCAAATCCGGCCAGGAGGAATCTTCCAGAACTAAAAATATCGTATCATGAGATTCCGGTTTATGACAATCAATTAAAACTAAAATTTAAAAAATAATAGTTAAAAAAACTAAAACACACTTTATTAGAAAACCGAACTAAAAAATGAAAAATAATTTTAATTTCCAACACGCTTGGGATAAAATTAAAGTGGTCAATAAAAAAATCATCTCCAACAGATCTAGAATAAAATTAGAGTTATCAACAAAAAGAAAATAATTTTACCATCAAAAGCGTGTGGTGCTTTTTATGGCTGTACGTTTTCTTCTTAGAGACTTTACTTTTACCAATATCTGTTTATTATCAAATATATTAATTGATATAGAGCACCCCACGCTTTTGATGGTATTTTTTTGTAGATAACTCTAGTTTTATTGTAGATGTGTTGGAAATAATTTTTTTGTTGACCACTTTAATTTTATCCCAAGCGTGTTGGAAATTAAAATTATTTTTCATTTTTTAGTTCGGTTTTCTAATAAAGCGTGTTGTTTTAGTTTTTTTAACTATTATTTATTTTAACTGTTTTTTTTATCGAGCAGTCCTTTGTTCCTATGTAAGAACACGTTTTTGCTCAGAATTTAAGCGGAACACCCTATACTTATAATGTTAAATGTAAGGAACATTTTCTCCTGAACTATTAATCCTATCAAGTTGAAATTTTTACAGTGGAAACGTTCATATATTTAGAGTCTTCTGCCATAAGGGTTTATATAGATATGCATTTATATCAAAAATAATTTTTTTCTTTACAAATATTTTGTTTCAGTTTTTTGCACTGTATTTTGCAACCTAAATTGTTTAATTACTGAGCTATCACAACATGAATATGGTAACAATTGTATATGAGCGCTGTATTGAAGCCCTGGTCTCTAGCTTTAATAGTTTAGAAGAAAATGTTGTTTATATATTGAAAAAATGAATGCTAACTATGGCAGAGAGTTGACGGCTCACGCCCACATTTTAAAGGGACGGGGAATATTTAAAACAAATAATAAACACACTTAGAAACAAGATGATTGTACCATATTAAAGAGCAATCTTTCTAGTATTTTAATTGATAAAAACATGAAAATGCATTTTTTCATAACATCTGGCCTTCCGGGTCCCCTTAAGAAAACGTCGAAAAAGTAAAGAAAAATAATGAAAATGAAGAGTGTAATGGTCTCACCATGAACTTCATGTTGTTGTGTGTGAGTTGATAGCTGCTGAGGAACAACTGATGCCGGGTCCATATTTCCCGGCCACTTAAATACTCTATACTTTCGCCATGTTGTGTCCTGCCAAAGATATAGAGGGCCGTGCATTGCATTTTGATGGCGCCACTTTCTCGTTACGAAAATTAACACCACGTTTATTTCCGCATTTGTTTTTATTTCGAGTTAAATTTGGACTCGGTCCACGTAGATTTTTGTCAGTTGGACCCAATCTTATGTCGTCCATAGATGTCGCTAGCTTTTACTTTGTAAACAGCCGAGATATTTATCCGGGCGTAACGCGATCCTATCTCTAGGTTCCTAATACAATTGAAGCGCTTAGAATAATAACGGCGGTTCCCAAACAACGTTGATTTTGAGATAAATGTCATTTTCTGTTTTTTTTTTCAAAACGTGGAAACTAGTTAATATTACGACTTGATATTTTCTGGGTGTTTAAATTAAGAGATTTCAAGTCTATGTGCAAATTCTTGAACCTTTGTGATTAATAGTTTTCCTGATTTTATGTTGTTTCTTTGAACAAAAATATACTTCTTCTTCCTTCCAAGTATTAGGCCAAGGCCTGTTACGATCCTATAGAAAATTTTCCCTCCAGCGTTTCATAGGACGGCCCAGTGATCTTCGTCCTCTTGGTATATAATTATAAACAACTTTGGGGATCCGATTTTAACTCTTTCTTTCAAGATGGTGTTTCCAATTTAGTTGGTGCTGTTTAATATGTTCCAAAATTGGCGTAGTCTTCAATTCTTTTAAGATATCGGTGTTCCTTTTCCGATCCCATCTGGTGTAACCCGCTGTTCTGCACATGAATCTCATTTCACAAGCCGTTATTCTGCTTTCGTGTTGTCTTTTTAATGTCCATGCTTCACCACCATAGGTCAACTGGTCTAGCCAAAGTGTTATATAAATGTAATCTGGTGTTTTTTTGTACAAGGGATGGTTTCATAACTTGATTAATAATTCCCAAACTTTTATTATAACTAGTAATTTTTTTCAGGGATATCCTTTTCATCCCAGATAGAGAGATAATATCCAAGATATTTAAATTGATTATATCTCTTTAAAATTTTATTCTGGAGACAGATTTTACATTGTGTGGGGTCCTTCTCATGAAATGCCATTTTTTGATTTTGTTAATTGATATTTCCATATCAAATTTGGCACCTAAGCTACTGTTCCTAAGGAGTACAAAACATCTTGAAATACCTAACACAGCTCTGTTTCCAAATCTTCACATTTTTCGTCACCATCAACACCATCATGACGAAGACTGGTATAAAAATCATCACAGATGGATGGTGTAGGCCTATGTGTCAATAATTTCTCTTCTGCTGTAACTTAAACAATGTAACAAGTGCACTTTTACCTCTTTTCCTAAAATTAACTTTTTAATGCGCTTCTGAGTTAGAATAACATAAATCTAATTTAACGATCTCAGGATCGTGATCCACAATAATTAATGTATCCTCTCGTAAAAGCATTTTTTCTAATTACAAAGTTTTTAGTGATATAATTCTGCATGTCAACAAAGTCTTCCCATATGCATATTAAATTAATGTTGGGAGAACCGCGTTATCGTGAAAAACATGAAATCTATGAGCTGAGTTGTCAAAAAACGGTCTCCGATGAATTTCAAAATCTTTCCATAAATGTCTTCTCCATATTCGCTACCGTTCACCATAACGCCATGAACGTGTAGCGGACATAAAGTAAAGCACTCATAGTTGGGATATGTCACTTTTACGCTGAGAATTTGTTCGTTTTCACTACGGACAAATTTTAAAGGTGAAAAATGAGAGCTTTGGCATATCCCTATTTGTTTTATACTTCATCACATGAAAGGTAGATGGCAGCTGTGCACGGTCATGCTTCTATCTCAGAATTCGATGTCGGTTGGGATCTGCCGTTATTATTCTGAGCGCCTTGATTATTGGAAACACTTTACAGGACGTGACGTGAAAAATGTTTCTAAGTTCCAATCATACACCATGCGCATGCATCCCACAAATCATGGTTAATGTTATTCTCCCACCTCATTCTTGGTCTACCAACTGGGCGTTTTCCCTCTGGTTTTCCTGTGCATCTTCTTTACTTTTTTAAAATATTTTCTCATTTTAATAACAGACAGGCGAATGGAGAAGACTACATAACAATGAACTACATGGCCTTTATAGGAAGCCAGATATAATAAGAACAATTAAGTCTCGTAGACTGTGATGGGCAGGACATGTGGCACGTATGGGGAATGAAAGATGTGCATGGAAGCTTCTTGTAGGAAAGCCAGAAGAGTAAACGTCCAGTCGGTAGACGAAAAATGAGGTGGGAGAACAACATTAACTATGATTTCAGGGAAGTAGATTATACAGGGAATGATTGGAGAACATCAGCTCAGGATAGGGATGTATGGAGAGCTTATGTCCGCGCGACCATGAACCTACGTGTTCGATAGTGCGAGTTAGTTTTAATTTCATCATCATCATCCTGCCAGGTATTAGTCCTAGAAGAACTGTTACGGCCTGAGAAAGCGGTTTTCGTGTCATCATTTCATAGGTCGACCAAGTGACCGTTTCCCATTTGGACAGTAGTTCATTATTGCCTTGGGGATCCTGGATCTAGCCATTCTTGAGACATGTTCCTTCCAGTTTAGCTGATATCTGGAGATGTAATCCAGTATTGGTGACACATTAAGTTCTTGAAGGATTTCTACATTTTTCTTTCGATCCCATTTGGTGTAGCCAGCTGTTCGGCGCATAAATTTCATCTCACAAGCTGTTACTCTGCTTTCATCTCTCGTCCTTATAGTCCACGCTTCACTGCCATAACATAGGACTGGTCGAGCCATTATTTGATAAAATCGATACGGTTTGATTTTTGCACTAATGAAGGTTTTAAACACTATTAATTTTCCCATTATTATTGAATTTCCCATTATTTGTTGAATTTCACAATTTTCTCTGATAAATCCAAATTTTCAACAAAAGAGAGTTTATATCCTAAATAAGCAAGTTTTAATTTCACATGAAGTAAATTACTTCTTCAATAATAAATGTCATCTGAGGCAAGTGGTTTCACACACTTCTGCAATACAGTGGAAGGTGGTATTACAGTTAGCTGCAGTAGCCGACTGCCGTGCGAAGGAAAACAAGATGGGTGTGAGGCATTCCTCATTAACAAGCTACTGTCCTTTGTTTTATTCACATTTTGAAATGTATACTCTAAGTAGGTGTGTGTGTGGCTGATTTATCACCGCCTACTGTACTAACAAGGGAACTGTCAACATACCTTTATATTTTCTTCCATAGATGCGTTGTGATGTACCAAGGCCGTGTCCAAAAATGTATCTGCCATGTTTAACTGCAAGGCACTGAAATCAAGTGCCAAAGTGGTAATTAAAATTATTGGGCAGTAAATACAACTCCCAAATTGGTAGATTGGATAACCCTCACTACATGCCGTCCGCTCCGCGTCGCGCATCACTCCACTCCGCACTTACTAAAGCAGGTAGTCCATCTGTTCCTTATATTAGGTTACCATTGTTGAATTTTGGCTTCGATTACTGTGCCTTGCAGTTAAAATATATATAAACGTACAGAGTCTAGAGACTCAGGTTGAAATCCCGACTCAAGCATTCATTTTTCTTTTCATATCATATTTGCCTTCATTGCCAAATGTCAAAAATATAGTTATATCATCTAAATATACAAGCGTTACTGCTATAAAGTAACTATTCTCTTTAAAAATTTGCTTACCTGTTATTGTGGCCACTAGATGTCAGGGGGAACGACTTCCCGCTTCCTCTTGTGTGAATTGAGAATACTACATATATATAAGAAAAATGTATGTTTGTGTTGGAATACTTGGGTAGCTCAGTTGGTTAGAGCGCTAAACGTACATAGTTTAGAGACTCGGGTTCAAATCCCGACTCGAGCATTCATTTTTCTTTTCATATAATGTATATATCCTCAACTCGTGTCCATTTCGAGGGATGAGATGAGATGAGGCTCCTATTTACAGGTCTGTGAATGACAAAGGTGCCGGCCAACCACGCCTGATTAATTGTGATTGTTATATTCTGATGTAACATATGTTTGTCCTGGTGAGTGGAAGAGAAGGCCACATGGTCTTGATTTCACCAGGGAAATAAATAAATAAACACAAATAGATTTGACAACATGAGAAACAACTGGTATGAACATGTTAAAAGAATGCCTACAGATAGAATCCCTCAGCTGTTACTAAAGTACAAACCAATAGGACATAGAAGTGTTGGACGCACATTTACAGTGGAGGAAATTGGTATAAAGGCACTTGTTAAAAGTGTTAATACAAGTTTATTTACTCTTTCTTTGGCATTTTTCTATATTAACTTAGGAGGTGATTGAGTATAAAACACACACAAATAATGTCAACATTAATTATCCATTTCCGTCCAAAAAAGTACATGAAAACTGAAACCACTCTCACATATGGGTGGAAATTAGTGTAAAGGCACTTCGTGTATTTCACAGATTAAACCAAAAAGACTGAGCGCAAAGTTTACAACAAAGTTCTAAAATTTAGTTGAACCTCCATTGTTGTTAATTACTTGGAAGATTCTCTTTGGGATTGACTTGATGAGGGTGTTAATTTCTTCCACTGAGATTGAAGCCCACTCTTCCTGAATAATATTTTTCTGCTCAGTCACTGTCCCAAACTGCCGTCCATTGCGATACACACGTCTTGCCAGGATCCCCCATAAGTTCTCAATCGGGTTTAAATCAGGACTTCTGACTGGCCACGTCAAAAGTGGTATTTCTTTCTTCCTGAACCACTCCTTTGATTTGGCAGACACGTGAATGGAAGCATTATCTGGCTGAAAAATTAGAATCTTCGCCAAATTCCTCATACATTCGTATCAATTAGGACTCCAGAAGCTCCTCAGTGTAGGACTCAGAATTCATCTTGGTGCGTATCCATGCTATTTTTGATCTTCCCTTAAAGCAGAATGCTGCCCAAATCATAACGCCTCCACCACCAAAGTTTCTACTCATTCTAACTTGCTCTTCAGTACGGAGGTCGTTCCAGTAATACTGAAGGCCATCAGGCCCGTCCAGATTAAACTTCTTCTCATCACTGAACATTACTTTATTCCATTCTGAGGTCCAGGACATGTGTTCTTCAGCAAAAGTCATTCAAACTTTCTTATGTGCATCATTCATAGGTGTTTTTTTTTTTAATTTTAGGTTCTTGTCTTCTGATAGAATTTGTCTTATTCGTCTGGCTGTTACTGGCAACTTCAAATCAGCCTGGAATTGAGAAGAAAACATACTCTTACCTTTTGCTTTACGTAAAATGAGACGTTTAGTGCGCTCAGACAATTTTCTTGTCCGTCCATATTTCCTGCTTTTTTCCATATTGTGAGACCAGTTTGACAAAATTATCAATGACACATCTTGAAGCCCCAATTTCGTAGGTATTTGTCTATTGGAAAGGCCCATCTCCTTGAAGGCACTAACTTGATTTCTCTTCATTTGATAGAGGCTTTCCACGTGGCACTGTACGTACTACTGACTTGTAACTGATGAACGATGCTCACAGACATGTCGTCTCCATGTAATTGCAGTGTTTTGTTTACATTTATGTCTCTGTAAGAGCCAGAAGTTGACCTGCCTTTATACCGATTTCCACCCCTAGGACAGCGTTTACTTAGATTTTACATATTATTTACATATATAATAAATAAAAAATGAAGAGGCCAGAATGAAATTATGTCCAAGATAATTATATGTAATCTATGACACACATACGGTATTTGCATAAATATTTCAGGTTGTTTTACTACTAAATGTTAGTGGCTTTATACCAACTTCCTCCACCGTACTAGATGGGAAGATTCATTAAATCCCACTTGATGTGAAAACAGATCAAAAGGCCTAATTTCATGAAGTAGAAGAAGAAGAGAATACAAACGTTATGAGTGCATTAAACTCTGCAGTGCCCTCTCTGTAATGAGCGGAAAACTGGCAACTTATTATAGCATTTTGATCAGAGACATATCAACTTAGATTACAGTTGCTGCCGGAGAGATTTCTCAGGTCGGATCGTGAGAGAGTGGCGCTGGGATCTATAGGACGGGTCGAGTGCGATGAGGAAAAAACAAATTATATATATATAGGCCTATATATATTTGGGCACAGTAAGGAAATTAAGGGATAACAAAATTGGAGATAAATGAAGAAAAGTGCATTATTAAAAATGAGACTTCAATTGTATTTCTTCATCTTTATTTGTTGAACAAAAATATGTACGTACGACCAGTCAGGTACGTAATGTAAATGAACACCAAAAATACCCCTGATGATGATCTTTTTTAGAGAGAAACACGGGTTTTCTTTATCAATTTGGGTATTTTTTGTGTTGGTTTTATTACTTTCACTAGTATTTATGATTTAAATTCTTCAAATCTGCATCCCAGATTGATTACTATTTTTAGCGGAATTATCGGGTAAATTGTACATCATGTGACATGACTTCACAAACTCCTGTCAACATTTATTCTTAGGGTTTCATTTTTCAAATTATTTCCCACCATTAAAATGATTTTTACATGTTTTCTAACGATTATTTTAATATATATTTTTCACGATATTGAACTATATGAAGACGTGGCAGCCATATTGATTTTAACGAATATTCTGTGTTCCAGTGCAGCCAACATAGAGTTGTACTAACTAACTTACACTAAATAAAATCAGCGTGCATTCTTTCACAGATTAGAGTACTTAAATTGCGTTGGGTCGGCTTTTAGGTTCGTTGACCCGCGAGTTCAAATATCGTGTATATGTTGGCTGCATCCCGTGATTCAATAGTGTAAAACGCTTTGCGTCATTTGGCGCATAGTGCATGGTTGGAACTTAGAAACATTTTTCGCGTCACATGTCGTAAATCATTTTACTTGTATCCACTCATATTAGTATCTGCTTTAACTACTAAAATCTACACTTAACTTGTACCCCTTGGCTTCTGAGGGTCTCAATTCAAGGAGCACTTCACCTAAAAGTCAGTTATTGCACTGCTTTGCGTCACTTCTGTGTTCCAATAAATAAACTTTTTGTTTTACTGTCACTGTAGCTACAGTCCAGTCGCTGAGTCTCCGGCCCTGGCGTTTAGGTTGTACGAGGGGTAAAAGCAGAAACTCGCCCTCTACTGCCAATAAGGAAATAGTTAAATTGGGGAAGTGAACGTCTGCCGCAACCAATCGCTGCTCTTGACGCCGCCCGTAAGGTTTGAAATTGCTGCGATGTTGTCGGCTGTATTTCTGCTAACCGCCATGATTGATATTGCGCGTGGTACAAAAGCGGCCCCTCCCATTGAATATAATATTGGCAACACTGTTGTGAAAACGTCAGGGCTGGAGATTCAGCGGCTGGACTATAAAAGATTGTCATTTCCCAATAGGTTCTGTTGGCAGCACTGATGTTTACCCGTACAGTGGCAGGTTGTACGGGTTGTAAGGTACTTGAGCAGGCACTTTGGACACGGCCGGCGCGTACGCAGTGGCGTACAGCGGTGCCTGGGGTACAGGCTGGGGATATCCCGGATATGCAGCGAGCGCAGGTTTAGCGTAGAACGCCGGTGCAGGTGCATAGGCCGGGTACATTGCGGGGGCTGGGTAGTACGGGGCCGCTGGTAGGCCGTAAGGTGCCACTCCCACTGCTGCCAACCCTCTCTTGGATTTCAGATATTCTTCCTCTGCAGTTGTGGGTGTTGCCGTGACCATCTCCAGGATTACCAACACAACCAAAGTTATCAGTACCTGCACAACAGAGACATCTACAGTTAAATAACTAACTTACTGGCACTGTTGAATCCGTAGGTTCATGGCCGCTCGGACATAAGCTCTGCATACTCCCGTATCTTGAGCTATTTTTTTTTCAATCACCCTGTACAATTTACTTCCCTCAAATCTTGGTTAATGTTATTCTCCCACGCCATTCTTGCTCTGCCTATTGGGCGATTTTCCTCTAGCTTTTCATACAAAAATATTGTCTGTATCTCTTCCATTCACCATTCGTGTCAGATGCCCTACCCATTGCTGTCTACGAGACTTCACTGTTCTTATTATATCTGGTTCCCTATAAAGAATCATGTAGCTCGCTGTTGTGTAGTCTTCTCCATTCGCCTGTGTATTCATCTATCTTTGGTTCAAAAATTATCCTAACTTTATTCTCAGATACTCGTAAACTTTTCTCCTCCCTTAAAGTAAAAGTCCAAGTTTCACATCCATATAATGTAACTGGGAGAATAACAGTATTACATATTTTAATTTAACGTTTTTTGAGAGAAGTTGGGACGATAAGAGGCCACGTAATGTATAATAGCATGCATTTATCCATAAAATTAAAAATCAATCTTTGAATTTATATTTATTGGAGTAAAAATGACCACTCTTTGAGCGATTCTTGATTCAATGAAAAATTATCGTTAATTCTTAATCGAAGAAAATTCTCTCAAAAAATATAAATTAGACAACAAAAATGCGTTTTTTTTTCACGTTGTTTACATAAATAGCAATTCTGTAATATTAAGTTAATTCTAATATACTTATCTCTCCCTCTCTCTAATGTCAGGACAATCAGTGTGTTCACATCGTTTGTAATCTATAATTTGAAGATAATGTGAACTCGTGCATCCGTAAGCCTTCGAAATAAATTCTGAAGAAAACACAACTCCAAAAATTGTAATAGAAAAAACGGCTCAACTGCACTTCTACTAGCGCTTGATTTTTCAGTTACATTGTTGTAAACTATAGCTCTTCTTCTGAATTTACTAACATTATTTAATATTTTTAACTTTTTCAAACAATTTTTATAACATTATTAGACAATTTTGGGGCCGGGTGTAACACGATCGATTTTTACTTACGCACTTTAACCCAACTTAAATGCAACAAATATGAATATAATTATATAATTTTATTGTTTTTAGCCTGAAAAATGATCATCTTCATCTTATTTTAGTCGTAAATATGAAAACAAAGTAGGGCTATTTCCTGTCCAGACATCATGGAGGCCATGACCATACTAATAACTGTGGTTGCAACAGTTATTCTATGAGTTATTGTATGAACCAGCGATAAACTCTCTAATAACCAACGATAACCACGTTAATTATTAATAAAAATACGCACAAGTTGAGCAGCGATATCATCATCACCGATAACTCACTGCTAATAAGTATGCTTACTTTTTATACAGTTACATCACTTTACGTCTACTTTTACACATTAAATTAATTTAGAGTAGGTTAGAGTAATTGAATTAGGTTAGGTTAAGGTTCCTACACGTGTAGGTTAGGTTAGCTTAAGGTTCCTACACGTGTAGGTTAGGTTAGCTTAAGGTTCCTACACGTGTAGGTTAGGTTAGCTTAAGGTTCCTACACGTGTAGGTTAGGTTAGCTTAAGGTTCCTATACGTGTAGGTTAGGATAGCTTTTAGTTTCATATACATATATAAGAGTTGTCTTCTATAACAGTTCTTCTATTAGATTCCAAAATGGCCGACGGTTAAAATTGAAATTACTTAATTAAGCTAAACAGGGAAATATTGTGGAATATTCTAAAAGAAAAAGGCCTCCCTATTCAGATTATAGAAACTGTTAAGAGCTTGTACTGTGGAACAAATATTTGTATTGATCCTCACTTGACTAAAAATAAGACATTTTTTCAAATAAACCAAGGAGTACGACAAGGGTGTTCACTCTCACCTATATTATTTAATATTTATGTGGACGATATCCTAAAAGAATGGAAGAAGGTTTTAACTGATGAAGGAATATTAATTGATAATAAAGATAAAATAAATGCTTTATTATTCGCTGACGATGTTGTACTTTTAGCAGAATCTGAAAATGAGCTCCAAATGTTAGCATATAAAAGTAAATTAATAGCCAATAGATATAATTGTAAAATATCAATAACTAAGTCAAAAGTAATGGCATTTATTGGTAAATATGGAATTAGATCAAAAATTGTACTGGATAACAAAATAATAGAACAAGTATCACATTTCCAATATTTAGGATGTGATATAACTTATAGAGAAAATAAAGATATAGAAAATAAAGTAAATAAATTTCAGGCTATTTGTGGAACCATAAAAAGAACCTTAGGTCGGAAAACAAGGAAAGATACGAAACTTAAATTATATAAAACAATGGCTGTTCCTTTGTTGTTGTATGAAAGTGAAAATTGGATAATGAAATCAAGGGATAAAAGCAGGATACAGACTGCGGAAATGCTGTTTTTACGTAATGTGAAAGGATGCACAAGAGCGGATAGAATAAGGAATGAAACTATACGAGAAGAATTAAATATATATAAAATTGAAGATAAAATCAGCGAAAATAATAAGAAATGGACAGAACACTTAATGAGAATGAACAACGAAAGAATACCAAAAAGAACCTTCCTGTATAATCCCAGAGGAACAAGAGATGTTGGCCGACCACGTAGAAGATGGACTCCACTTTTAACTTCGCCGGAACAGGCTGCATAGCCTAAACCTTGTAGCAGCAGAAGAAGAAGCTAATTTATTTCATATAATGTTTAAATACTTTAATTGTGCTTCTTTTCCAAATATTAATTTCATTAATACCATTACGTAATACGAATATTTGCATTAAAATTGTCATCAATCGCGTAATTAAAAATCGATTGTAACACACCCCAACCTCTTATTCTCTGAGACCAGAAATATATGAACTCAGAAATGAAAGCTTCTATAAACAGTAATAAGTAGTGACTTACTTGAATGCAGTTCATGATGAAGACACAATATGGCAACTTGTAGGTGTCATAAAGTTTATATAGATGTAAAATGTGCTTTCTTTTGGCAGCTCCCATATTCACACCTGGCATTGACATTGATTTCACTGGAGAAAGCGATTAAATTTTATAGTTTGGGAAAATCACTAAATACAAGCACTGCAGTGAAAAAAAAAACAATTGACTGACTACCACTATCGACAAGAATGTCCATGGCCACATAGACACATTCCTCACCTGAGATATTACTTTCCAATCACACCCTGTATAATTCACATACTTGAAATCATGTTATAGGATGACGTACGGAAATATCGATCACTTTAACAATTATTCGAATATCTGTAATATTATTCGTAAAAAGGAATTGAAAATTATGACATTGCGATTATTTGAGAATAAAGTTCTTAGGAAAAGTTTTGGATCAAAGACAGATGAACACACAAGTGAATGGAGAAAACTACATAACAGTGAACTACATCAATACTAATAAAATTCATTGTTAAAACCGTTGAGGCGGAGAGTCATAAAATAAGTTAAAATATACCTTCTTAGGTAAATTCCGTCGTCCTCAACTCATACAATATGTATTATTTATGCCTGTAGCCTTTCAGAACATCCGTTCATCTTCAGCAGGTCACTCTTCGCTACAACATCCACATGTCGAGTCACAACAACACCACATTAGGACCAGCAGCATCAACCATCATACTGGATGTTGTAGCGAAGAGTGACCTGCTGAAGATGGAACGGATGTTCTGAAAGGCCTACAGGCATAAAGAATACATATTTTATAAGTTGAGGACGACGGATTTTACCTAAGAAGGTATATTTTAACTTATTTTATTAGTGGACTACATGGTCTTTATAGGAAGCCAGATATAATAAGAACAGTTAAGTCTCGTAGACTGCGATGGGCAGGACATGTGGCACGTATGGGGAATGAAAGACGTGCATGGAAGCTTCTTGTTAGAATACCAGAGGGAAAACGCCCAGTTGGTAGACCAAGAATGAGGTGGGGGAATAACATTAACTATGATTTGAGGGAGGTAGGTTATACAGGGGATGATTGGAAAACATTAGCTCAAGATAGGGATGTATGGAGAGCTTATGTCCGCGCGGTCATGAACGTACGGGTTCGATAGTGCCAGTTAATTAGTTATTTTTCTATTACTTACGTAGGTGTACATACAAATACAAATATGCAATCAAAAATCTGAAAAAAATATATTCTTGTACCCGAGTTTGATCAGAGTTCCCTCGACACTTGGGTAACTCCGACCACCTTATTGAAAGCTAAGAAAATGCTGAAATATACAGCCTCACAACACAGGGGTCGGGAATTGACAACATATATCGAGGAAGGAATTTTTTATTTATTGATTGATTCCCGTTTATCCCACATCGGGACAAGGACTTTACATGTCCCTCTTTCATTCCCCATTCGTGCTACATTACTGCTAGTAGTTAAAATTGCATTCTCTTATTTAGATAATCGGCCGAGGTAAACTAGTGATTATGCTCCTTGCCTCTGGTCCCGAGGGCCGAGGGTTCAAACCCGGCCGGGGTCGATGGTTTTTTTTAGGATGAAAAATCCAAGGGTCCCGAGTATGAAAGTTTTCAGGCTCGTAAATGATCCTTAAGCCTGAATGAAAAGGCCTCTAAGCAAAATTTATCGAATTTTCCCGTCCTAATACTACCTTGGTTTCCTAGATGTCACTATGAGACGGAACGCTGACCACAGGCCACTCCAATGACATCTATACGAAAACAAGTGTAACTAAATTAATATGGTTCAAATTCTTCCCTGTAGGGGGGGGAGCGCCTAAATCTCGTTGAGGGAAACAAGGGCTGACAAGATACAAGAAGATTTATATAACGTGAGAAAGCAATATTTCTACTTGATGTGAAGGGTACAGAGGAAAGAAAACAAATTAGTCATTTTTTCTTTGAAACGCAGAAAATATATATTCCACATTTCCTTACCTGAATGTCAAACATTGGAGGTAAATAAACCCATAATTAACTGAGTCCTATACTGTTTCACACTTCTAAATGATAGTGCTTTCCACGGAGAATCTAATGACACCTCAAACTAATTTCGACAAAATGTTACCTACCTCGTTATTTTCCTGTGTGCTTATTATATGAGCCCAAACTTCAAATATGATTATTTATAAATTTATTCAGAATTAGCGGTTTAAGGTACCTAACCAGTACATATACATTTCAAAACAAAATTTACCCAAATTAACAACAAAAGTATAATAATTCCATTGATAATTATAAGAGATATATTTTTTAAATTACGAGTTAATATTTCCGTGACTTCACTGCACCAAACACTACTCCTGTCCATTAAAAATCTGGAACATAAGTTCAGCAACCAACTGCAATTCTAAATAACGTCAGTGTCTGGTGTTCTTTTGTCTGCTCTTAAAAAAACTATGAGGAATGTGGTTCCGTAAAATATCACATATTTAAGTAGATTATATATCACTGCTGTGTTCCCTTAAAAGTCCCTGGGCTGTTATGAACACTGAAGCATAGAATGTCTTAATACTGGTACTACTGATTCATTAACAAAGCTCTATTTATTAGTTGACAAAGAAAAAATAGAAATATCTTGACTCGTGGTTCACACTTTGTTTTTACAATTGATAGATTTTTTAGAACTGTTTTGTTTTACGAACGTTTACAGTCAATTTACAGAGTGTTAGTCATTCTTCAGGACTCTGGCTGAACCAACCGTTGAGGCTCCTCTGAAGGTTCTGAACTTGTTTCTCTATACTGTCGAGTCTTTCCATCACCTGCTTCTCAGACACTTTGTCTTTATTGTCGATAATATCCATTGCAGACTTTATGACACTTGCATCCATATTGCAGCACCCTCCAACAGCTGGCAATCCAAAGCAGTCGACCTGGCCCACTTGGTCGTAGTTCTGCTTCTTCTTGGTGTACACGGTACTAGGAAATATCCTGATCTTCCTCCCCAAATTTGGATAAAATCTCAGTTCTTTATTAGGAAGTGAATTTGGAAAAAGAAAAACTTTCCTAAATAAATTTGTGATGCACGTGAGTTTGGGCCTTGCATAACTAGGCCAACAGCAACACACGTAATTTAGACGAAGAGGACAAGAGCAAGAAAATGGGTCCCCAAGAAGCATACTCTCGAAGTAATATATATTCCCTATCATTGATTCTATGCTAACAAGTTCTGCATCGTTCTTGATGGCTTGTGTATCGCTTACAGCAAGACCATTCAAAAGATTCACCATCACAATTGGAACCAAAAATACGAAGAAAATGAAGACAGCATAACTAACAACTGGTTCAATATCGAAAGGAATACTAGAGATGTCAAATTCACCCATCAACATGATGACTGTTCTGAAGAGAGTCGTTGAAGGTTCATGAAAGAAGTTTTCTTCTTCGCCGTCTTTTTTCTCGCTGTAAAAAAGGATGTAGAATCCAAGAGCAAATGCAATGATAAGAATTAAGTCCCATACGATGAATTTAATGTAGTTACAAAAAACTCTTCTCATCATTTCGTTGTATGTCGACATTATGTGAATGTGACCTATTTGAAGGAATAGTTCGGACCATGATAAAATGATTGCTATTGCATCAACTGGTCTCATGCATTGGTTATTCCAATCTTTGGAGAGAATTATAAGCGTAACAATTATTAGAACCAGTTCTAAACAGTTCTCAAAGCTGCACAAGTACCTTCTAGGGGACATTATCATCTGGAAGAGTTCTCTCAAGATGAGAAAAAGAAGCAAGAAGGAAAGGATTGCCCATTCTATTCTGACCGCTGTTTTGGAATTATCACCTAAGATCGTTGATGAAATGTTTTGTGATGATTCAGATATCGATGAACAATCTCTCATGATGTGAGCTGTTATCAAGACAACAAACAATGCGTAGAATACAAGATTTGCATAGAAGAATGCGCGAATGTGCGTCCATTTGAGATGCAAATAGCTGAGTAGAATGGGATGAGTTAGAAGTGGTCTCAGATCTGGTGATTTGCTGATGTAATGCAGAGGGTATAGTTCTGGTATGGGGGCAGTGATTTTACCACCATGTCCTTGTTCAACAACGCTCTGGGTTTGAGTACACTTTTCATCAATTCTTGGAGGTTCCAGAAAGCCGTATTTGAAAGTGAGTTCATACTTATCGTCTCTTCGGAATTTCCCGTTGCTTTGCAAGCAGTCGTCCAAGAAACTTCGTAAAGTTTCCGGGTCAATGTCAGCCAAAGGTGAATAGCCAAAGTGATTTTCAACGCCTATGTAAGCTCCGCTTGCCAACAAAGCTTTCGTATAATACTGATCTTCTTCTTTCACAGCGTAATGTAGCGCAGTGTTGCCATTTTCATCCACATAATTTATTTCAAGTTTTAAAGAATCTTTTCTTTCCAAAAGAAGCTCAACGCATTTTCGATAATCGCTTTTTTCGTTCGGTTTGAACTCTTTTCCCTTTACAACCGCATGGAGAAGTGTTTTTCCATCAATGGTTTCTACTTCTGCTTTAGATTCCAGTAACAGTAGAAGTATTTCGTAGAAACCTCTTGCGCAAGCGTGGAATATCGGAGGCTTCCTATTGGTTGGAATCGTAGAATTAGGATTTGCTCCATTCGTCAAAAGATATTTAACAATATCGACAATGCCATTGTAACATGCGAATTGCAAGAAGGTAAATTTCCCATCGTCACCATTTATTAGGGATTTTTTGTCCGCTCTGTCAAATTTTTGTTTGAATTTTTCAAGATCCCCAAAGTATAAAACTTCAAAGAGTTCATTTGCATCAATTTCTTCGCCTTCGTCATCTTGGTGTTTTGGAGGAGGAAGGTCCAGATTGCGAAGTTCTTCTTCTTGTTGGATGAGTTCTCGCACCGTTTTTTCAGACTGTAGATCGATATTATCTATAAATACCTTGTCTTTACCGTAATTTATGATGACCTCAACTGCTTTCCATCGTTTAGCTAAAACAGCTTCGTGAACAGCAGTCCTTCCTTTTCTATTTCTTTTGTTTATCTTAATATCTGGGTGCCCCAACAAAATGGCGATGCATTTCTCCATGTTTGCCGGGTTTTTAGTATAGTTTTTGGCCGCTAGGTGAAGAGACGTAGAACCGAAGTCATCCTGGATGTTGACATCAGTTTTGGGCTCCTGAAGCAACGCTGAAACAGCAATGAAGTTGCCACACTCTGTCGCCACGTGAAGCGGCGCCTTTTTACGAATTGGGTTGATAAGATTCGGATCTGCGCCGGATTTTAGAAGAGTCGTTATGTAATTTTCCGAATCTTGATCCTTGCAAGCCAAATCCAAACACGTGGCATAATGAGGGTCGCCATATTGATGATCTGGGTTCACCAGTCTCTCGCCGTCTGCGTCATATTCTTGTAGCAAGTTTGTGAATGTGACGATGTTCTTGTCTCGCAGGGCGTTGAGGAGCTGCGCCTGGAAATCCGGCGGTGAACAGGAATTGCAAGAATCAGTCCGCTTCGCCATTATTCCTAAAACACAAAAATAACTTAAATTAGTAAATTAACATTTACGTCGTATCAAGGGCGAAATGCAGATGTTTTGTCGAGGGCTGTTATACGGGCCTGTAAGGCTTGCAAGGGAACACTTACCCAGTCCACTCTTCTCCTAATGTCATCATCATCATCATCTTTCACGGATTAGGCCTTTGCCTATTCCGATCTCACATCTGTTCAGCCCAGCGCTTTCTTGGTCTTCCTACCGATCTTCATCCTCCAGGATTATACATCAGTGTCATCTATGGTATCCTTACCTCTGTCATTCTTTGCAGATGTTCTAGCCATTTGTTCCTGTGTTCTTCTATTTGTTGAAGAAGTGGTTGTACTTTTAGTTCCTCTCTAATATTCTCATTTCTATCTCATTTCTAATCTGTTCTTCCCTTGTACAACCTTTCACAGCCCGTAGAATCTAATTTCCACTGCCTGAATTTTACTTTTTTCTTTTTCCTTCAGGACCCAGGCCTCACTTCCACTGGTAGCGCTATCGTTGTGTAAAATCTTAGCTGCGTCTCCTTTCTTACTTTGTTCCTCAGGGTTCGTCTGATTGTTCCACAAATATGTTGAAATTTCTGTATTTTCTTATTTATATCTTGTTCTTCTTCATAAGTTATATCGCAGCCCAAATACTGGAAGTGTGAAACCTGCTCCAACACTTTATCTTCTATTATTATTTTAGTTCTTACTGGATATTTTGCATGGAACGTCATTACTTTAGTTTTAATTTTGAAATTATCTTATTATATTTCTTATATATATATATATATATAATATATATATATATATATATATATATATTAATTGATATACTGCTTTTGTATCCTGTCCTCTCCGTCAAAATCTCTACTCTTAAACTAATTGATGTAATGCCTACATTTATATGTAAACGAAAAGGAAGTCCCCGTACTACGTTTTTAATGTATTTCAAGGTTGTTTCTTTTATTTACACAGGTATCCTCATCCAAAATATACAATTTTATTCTTCCACACTTCCCGGTCTTGCGTGTCTGCTTCTGTCATATTTCTCTTCTTCATGTTGTCTTGAATTCCGTTTATCCACGCTGCCTTTGGTCTACCACGTTTTCCTTTTCTAGGAGGTATCCATTTCAATACTTCTCTTTGTTTGTTTCTGTGTCCCTTCTTCTTATTATATGTCCATACTATCTTAGTTGGATTTCTTCAATCTCTTGTACAATATCCTTTTCTTACATTCATTATTTATCTTATTGTATTATTTTTTATTTTGTCTAATTTTGATATTCTTGCCGGTCTTCATAAAAAGTCAATTTCTGTGACTAATAATTTATTTCTGTGTTTTTGCTTCAACGTCCCGCACCACATAATAAAATACTCTTCACAATTGTGTTATATATTAATAATTTAGTCCTCTTGATTATATGCCTACTCCATAAAATAGAATTTAATGAGCCAATAACTTTCTTTGTCTCTGTTCTTTTTTTCGATGTCTAAATCAGATGAACCATCTTTTTTGAATTATTGATCCCAAATATTTTAAAGTATCCACTGTTTTAATCTTTGTTCCATTTATTTCTAATTCCTCGGAAAGATCTGTTCTCATATATCCTGTTTTTACTTACTGACTGGCACTATCGAACCCTTAGGTTCGTGGCTGCGCGGACATAAGCTCTCCATACATCCCTATCCTGAGCTAATGCTTTCCAATCATTCCCTGTATAATCTACTTCCCTGAAATGATAGTTAATGTTATTCTCCCACCTCATTCTTGGTCTACCAACTGGGGGTTTGCCCTCTGGCTTTCCTACAAGAAGCTTCCATACAAGTCTTTCATTCCCCATACGCGCAACATGTCTGCCCATCGCAGTCTACGAGACTTAACTGTTCTTATTATATCTGGCTTCCTATAAAGACCATGTAGTTCATTGTTATGTAGTCTTCTCCATTCACCTCTCTGTTCATATCTCTTTAGTCTAAAAATTTTCCTAAGAACTTTATTCTCAAATACTCGTAATCTTTTGTCCTCCCTTAAAGCAAGACTCCATGTTTCGCATCCATATAATATACTTACTTACTCACTGACACTATCGACCTCGTAGGTTCATGGCCGCGCGGACATAAGCTCTCCATACATCCATATCCTGAGCTAATGCTTTCCAATCATTCCCTGTATAATCTACTTCCCTCAAATGATAGTTAATGTTATTCTCCCACCTCATTCTTGGTCTACCAACTGGGCGTTTCCTCTCTGGCTTTCCTACAAGAAGCTTCCATGCAAGTCTTTCATTCCCCATACGTGCAACATGTCCTACCCATCGCAGTCTACGAGACTTAACTGTTCTTATTATATCTGGCTTCGTATAAAGACCATGTAGTTCATTGTTATGTAGTCTTCTCCATTCACCTGTCTGTTCATATCTCTTTAGTCTAAAAATTTTCCTAAGAACTTTATTCTCAAATACTCGTAATCTTTTGTCCTCCCTTAAAGTAAGAGTCCATGTTTCACAACCATATAATATAACTGGTAGAATAATAGTTTTATATATTTTCAGTTTAAGATTTTTCCAGTAGTAGGGTTGGTACGAGGTAACTTGCAAAACTCACCTTTTCCTTGCATCGCGCAGACTTGCTGTTACCAACAACACGCCGTCTGTAATGATAAACATAATTAACTGTTAGTAAAAGTGGGATATGAGCGTATGTGTTATAATATCTTGTTATGTACAGGGTGTAACTAAGTTTCCATTACACACTTTGTGGATGTGTAGTGTGGACCATAATGGTTACGTTTAATATAGGAACGCATGTCCGGAAACGTACCGTTTTCCCGCTACTCTCAAAGTACCACAGCACACGTTGTTCTCTCTGACATCTGCTGCTTGTCGTCTGGGTCCACAAGAATGTGGCGACCATCTAAGTCGACACAAATTCAAAATTAAAACTTTACGGGTTAATTAAATTATCTAAAATGTTACTGGAGGCCTTTCGGAAGTTAACTTTCATCATCAGCAGGATGACTGCTGTTACTGATGTTGTTTAACACGTTGTAGACTTCAAATGTCATTGATAGCAACATCTAGTAGCAGACACTCATCCTACTGATAATGGAAGTTAACTCCCGAAAGGTACCCAGATAACATTTTAAATATAGTATTTTAACAAAGTTAAGGATGACGGCACCTGCCAACAGGTATATATTTTAATTTATATTTTATGACTATCCACCTCAACGGAATTTATATGAATTTTATTATTTGTTTACGTCAACATAGATACGGTAGCTCCGTACCACGTTCTGATCACCAATCCTTTGTCCTCCAACATCCCCCGCAGCCAGTAGGTCTTCCTCGGTTGCCACAGGAGTCTCGTAAATCAGAGATTTCATGTGACCCCAAAGGTGGTAATCTAGCGGGGTCAAGTCGGGAGAACGTGCAGGTATTTGGCGTCGAAAATGCAGGAGAGTTGAACACGTGTCGTGGTATTATACGTGTAGCGGGAAAACAGTACGTTTCCGGACATGAGTTCCTATGCTAAATGTCACGTTCTTGGTCCCACTACACGTCCTCAAAGCCTGTAGTGGGAATTTAGTTACACCCTGTATAAAAGTGAATGTGTGTATGTTTGTGATTTATAAACTTCTAAACCACGCAACAGATATATTTATGAAGATTTATACATACAGGTTTGTTAGGTACGGAGAATGTTAAATCGCTATCTGCTATTCTCTAGAAGCATTACATATGTGCAGGAGGTCACCTGAAACGGGAGTTCAGTAATTGTTCTAGCGGTGGCAATTGTCGATGTTTCGGAACGAAACTCGGTATATTTTAGGCTATTAAAATAAACCGAAGTAGGTATTTTTAAATTAATATTGGGAAGTAAACATTATGAGGTTATATCATTAATAGTGAGTGGAGAACATATTTTTAACGACTCACCTCATACAATTTCAAATTTCTTTGATCCGGCGGTTTCATACAATATCTTGTCCCTCTTCAGTCATGGCTCCCACTGATGAAATTCTCTGGTTGTTGATTTCTCTAAGGACATCACCTCTTGTGCTGCCATCTTTGGTTGGGATTATAAACTTTGTAATTAAATTTTTATCCACCGGAATATCGAAGTTCATAGATCGATATTTACTCTTCTGAATGAATATATTTTCCCAAATTGTCAGTTCCAACCTGTGAACTTCCAACTATTCCAACGAAAATCCGGCAGTCATATTGTCTGTTGAAAATGAGAGAGATCCTTCTCTCGAAAACTAGTTCCCGTGTTTGAAGAAACATAAAATATGAGGTAAGATGTTAAAACATGACCCATTAATTTGCGAATTAATAACCTCATAATGTTATTTTCCATATTTAACTATGAAGAAATCCCTCAGGGGTCCTCATCTAGGGGATATGTGGATGGCGACCACAAGGTGCCCAAGCTGAGCAAAACATTTCTTCCACTTACTTGTGTTTTGCACTCTTTTAACTTTACTATCTAACCTCTCTTGGTTAACCCTTGTTTTTTTCGACTCCGACGCTATTAGGGCATCCGAGGGCTAGGGAGTCTTTCCTTTCTTCCATTTATTTCTTCTTTCCTTTATTTTCTTTTCTTCTCCAGAAAAGCCTGACCAGAGGCTATTAGATGGCAGCCCCATCACTGGTCTTGCCTTCCTTTGGCCAGCAACCAATCGAAGGGACCATTATTATGCTTTCAAGTCTTATATGAGAATTTCCCGGAAGGATCAAAACGCTGGAGGGAAATTTTTCTATAGGATCGTAACAGGCCTTGGCCTAATACTTGGAAGGAAGGAAGAAGAAGAAGAACTATGAAGAAAATGTACCGAATTTTCCCGTCCTAGTACTACCTTGGTTCCCCAATGTCAGTATGGAACGGAACACTGACCACGGACCACTCAAATGACATGTATACGAAAAGAAGTGTAATTAAATTAGTACGGTTTAAATTCTTCCCTGTAGGGGGGGAGCGCCTAAATCTCTGTTAAGGGAAACATGGGCTTACAAGATAGAAGAAGAACTTCAGTTGAGCCTATGTTTATTTTTGACCAGTTGCACAACCGAACCGGCTTCATTTAGAGACAGTTATTGTGCTGTTTGGGCTTCAATTTCAAGAGTTTGTGGGAAAATTGTACAAGTGAGGGAGGAATGGAAACCTGTAGGAATTTTGTATGACAGGGTTACGTGTTGTGTTTACAGAAATCAATGTAAAACGGGAATAAAATTTACATGTAATTACAGACAGATAGCAACAACACTGCGTCGCGTGCAGAAACAACAGATGTCTGCTATCCCACCACACACACACTTCTGGTATGAACTCACACCTTAAAAAAATGAGACCAACAAAAAATATTCTTCACAACACCAAGTAGTCCTTATATATTTTTTTACGGCCGCTGTGGTCTAGTGGTTGTGTTCCTTGACACTAGACCCGAGGGTCGCGGTTTAAAACTCTGTCGGGTCAATGGATATTTTAGGATGGAAAAATCCAAGGAGCAAATCCTCCGGGAGGAACTTTAAGCCATGACTCCCGAGTCTAAAGATTTTCAGGCTCTTAAAAGAACCTTAAGCCTGAATAAAAAGGCCTCTGTGCAAAATTTCACAGACCATCCATCTAAGTAGTAGGTCTACCTTAGTTGCCGGTACTAGATGTCACGTTAAGGCGATGTGCTAACCATATGTTACTCAACATCTTTAGGTAAATAACTAACTCACTGGCACTATCGAACCCGTAGGTTCATGGCCACGCAGACATAAGCTCTCCACACGTCCCTATTCTGAGCTAATGTTTTGCAATCACCTCCTTATAATCTATTTCCTTCAAATCATGGTTAATATAATTCTCCCAACTGGACAGTTTCCCTCTGGTTTCCATACAAGAAGCTAGATAATAGTTTTATTGAATTAAATTTACAGTGGGAGGAAACACTATGAGGTATTTATATTAATAAATGAGTTGGAGGAAATGTTTTAACATCTCACCTCACAAAGTTGTGTGTTTTCACGATACCGGCTTCAGAAGTATAGTATTACTTCCATCTTCAGTCAAATTCCAACTGTTGAAATTTCGTCATTAACCTTTTCACTGCTACGAACGGGTATATCCCTTGGGCAAAGAAAATGCTTGCTGTGCTATGGGTGTGTATATCCATTCTCAACTCCAAACGCCTGCTAGTTATATAATACGTTTTGCATTGCTTTCAAACTAAGCAGGCATATACCGCCATCTCCTAGCAACCTAAATAAACTTTTTCCATATTTCTCCCTGCATTGAGCAAGGAGGGTTTTAAAGGCTGGAAATATCTCAGCAGGAAAAGGTTAACATCGTCTTCTGAACTGCCATCTGGTGTAGATTTTATGAACTTGGAGATTAAATTATTCTCGTCGGGGATATCGAAATTCATTGTCCGGCATCCTCAAGGGTTATTTCAAGACAACCATTGAGGATGCAGGACGCAGTCTCTGGCGAAACGTCGGGGAACTACAAGCCTCAAGACCACGGCCAACAGCCCGGAAATCTTCTACAAGATCATCATAGTAACTCCGGCCGTGAAAGCCTAAGTTAATATATCATTGCTTTATATTTATTTTTCTGAATGTATATCTTTTCCCAAATTGTTAATTCTAAAGGTTTCTCCAAATGTTTCAAAAGTTTAGTGTCTTTTCCGATTTTATGATTTTCTAGCAAACAATGAGCTGCAATTGCCGATTTTTCAATTTCACCATTTTTAATATTTCTAAGGTGTTCTTTTGTACGAATTTCTAAATTCCTTTCTGTTTTTCCTATATGTACTTTATGCGCTCATAGAGTGGGCCATGGACGGTACCCCAGGCCTATAGTGTGCAAGTTAGCTCACTATAGGGATAAAGAAGAAATCATAAGGGGGGCAAGATATCTACGGGGCACTGGAGTGGCAGTGAGTGAAGACCACAGCCGGAGAGTGAGAGAGGAGCGAGCATTCCTGAAACGACATTTAGTGGACGCAAGGAAGCAGGGAGCTCAGGCTTTCATCCGTTTCGATAAACTGGTAATAAATGGACGGGTGAGGACTCGTCGAGAACTGGAGGAGATGTCTGTGTCCACGAAGGAAGCGGCAGGGACAACGCAACGGGAGACGACCTCTGAAAGACAGAGTTCAAATCGCAATAAAACAACAAGGGAACGAGGTGAGTCGCGTGGAACGACATCGGAGAGGCAGAGTTCGAGTCCCAAGAATACAACACAGGAACGAGAAGAATGCGAGAGAACTGACAACCCTGCAGAGAAGGCGACAGAAGACAGCAGTGTGAGGGAGGGAAGTTCGGCGCGACAATTAAGAAGCATGATGTCTTTAAAGCTTGCAAACACAATGCAGAAGGGCCGCCAAGAGCAGGTAAAGAAAACCGTTAGTACATAGAGGACAAACCCCCCTCTCAGAATTGCTGTGTGGAATATCGAAGGTTTGAAAAAACGAATGTCTTCCGACAGATTTATTGATTTTGTTAAAAGTTTTAGTTTTATTTCATTTGTAGAAACTTGGATGGGGGACAAAGACCATATTGAATTTGATGGATTTAATTGTATAAATAAGGGGAGGGGTAGTAAACAAAAAAGGGGAAGATATCCGGGAGGGATATTAACAATGTTGAAAAATAATACATTTAGACATGTTGAAAATGTTCATGTTGAAACACAGGGTGTCACGTGTATTCATGTAAAAATCGGAGATCTTTGTTTATGTATCCTCTCGGTATATCGTCACCCGGCTGGGTCTCGACACGCTATATCTACCTTTTTTGATGACCTGGGAGATACAATGATAGAACTCGGACATAAATTCCCGGATACAGATACTCTTATAATGGGGGACTTTAACGGTAGAACTGGGAGAGAAAATATAACTTTAGGGACGGAAGAAGGAGAGGAAGATTTAAGAAAGGGATTTCGGGCGAGTAAGGATAGGGTTATTAATACGTATGGGAGAGAACTTCTGACGTTTTGCGATATTCATAACTTAGAAATGCTAAACGGAAAATACGGGGAAGATATTGAAGGAGAACTTACGTTCATAAACGGTAATGGAGGAAGTGTCGTGGACTATATGCTCTGCTCACAGAATCTTATTTCTAGGATTGCAGCATTTAAAGTAGCGGACAGAATCGAATCGCATCACTCACCTATCGAAATCCAATTAGAATTTGAAGAAGAGGGAAAGGAAGTGGGGAGCTTGAATACGGGAAGGAGGGGAGACATTAGAACTGTTAGGCGGTTCTGTTGGAGAGAGGATAAGACACAGGAACTACTTAACAAACTAGAGTCTTCGACACCGGAGGTATTAGGCGATGTGGAGGAAGAGGTGAAAAAATTAAGATTACTAATGTGGGAAGGGGGGAAAAATATGCAGATTAGAGGAAAATCAGGGCAAAAACGATATGAAGGCTGGTACGATAATGCATGTAGGGAAGGAAAAAGACGAGCGGAGAGGGCTTTAGTGAGGTTCAGAAAGGAGGGTGGCGACTTCAATCGGCGGGTGTACATAGAGATGAGGAGACGATATAAAGAGATAACGGCTAGAACCAGGGATAATTGGGAGGGAAAAATCTTGGAGAGAATTAATCAGGCTATGAAGGAACGGGATGTTACCAAAATCTGGAAAGTAATTAGGGAAATTAAATATCGTAAAAAAGTAAATCAAATTTCGCCAGAAACTTGGGTACTTCATTTCGAAAGGGTGTTTACAGGAGGGGGGAATTGGGAGGGACCGCGGCTATTATTAGTTGGTCAAGACGTACCAATGCTAGACTCGGAGATAACAAAACTAGAGGTGAGGGATGCGATTCGATCCATGAAAAATGGAAAAGCTCCTGGTCTAGACGGTATACCAGCCGAGTTCTATAAAGAAGCCTTGAAAATTGATAAATGGACAGGATACATAGTAGGTATTTTTAACAAAATTTATGAAAAAGGAAGCTATCCAGATGAATGGTCCACATCAATACTGCATCCTATTTACAAGGGTAAGGGTGGAGTTAACAATCCGGACAATTACCGCGGTGTCTCTCTTCTGCCGGTGTTTGGAAAAATTTATTGCACAGTGCTATATAACAGGCTAAAAAATTGGATAAATGAAAATAATAAAATTTCACGATACCAAGCCGGATTCAGGGAAGGCTTCAGGGCGGCGGACAATCTATTTGTCCTGAGAACTGCAATTAACAGATGTTTGAGTGTCAAACGAGGCAGGTTACACTGTACTTTTATAGATCTGAAAAAAGCATTTGACTCTGTTGAACGCAATGCCCTATGGCAAAAATTATGGCAACTAGGAGTATCGGGAACTATGATTAGGGCGCTAATGGGAATTTATAAAAAAGTGGAGTTCTGTGTTAAATATGGGAGGGACCAAGTTTCAGAAAATATAAAGGCAGTTAAGGGTGTAAAACAGGGATGCGTATTGTCACCACTGTTATTTAACTTATTTATAGACGATGTAGCTTTGATGCTGGAAGTAGAGGGGATCGATGCTCCAACGGTGGGTGAGCGAAGTATTCCTGTTCTAATGTATGCAGATGACTTATGCCTCTTTTCCACAAAAATAGATGGCATGCAGAAGGGTTTAGATTTACTATCGACATACTGTACGACTTGGGGACTTACTGTTAACGTTAGCAAAACGAAAGCCATGACTTTTAAAAACGGGTCGGTATACAGCGGGAGGGAAAGGTGGACATACCGTGGTGAGAATTTAGAAAATGTTAAAAACTTTGTCTACTTGGGGATGACTTTGACAATGAATGGAAAATGGACGAGACACATCGAAAATGCAACAATGAGAGCTAGGTGCCGGACAAGCGAAATGCTTAATAATATGTCAAAATTGCGAAATCATACCGATGCGTACACTAGAACAGGTTTATTCTTCTACTGTGAGAGCGACCATGCTGTATGGCTCAGAATTATGGGGTTGGGAACGAACGGGGATACTAGATAAAATTCAACCTATGTTTCTTAAGAAAGCGATGAGATTAGCAACGGGGACTTCAAATTGTGGCATACTGAAGGAATTCGGTACATTTTCGGACACAATAAGGGGCAAAATTATGGCTATTAAGTATTGGTTGGACATAATAAACGGGAATCAGGACTCGCTTAGAGCAGAGTGTTACAATGAACAGAAAAGGCAGTGTGTTTCGGGAGATTGGGTAATCGGTGTAGAAAGGGGATTGAAGGGCATAGGGATGGGTTGGGTATGGGAGAGGAGTACGCGCGAATAATAGAAATGTTTGGAGGACAGTTAAGAAGAGACTAATCGATATAGACAGACAGTATATAGAAGCAGAGTGTAGCCAGAAAATATCGCTCACCCTGCAGACGGAACTGAAACTTTCGTGGGGAAGGGAGAAATATATTGACTCTTTGGATGGGGATGATAAAAGTGCTATTGCATGGTTTCATTTGGGGGGATGGATGGCCCATAATTTAACAAATGAGGAAGGCATTAAACTATGTCCACTATGCGATGACCATGAAAACTGGCAGCATATTATAGCATTCTGTAGAGAGACAGAACAACTTAGATTACAGATGCTGCCGGAGAGATTTCTCAGGTCGGATCGAGGGAGAGTGGCGTGTTGGGATCTTTTAGGACGGATCGAGAGGGAATCAAAAACATGCAAATTTTTGGGTACAGTAAGAAAATTGAGATATAACAAAATTGTAGATTAAGGATAGGCCTATATGTATTAACAATAAGAAGAATCTCAATATGGTCTTTGTTTTCGATCTTTAATCATGTTATATAATAAGTAGGTCTGATAAGTTGAATAGTCTGATAGTGCACTTAATGTCTGCAGTGACGGGGGGAGGGGGGTATGAGCGTGCGGTGTGTATATGTGTGGGGGTGTGTGGGTGTATGTGTGTGTGCTTTTTTTTTTTTCTAATTTGTTTTCTAGCATTTTTTTTTTAATATTAATGTACGGAATGTGGATGAATGTAGATATGTATTATTTTGATTTAGTGCAGACATAGATTTTACTTATATGTAGCCCGTTATTGTTTTTTGATACAGGTGTATTTGTAGGTATTTGTTTATATTATTAATTTAATTTTTTTATTCATGGAAAAATAATGCACGTACGGCCAAGCAGGCCCGTGCGCAATGTAAATGCATATGTATTTTCTTTATTCTGAAAAAAAGGCAATAAATTCCATATTCTATTCTATTATTGCAGTCATTGCAACTGATTTCGTAAATTCTAGATTTTTTACTATCTGGGACATTAACTTTCTCATTGGTTACTAGTAGATTATACAGGCTAAATTTGTTAATCGGTGCTAATGTAATATCAAATTTGTTAATTTTTTTTCTTAATTTGCTGTGTGTTTCATAGTTTTATTATTTTTATCTCCTTTATTTCGAGTGTCAGAGAGCGAGGCACATTTTCTTACACGCCTTGAAGATAAAAACCATTATTCATCGAAAAAAATGCAGTCATACATCTGATTTATTACATTACAACTCGAACTTTGCTCAGAAAAAGTACAATGTCTTCCTGAAAACATTTATATTATTCTCTACGTTCCTCTCCCTTCCCTATGCCCTTCGTTCCCTATCTACACCGACTATTATCGAATCCTCCGAAAATTGTCTTCTTTGTCCCTTATAACACTCTGCTCTCAAGTTACGTTTAAGTTCATACCAGAAGTCAATGCGTGCGGTTAATAGGATGCAACCCGCATTACACTAATGTGTATTGATTGTCGTTATGGTGACATCAGGTAAACAAACGTGCGATTTCATTTGTTCAGGGTTTTACTTACATTTCAGCGCACGCTACTTTCTTCATACTGTTTACATGGTCCCGGGATCGATTCCCGATCACACCACTACATTGTTTTCCTTAAAGGTAGCACGTGGTCTCGAATTTAGATTACGTTTGTATTTAAGGGCTCTCCTGGCACTTCATTATCATTTATCACCCATCATATCATCGGGGTAACGTAACTCCGCCTTCCAGGCGCCCCAACTTCAGAAGCGGGTTACAATTACGCCAATACCAGGAAAGAACACCAGGAATATCGAAATGACAACCTGGGGCATTGAATAAAAAAGTTGTGTTGTCTCGGAGGTGGCACTGACATTGAGCTGATCACTCATTTGGAGAGATTCTCCGTGTACTTGTATGGACAAAAAATATGAGTGTGATGCACAGTTCAAAATCCCTCTTCCGACAGGTGGTGTCACTGTAAGGCACGAGTGGCGTGGGGTATGTAAAGGTGAGAGGTTAAACTGCATTAATGGACCGGGAATCCTGTGTTGAAAAATCTGAAAAAAGTGTATTTGTATCTATGTAACGGAATTTTTTTGAACACGATTTTCACCCACTTAGAAACATTGGATCGACTCAAACTTTGTATACTTGTAAAGGACCCGTGACAATACAATAATTTCACACTTATTCTTTTTTTGCATATATCCAGTGCCACTAGGTGGTGATTAGGATATTTCTGGTGTTCCCTCCTGGCATAATTAAAACCTACTTCTGAGGTTGGGGCGCCTGGAAGACGGAGTTATTCTGCCCCGATGGTATGATAGTTGTTGATGATGATAATGATAGTGATGAGCTAGGAGAGACCTTAATCCTAAACTTTATCTAAGCCGTCTATGAATGTAGGTTGAACTCGGGCGGTATTTAATTTCATTTTATGACGCAACAGTATGAATTACTGCGACGGTCATTTGTTCTGAAGCATTGCAAAATAGTTAGTGACGTAGTTTGAAGAAACAAAAACCAAGTTTATCTTCGTCCAATTTGCACTGGACGAGATTACAGCGCTTTTTGTAGCGACATTCATTGCACGTGTTTGTAGCGTTCCGCTGTTCAACAAAACAAAACCTTCCTAACGAATTATATTAACAGAGTCCCAGTGTAATTCTCATGGTCACTTCAAATATGATTCCGGATTTCTTTTAATCAACTAACTCAATAGCACTATCGGGACCCAGAAGCTCATAGTCGCCCGGGCATAAACCCTCCGATATTATAATAATTAATTATCGGAACTACTTTTCTATTAACATGTCTACTCCGACACCTCTTTCACATACATCCCTATCTGTACCTACTATTTTCCATTTCCGTCTATAATTCACTTCCCTCAAATCATGGTTAGTGTTTTTCTTCCAATTCGTTCTTGTCCTACCTACTAGCCGCTTTTACTCTGATTTAACTACAAGAAATCATAACAAAACACACACATACACATACATATATATATATATATATATATATCCATCCATAGTAATGCTGCCCGAAGGCAGGTCCTTCACTGCAATCATAGCATTTTTATGCTATGCTTGCAGCTTTACTAGGGAATTGTGTAGGTGTGGTAACTTCCCGTTGCTTTCCACACCGGTGAAGGATGATAATGATAATGATAAGGATGATGGCCATATGATTTCGGGAACCGTTTGGGCCTTAAAGTTTTTCTGACATTTGTCTTACAGGTGAGGAAAAACCCCGATAAAAACCTCACCCAGAAAAACTGCCCCGACCGGGGATCGAACACGGGCCCGCTGCGTCACAAGGCAGCACGCTACCTCGAGACCACAGCGGTGGACTATATATATATAATGAAAAGAAAAATGAATGCTTGAGTTGGGATTTGAACCCGAGTCTCTAAAATCTGTACGTTTAGCACTCTAACCAACTGAGCTACCCAAGTATTCCAAAAGAAACATACATTTTTCTTATATATGTAGTATTATCAATTCACACAAGAGATAGCGGAAAGTCATTCCAACTGACATCTAGTGGCCACCATAACAGTTAAACAAATTTATATATATATATATATATATATATATATATATATATAAATATCGCGTCACGTTGTTTGTCCGCGATGGAATCCTAAACTACTGAACCGATTTTAATAAAACTATGCACACTGTGTGCAGTTTGATCCTACTTGAGACTTAGGGTAGTTTATAACTAAATTTATAGTCGCATTATTTTTTATTGCAAATTATTTGTTTATTATTTATTATTTATCTCTGAGTTCCATACGATTCTAACAGATGGCGGTGTAAGGTAATTTGGTAAGGTAATTTGTTTATTATTTAACAAAGAGAGATCCAGATGGCTGTGCTTTTTGTTGCAACCGCGAATTTCAATTGAATTACAAATATTGATTATTTCATAATTTAAGTGTGTTCAGTGTTTATTTTATTTTCAATATTATTAATTTCGTGTGTAAGTATTAGTTTTAAGTAAACTGGCTGAAAGACAGCAACTTAATTTATATTTTTAACGTATACCTTAGCCACTGCAACGCGTGGCCGGGATTTCTAATGTATATATACGTATATATATCCCCGTTCAGGTGTTTATTTTTGTTTTCATGTCATATTTGGGCTTCATTATTAAATGTCAAAATTTAATCATAACATCGATATATATATATTTTTTTTTACCGCTGTGGTCTCGAGGTAACATGCTGCCTTGTCACGCAGCGGGCCCGGATTCGATTCCCGGTCGGGACAGACTCCTGGGTGAGGTTTTTTTCGGTTTTTTTTTCTTACCTGTAAGATAAATGTCAGGAAGCTTAGGGTCCAACGGTCCCCGAAAATCATCCGGCCATTATTATCATCCTTATCATTAGCATCATCATCCTTCACCGATGTGGAAAGCAACGGGAAGCTACCACACCTATAATTCCCAAGTAAAGCTGCAAAGCATAGCATGAAAATGGTATGATTGCAGTGAAAGATCTGCCCTCGGGCAGAATTACTATGGATTGATATATATATATATATATATATACTAAACATAAAAATTTAATTATAACATATATATCATATGACCTTAAGGTGAAGAAATTCAGTTATATAATTTTAATAATATGATTTGTATTGCATTTCTATAATCTTTAGGCCTATATGTTTATGTTGTGTAAGCCTATATATAAAATTAAAATGAGAAAATACCGTTTGATTCTTGTAAGACTTATTTGACCGGATTGTGCTGCCATCGCTAAATAAAATTCTCAATAAGTTGAATTCTTTCCAAAAACAAAAGAAAAGTTAATGCATGAAGCCTACGGAATGTTTTGGGTTTTCAGAAGGCTTTGGTAGTTGTTGGTTGTTTGCCAATATCGCTTTATTGATACCGAATTACTCTTCCAATAAATTATGTCAGCATAGGGTGTAATGTAACAGAAAGCTGTTGCAGTATTCGTAGGCAGACATTTTAGGATTCAGCATTTCACTCGTTTAGTAAGTAATTATTTTAGACCTCTATTTAACCAGTTTATCTACAGCTAAGACCATGAAATACGCTACTATAATAAGGAACTTTTATAAGATTCATAATGTGTTCCGCTATTTTTACGTTTTTATGAGCTTTCTTCTTATACAGGAAAAGAAACGACAAAATTAGCCAATACACTAAAGAAAGCCGATATAAACGTTAAAATAGCATACAGAACTAATAACAAATTAAACAACATAATAAACAATAACATTGAAGAAAATAACATTTTCAATAGCTAAGCAGTTTATAAACTGACATGTAAGGACTGCAACAAATTTTATATAGGAAGATCAAACAGAAGTTTTAACATCAGATTTAAAGAACATTTTCGAGACTTTATTCACGCAGAAGGAAAATCAAGCTATGCAAAACACGTTATCCATGAAGGACATCGCATGTTAAATATTGAAAACACCCTAACAGCAATGCACAGAGAAAATAATCCAGCGAAGACAAACGCACTCGAAGAGATGGAAATCATGAAAGCAGCTCACAACAACGACAGCCTGATAAACGAAAACGAACCCAATACATTTAACCCCCTCTACCAGATCTTCAGTGAAACACCAGTTTTGAATCCTGCCGATGATGGGACAAGTCCCGAAAGCGCTACAGTTAAATGATTAATCAAGTTGAGGAGACGGACCTTTCAGGTGAATATTCCATAATTTTATATTTTATCATCATCATAGTACATTCACGAATTTATGCCATTTGTTGGCCTGTTTCGGCCTCAAGAGAAACACCATCCAAAAGTCTTTTAAGTGGACGCCCTGGTCTAATTTTATATTTTAACCATAATAAGGATTTTCAGACAACAAATTGGACAGTGTTATGCATGAACCGGCTATGCGCCATTATCTAAGTTTTGTGAAAAATACGTTTAAAGTTTAAGTCAATCTTCACTATTTACTGTAGCGCCAAACTAACAATACTGGATATTGCAAGTTATTTTCCTTGTTTGAGAGTTATGCATCAACAATCTAAGAGCGAGAACATTTGGCGCTTAGCTGCATGATGAAAAATGTAGTTTAACATTTATGAAGATATAACACGAGACACAACACCCAACAGATTCAAAATTATCGAATGTCACAAAATGATAAAACAGTTATCCTGTCTACATAAAAAAGTTGTACTTCAATGGATTCCGGGCCATTGTGGCGTGACAGGCAATGAAATAGCCGATTTTCTGCCCAAGAAGGGTAGCAAAATTGTTTCAAACCCAATTTCTACTCCATTTTCCTTTCACTCTATCAAAAGAATTATCTCAAATAAATACATCAATAAACTTAGAGAAGAATACACCACCAAAACATCTGGAAAGGAATGGGAAAATCTACAAGCTTATGACATTACTACATTACAAAGAAAATCTGCAGTAGCAACATTCAGACTGCTAACGGGACATGACTGCTTGAATAAACACCTACACAGAATTGGCATAACAGATTCACCTAAATGCCCTTTTTGCAATTTAAATGAAGATATGGAAAGAAACCATCTCCTCCGTTGTCCAGCATTTGTAGAAGAGACCAGCCTTTCTGCTAAATATTGGGAGTGCAAGAGAGCGAGTTATCAAGTGCTCGACATTAGATACCAACCAACCAACCAACCATTTATGAAGATGTGGTTTAATAAACGTAATTTGTAGGATTTTCATCCTGTTTATTTCCGAAATCACTCCTCGGAGGAAGATGTATTGGATGTGCATTCACTGTCTATCCATGTCTTAGCTAGTCTCCGATTGAGGGTCTTTCCACTTTTTCAACGGTTGCCCTTTTACCAGCCGGCTGCTGGCCCTTCACATCCACATGTGTCAATCACAGAGGTAGATGATCAACAGCCAGTGTAGGGGTGACATGTGGTTAGCATGTCGAGTCCCCCAGCCGTTATAGCTGGTTCCTCAACCTGGAGCCGCTACTTATTGTAGCTACCCAATTGCCTCACGATGCTGGGTGGGCACCGGTCCCATACTGGCCGAAATACCATGAGAAAATTTCTACCCCCATGGAGACTCGAACCAGCGCAAGTCCCGTAGCTCTGCGCCAAGGCTTCCTACCTTAACCGCTCGGCTACGGCGCGGGACCTTAGCTAGTCTTCCTCTTCTTATTTTCCCGTCCATTGGTTTAATAGCCGTTTGTTGCAAAACACATAACCTCTGATAGGACTGCATTTTCTTTAATAATGAGGCTATATTAAAGATTTGGCGCTAAAAGTGTGCGTATTGTTGCGTCACTATGATGATTGTCCGTTTATATAAAAACAGGTGCCGCGCGACAATGCGGAATTATTATGTTAGTGGCGGTAGTCGGCATCTTTGTATTTAATTATATACAACTGCGGGGAAACAAAGCGAACCGCTGGACAACCACAGTGAGGCGATATATACTTACTTCATCAACCAGTGCAACAGATGACATAAAAATGTAATATTTTTCATGGCGCTTAGCCGGTTGATGTATAATATCGTCCAACTGAAAGAGAGATACTAGAAAAGTTTTATGAAATGACTAGCTAATGTCCGGCGTGTGCTCCTACGCCTAAACAAATGAAATATGATTTTTATATTTTCGTTTCAGGATAATTCCTACAAGCAATGGTTTTAGAGCAGCTAAAAACTCGCCGCACACAAAATTATGCATTACGACCAACCAAACATGGCGGTTGCTAGTCAATTTTATTTTCGGATTTCAAGTAAACCCCCACTTCTAATGGTCGGATTTAGCCGAGTTTCGGATAATACCTACCTCAGTTTATTTTAATAGTATATACAGAGTTTCGTTGTGAAACATCGAAAATTGTGACCGCTAGAGCGATTTTTCAATTTTCACTTCAGGTAAACCCTCAATGATGCGATTTTGCTGACCAACTAGATCTTGTTTTAGTTAATTTATTGTTCTATGGCGACACGTGTTCCGAAAAAAAGTGAAACTGTCATCGCAAGATTTTTCTAAGATTTTCTGCAGGTGAACCCCTAGTTCTGTTTTGCTGGTTAACGATCTCCGCTTCAATTTGGTAATTTGAGAGCCATATGCTGTTTGGTCCTGAAAAACAAAAATTGCGCCGCTACTGCCTTGACCCACACAATTATTACATATGTATCGCCAATGTATCGGCGGTGCGTTCTTTGCCGGGCAAGTCTAGGGACGATACCCTCTGTAGACGTTATCGCAGAGAGCACGAAACCCTTGCACACGTCCTTGGGGCCTGTCCGTTTGGAGAAACATTCGGCACCACACTATTCGAAATATGATGGCAGAAGCCTTGCGAGATTATGGATACACAGTTTATGAGGAAGTTCATGGTGTGGCCACTAATGGGAGTAACAGATGAATATATATTATTGCATTTAGACCATCTTCTAAAATTGGTATGATATTAGATCCCACAATTCGTTTTGAGGCTCATAGTGACCAACCTGAGGAAGTTGACTCTGAAAAGAAAGCCATATATGAGTTAGATAGTATAACTGTCACAGGATTGATGATCGGCGCAAGAGGTACTATACCAGGATTCTTAGCTAAATTTTGGAATTCCTTAGATTTGGACAGGGTATATCTTTCTAAAATTGCCATCGCTGCCATTAGAGGATCAATTTCAATTTTAAGAAACCATCTTCACAAAATTACTATTTTATAGTAATTATGTATACTTCAATCACAATTTGAAGTTTTTAATGTATTTACAAAATGTATTTTATCAATTCCAAAAATTAATTGTCTGTATCACTTTGTCCTTGAGGAAATCCTCTAATGAGGAACGTTGTATATAATAAAAAAATATGTTCAAAGGCTCTCCATGCATCTCTATCCTGAGCTAATGTTTTCCAATCATCCCCTGTATATTCTACTTCCTTCAAATCATGTTTAATGTTGTTCTCCCACCTCATTCTTGGTCTACCAACTGGGCGTTTTCTCTCTGGTTTTCCTACAAGAAGCTTCCATGCACGTCTTTCATTCCTCATTCGTGCCACGTGTCCTGACCATCACAGTCTACGAAACTCTACTGTTCTTATTACATCTGGCTTCCCATAAAGACCATGTAGTTCACTGTTAAGTAGTTTCTCCATTCACCTGTCTGTTCATCTCTCTTTGATCCAAAAATTTTCCTAAGAACTTTATTCTCAAATACTCGTAATCTCCTAAGTTTTTTCTTAGAGAAATTTGTACACACGAATTTTGTCAAGGTAATTTTCGGTGTCTATTGTTAGGATTGATAAAGATTATAAATGTATATTTAAATACGCCTGTTTAACTTAGAACATCCTCAATGGCTGCATTTGTTCTCAGTTAGTTTTGGATGCGTTTGCAGAGTTGGCCTATGTGTTAAGTGTGACGTGCATATCTTAATTTAGGCTGCAGTGAGTGAACAAGTTCAGAGGTTAAAAGGTAACACATTATAATGGAGGTCAAACTACATTTGTGAGTAACTGCAGTCGCTTGAAATGTGTGGGTTTGTGCGCCACATCCCGTGATAACAGACTGTCTTGCAGATATCACATTATGTTTATCTACATACATTCTCAGATCGTAATATAACATAATTTAATTTAGTTTCAATACTTGATTCTCCCCGTTAAATAATAATAATAATAATAATAATAATAATAATAATAATAATAATAATAATAATAATAATAGATATATTTTACAAGAGTTAAGGCCTTGTCTACCACTCAACCAGATGAGAAAAAAAAACTCTTGCATCTATATTATAAAAAGTGTTGTTTCATGGTATATCTACAATACAATTATTATTTAGTATATATATATATATATATATATATTATTTTACTCCAGATGTAACGAATGAAATATAAAATCTACAAAATATAAAATTAAGAAAATACACTATTAGTGACATAGCATAAAATTAATTCTGGAGAAAAAATATTTAACAATAGATGTTAAATGTAGATTGTTTCTTTAAGGGAGGAGAAAAAATTACGAGTATTTGAGAATAAAGTTCTTAGGAACATTTTTGGACCAAAGTTAGATGAACAGACAGGTGAATGGAGAAGACTGCATAACAGTGAGCTACATAATAATTGTATTGTAGATATACCATGAAATAATACCATTTTTATAATTTGGATGTAAGAGTTTTTTCTCATCTGGTTGAGTGGTAGACAAGACCTTAACTATTTTTTTGTACAAAACTCTTGTAAAATACATCTATTATTATTATTATTATTACTATTATTATTATTATTATTATTATATTATTATTATTATTATTATTTATGACAATAGGGGATCTTCCTCAAGATTTAATACTAGAAGAAAATTTAGGGACAATTTAACACACTGAAGAATATAAGTATTTGGGAATTAAAATTACTAAAGATGGAAAACAAGAAACAGAGATAAGAAACAGGATCAATATAGGAAAGTATGCTATATCTGCCCTAAATGGAATAGTATGGAACAAACATATCTTCAAAGAAACAAAAAAAAACTATTTTTAATACAATAATCAGAAGCATTACCTATTACCTATGGAGCTGATGTGTGGGCTTTAAATGCACAAATGAAAAAAAAAATTACTCCCCACTGAAATGGACTACTGGAGACGTGCTGCAAGAATATCCAGGAAGAATAAAATCAGAAATTCATATATAAAAGAAAAAATGCAGGTACAATATTCAATATTTGATTTTATAAAGAAAAAACAATTAAATTGGTACGGACACATTAGAAGGATTGAAGAAGGAAGACTACCTAAGATAATCATGGATTGGGAACCACAGGGAAGGAAAAAGAAGGGTAGACCAAATATTACATGGATTAGGGAATCAATGAAACTAAGAGGTAATGGGAAATAGAAGAAGATATATGGATGAACAGACAAGAATGGAAAAATGTGTTGAAACAAATGTGTAGTTAACTGTGAACATGGGTACCGGAAAAATGTATATTCATTGTAAAAGTCGGAATAATAATAATAATAATAATAATATTTATTATTATTAATTATTATTATTATTATTATTATTATTATTATTATTATTATTATTATTTATTATTATTATTATTATTATGTCCACCGCTGTGGTCTCGAGGTAGCGAGCTCTCTTATCACACTATTCTAAGAACTTTATTCTAAAAAATCCTAATATTTTCTGCTGCCTTAAAGTAAGAGTCCATGTTCCACACCCATATAATATAACTGGTAGAATAACAGTTTTATATATTTTCAGTTTAACGTTTTTTGAAAGGAGTTGGGACGTCAAGAGTCCCTGTAATGCATAATAGCATGCATTTCCAGAATTCAATCAGTGTTTATTTGTGCATCTCATTCCTATTTGTAATTATTGTTCCTATATTTTTGAATTCAGCCACTTCTTCAAAATTTCCCTCATTTGTCATTAACTGTCCATTTCCTTTATATAATGCATTTCTATGTGTGTACATACATTTAATTTGATTGATATTTACTTCCAGTCCCAATTTCTTAGTGTTACTCAATAGTGTGTGCGTGTTAGCCCTTCGTGTCTGTTAATAATAATAATAATAATAATAATAATAATAATAATAATAATAATAGATTTAATATTAAAACTTAATTACATTAAAAATCGAAGTAAAATTTCTTTATAGTATAATTTATTATACGAAATACTAAAAATATTTTTGCTACACGACATAATGGTCTTAATGTGTTCGCGATAATATAAATATATAAAAATCAACACTTTATATGGTTTTTGTATTTATGCACGTATGTAGCAAATGTTATTAACAAAAAACGAGTAATTAATTTTGATTCTTCAATTTACGTCTCTATGAATTGAAATAATCAATAAAAACATTTAGTAGATATTGTAACATTATTAAAAATTTTACATTGATTAATTTTGTTACGATTTTACGGTAGTTTTAATTGTTATTATTTATAATATACTTAAATAATTATCAGAATTCCAAGAAAAATGCACATAAATACACAAAATAGAGGTTAAAATTCTTTACGTTTTATCACAGCGCTGTGTGAATGTTAGCTTCGTCATTTTCATGAGGAAAAAATGTTGAAAAGATGGCGTCTATATTTGTACAAGTTAACAGATAAAACTGTAAATCAGTTAACATAAAAACAAATATTTTAATAATATTGATATAAATATTTATTTTCCTATGATATAAACAGTACATTTATTTCGTATTTGAGAATATTTTTGTGTTTTTTTATATTATATAGGCGTAACGCGATACAAACCCCATGTTGAAACAGCTTTCATAAAATGGAGGCTCATGCGTAATATATTTTTCACTTGAAATTTCTTTATTATCGAGTATTAATTATAAAAATATGTTATAAATAACAGCACCAAATTTATTATTTGAATAAATATTTATTGTATAGTTCTAAATTCAGGTATAAAATAAAAATAATTAATTACACATCGGAAAAAAAGTCACAATCAATAATTGTATTATTACGTCATACTTTCATGACAAATTTATTCGTAATTAGTTTTTTTTTTATTTCATTGAATTTTACACAATAATAATATTTAGTAATAACAATAATAATAATAATAATAATAATAATAATAATAATAATAATAATAATAATAATAATAATAATAATAATAATAGGTTTTATACATGAAATAATCGTAACATTAATTAAAAATGTAAAATTTTCACTAGATTTTTATTTTAGAGATTATTTTAAGCGTCATTTCAAAATTGAAAATTATTTAAATATTTTATATAAGAAAAATTATTACAGTTTTAAATTGTATATAGCCTAGTTCGTATTTTTGTAAAACACTGCTAGTTTTTTGTTTTCATATTTAACTATTTGAAGGAAACAACAGGCCTTAACTCCGTCTGAATATATTGTAAGACATTATTATTATTATTATTATTATTATTAGTAGTAGTAGTAGTAGTAGTATTGGTATTATTATTATTGTTATTATTATTAGTATTATTATTATTGTTATTATTGTTATTATTATTATTATTACTATTATTATTATTGTTATATTATTATTATTATTATTATTATTATTATTATTATTATTATTATTATTATTATTATTATTATTATTATTATTATTATTATTGTTACTGTTGTTATTATTATTAACCATGATTTAAGGAAGTAAATTATACAGGGGATGATTGGAATGAAGCTGGGGATAGGGATGTGTGGAGAGTTTGTATCCACGCGGTCATGAACCTATGGGTTCGATAGTACCAGTGAGTTAATAATATTACTATTACTATTATTATTACCATAATTAATTTATTATTATTATTATTATTATTATTACTGTTATTATGTAAGTTGGAGCACTGCAGATATTTATGGCATTTCGTTGATCTTGTAGCTACATTGTTTAAAAATGTTGTTTATGTTCGTAGTTTTACTGTTTTCCTTGTTGAAATAAATATTTAAAGTGTATTTCTGTGAATTTGAAGAGAAGTGAGAAACAAATATTGACATATGTAGATAAGAACTTACCGCGGAAGAAGTCTGGGTGTTCAACATCCCGCTGTCTCGCAAGGAATGGCCCGCACCGTGCGGCACCCAGCACTGCGCATGTGCTGCCCACTCTATCTTCACGTAATTTCAAATTCATTTTTAAAGGGGACCTTGTTCATTAGGCCTATGACAGCAGAACACTTCATCAGCGCTAAAATAAGCCAATCTTACTGTCCGGTTGTTGTGTTTCTTACCACTTGTCCCGAGAGTTCCGGGTTCAAACCCGGCCGGAGTCCATGGATTCTTATGACGGTAAAACCCAAGGAGCAAGTCTCCAGGAGGAACTTCAAGCCGTGAGTTCTGAGTCTGAATACTTTCAGGCTAGTAAAAGATCCTTATCCCTTTAATTGGCAATGTATCCTATAGGCTACATAAATAGGTTCAATTTATTTAGTACTAGCTAATACCCGGCGTCCGCTGCTACGCCTAAATAAATGATGTGCTTTTACGTTTAGTTGGATAAGTAAAAGAAAAAAAATAATTATAAATTTATATCGTTATTATTTTTACATACCCCGTGCTCATTGCCCGGCATTGCTAGGAAATCTACGTGTCCCGATATAGCTATTTGGCATAAATGGGCTCAAAGACAAAATTCGTTATTTCGAGTTATCCGTGCTGCTGCTCTGCTTGCCCGGGAATCTACGAGTAGTTGTCTCGATCTTCTTGGCATCAATGAAAGACAAAAATTGTTATTATGAGTTATCCGTAAAAGATAAACATATGCTATCGCGGACTTTTTTGTAGAGTTTCACATATTCAATTCTGTGTACACTAATTTTGTGTATTTGTTATGCTTTAGGCAGCGTAAGCCATTTAAGCGTCAAAAAGTATTATTTTTCACGTTTTTCACTTCAAAGGGTGATTTTTAAGGGTGTAAGAGTTGAGTATCACAACTCTCTTATAGCCTATGTTCATCCCGGGAATCTCCTGAAAATTTTGCAAAAAAAAACCATCACAATCGGATCAACGGTATGGCCGCGTATAAAGTACGAACAAACAAACAAACAAACAAACATTAATGTTTATACGAGGGCGGATCGGAAAGTAATGCACAATAATTATTGTTTTCTGCCTTGGTATTGCAGCTAGAATGTTGAAATTTCACAGAGATATAGTTTGAAGTTTTCACTAGAGATGGTATTTTTTTCTCAGGTGCACCTCTTGCGAGAGAAGCTTGAACTATGCAACAAAGATGGCGCGCATGCTACAGTCGTCCACCTGTGAGGAACAGAGAAGTGTTGTTCGATTTTTGTGGGCCAAAGGGCATAAACCCAGTGAAATTCACAGGGACATGCGTGACGTGTATGGGGATGATTGTATGGACCGTAGCAATGTCTTCCGTAAAGTTAGTGCTCGCTGGGTGCCTAAGAACCTGACAGGCGACCACAAGGGCCAGCGAATGATGGCAAGCTTGGACCACTTAACGCGGTACACCGCACAAGGACATGACTTTCTGGAAGGAATCGTCACAGGTGATGGGTCGTGGGCGTACCACTACACGCCCGAAACAAAGCAGGCATCAGCAGTGCGCAGATGGCTACACTCCAACCAAACGGACTTCTACGAACAGGGCATATTGAAACTGGTAACACGATGGGAAAAATGTGTTGAGAAAGTTGGTGACTATGTCGAAAAGTAGGTAAAAGATGTAAGTTCATTTGTGATTTTTTTCCTTTTTTTTACTACTAAACTTTTTAAAAAAAAAATTATTGTGCATTACTTTCCGATCCGCCCTGTGGACGACTGTAGCATGCGCGCCATCTTTGTTGCATAGTTCAAGCTTCTCTCGCAAGAGGTGCACCTGAGAAAAAAATATACCATCTGTAGTGAAAACTTCAAACTATATCTCTGTGAAATTTCAACATTCTAGCTGCAATACCAAGGCAGAAAAAAATTATTGTGCGTTACCTTCCGATCCGCCCTCGTATATTAGATTAGGCCTATTAATGAAACAGATGAAAACAAATGAGGAACAATAACTTAAATGTGTGTCGAATTGCACAATAAACCTAATAACAGTCATGCGTGATTTTGTTTTCAGTGCGGTCCGCCACATTTAAATAATTCGGACAAGGAATTAGAATTTTGCAAATTAAAAGCTTAACCCTGAATAAAGATGTATCTAATCAGAATTTAGCGACTTCCTGCACCCAAGTAATATCTTAGTTGCCCACAAAATGTGTCATTGGTTTGGTATGTTGATCACCTACCATTGATGACATCTGTGAGAAATAAGTGTAACTAAATTAACTTGGTGTAGAACAGACGCTAAGGCTCAACATTGGACTCTTACGTCATTTAATTTATTAATATGTACTTCCAGTCCCAATTTCTTAGCGTTACTCAATAGTGTGTGTGTATGTTGGCCTTTCGTATCTCCTCGCTAACGCCCAATAGTAATACATCATCAGCATAAACTAACAGCTTATTGATACCATTGAGTTGTAGGCCTTCCTCATCCTCTAAAGATTTGATTGCATGCTCTAGTACAAAATTAAATAGTAGAGGAGATAGTGCATCTCCTTGCTTCAACCCATTGTGGATTTCAAAAGCATCCGAAAACTGTTTGCCTACACGCACCCTACTCTTTGTGCCATTTAGACACATTCGTATAAGTCTAACTAACTTTTTAGGAATTCCGAACTCCAGCAGGATACTATATAACTTCTCCCTCTTAATTGAATCGTATGCCATTTTGAAGTCTATGTATAGTTGATGTACAGTACCATTATATTCCCCTTTATTTTCTAAAATATATCTTAAACTAAAACTCTGATCTGTTGTAGACCTGTTTCTTCTAAATCCACATTGATGATCTCCTAGAGTGTCTCAATATAAGCAATAAGTCTGCTTACTAATATATTTGTTAGGATTTTGTACGAAGTTGAAAGTAATGAGATGCCCCTATAGTTGTTGCAATCAGTTTTATCTCCCTTCTTATAGATTGGTACGATAATCGATTCTTTCCATTCATCTGGAAGAGCTTCTTTTTCCTAAACCATATTAAGCAACTGGCGTACCTTGTCCATAAATTTTTCTCCCCCTGACTTTATCAGTTCTGCTGGGATATCATCTGAACCTGATGCTTTAGACATCTTAAATGTTTCTATCGCCGTTTCAACCTCTAATGCACTTGATTCTATGAAATTATTGTTCCTAGGTATTTGAATTCAGCCACTTCTTCAAAATTTCCCTCATTTGTCATTAAATGTCTATTACCATTATATAATTTATTTCTATGTGTGACCATATATTTAGTTTTATTGATATTTACTTCCAGTCCCAATTCCTTAGTGTTACTCAGTACAGAGTGTGTGTGTTGGTCCATAGTATCTCCTCGTTATCGGCTAATAGTACTACATCATCAGCATAAACTAACAGCTTATTAATACCATTGAGTTGTAGGCCTTCCTCATCCTCTAAAGATTTGATGGAATGCTCTAGTACAAAATTAAATAGTAGAGGAGATAGTGCATCTGCTGCTTCAGTCCATTGTGGATTTCAAAAGTATCCTAACCAGAATAAAGCACTTGAAAAAAAATTACAGAAGCTCTAGAACAGTGCCTCATGCATTTCACACTTCAACAGGCCCATTGTAGAGTGGACATCTGTTAATGATCGGCAATCCCAAAGATGATAGATATATCAAGAAAACAGTCACATGTGATCAAAAATGGTTATTTGTCGCAATCCTGACGCCTCGAAACCCCGTCTACCTATCAAAGTTATCCTGAAAAAAATCGGTTTCGCCCCAAAATAAATGTTTCGTTTCTGGTGAAATTCTGAAGATGTGACACTGGGAGTTTGTTCCAAATGCAGTGCGATTAGCAGCCAATATAATTACAGGACACCTATTACCGACTCTTTTAGGTGATGCTGACGTGCAGTCCATGCGGATCTTTACTCTCAAGAACTGGAATAACTTCTCTTGCAACAGACGTCATACCTCAAGAACAATCATGACAAAAATTCAGGAATTCGGAGCAATTCAGTTGCTACCACACCCAGCATATAGCCTTCAGATTACCATCTGTTTCGATCCATGCCCCATTTGTTGCGTGCAATAAATTTTTTGGTCGATGTGACTAATTTCTCATACTTACCAATATTGTTGTTACTGGAAGTAAGTCAACGTTCCCACATCTAACCTGGTTGCTATGCAAACAAAAGAAATCGCAATGCTGATATGGACTCAAAACGCACACGTTCGGTAAGTAAAATAAAACATTTCTTGAATGTTTTGTACACTAACTCGTACCTTTCTTTAGACTTTTCCGGAATTAATGCAGAACATCCCACTCCCCAGGCTTCTATCTACCACGACTCCTTCCATAATAAAATTATCAACCAGATTCTAATCACGGTGCTACATATAAAAATGTCTCCACAGCCAACAATCCTTGCTTATAATAAAACAAATGAAAAGCTACATAGCAACGATCACCAAATGTTTATTTCTCATAGAAGTCATTTACATCTAACCAATATTTTAATTCATTTATTACTATATTTAATAAAAATTAGTCACATCGGCCAAAAAATAATATGCAATACACATGAGGTAAGCACGTAACAGATCTCGAAAATTGAAAAAACTCGGCGCAAGCGCCTCGTTTTTTTTTTTTTTCAAACTTTTTCTCGATCAGTAACAAGTGCTTACGTCACTTGTATCGCAATATACTATAATAACATTAAAGTTGTGGATTTGGGTTTCAACGAATTCTTCGCTTCAAAAACCATAGGTTGGTACCATCGCGCGATAATTAAACTTCGCTGAAAGATGGCTCAAGACCATAGATTCTGGTAATATCTACTTTGAAGAGTAATTTAATTTCTTATCAGAAAACATCTTTATATATAAAAATTCAGCTTGTGTTTTGATGATCTTGAAGAAGATTTTCGGGCTGTAGGCCGTGGTCTCGAGGTTTGAAGTTCCCCGACGTTTCGCCAGAGACTGCGTCTGGCATCGCAATCTCTGGCGAAACGTCGGGGAACTACAAGCCTCAATACCACGGTCTACAACCTGGAAATCTTCTACAAGATCATCATAACAACTCCGGCCGTGAAAGCCTAAGTTAATACATTAGCTTGTGTTTGTTTGTCGTTTATAGATTTCTAAACCGTTCAACAGATCTTCATGAAAACTTGTATATTCAAATTATCAGTTACGGCGAGTATATATATGCCATCCATTATGTTCTAAAATAATTAGATGTAGGAGTTCACCGGAAACGAAAATTTAAAAATCACTCTAGCGGTCACAGTTTTCAGTGTTTCACAACGAAACTCAGTATATCCTATTAAAATAAACCTAACTAGGTATTGTCCAAACATCAGAGAAACCCGACGTTTGAAGTGGGGTTTACCTGAAATCCGAAATTAAAACTGATTCTAGCAATCACCATGTTTGGTTCGTCGCAGTGTCTACCACAAATTTAATTAACCCTTATTATTTAATTTATTTAGGCGTAGGAGCGCACGCCGGGTATTAGCTAGTTCCAAATAAAATGTTTAAAAATGATTAGTCGTGAGAGATGTAATTATGGCATCATTCGTAACAGATGGCATCAAGCGAACAACATTCAATGTGTAATGAAAACCGGAAGTACGTAGCAATGTTAGTGATAAAAAATGATGATGTCACGTTTGTGGCTAGATTTGTCTTGCGCTGTTTTCTTCTTACAGACAGAAACAAATTAAACATAGAATCAATTCTGATAACGCAGAGACTCTTGTCATCTCAATTTCTCTAAAAAAACGTTAAATAAAAATGTATAAAACGGTTATGAAACTACCTATACCTAAATAGGGTAAAGGGAGGTATTTTCATGATATTCGTAAAATCGTGAAGTTTATTTTGAAATCTCGGTACAGTATTACTATTGTAGGTAAAAAAATATATATATTATCTAAAGTATGTTTCATAATTGGATAAAGTAAGAAATAATATAATAAGAGAAATAATGAATGTAGAAAAGGATATTATACAAGAGATTGAAGAAATCCAACTAAAATGCTATAGACATATAATGAGAAGAAGGGACACAGAAACAAACAAAGAAGTATTGAAATGGATACCTCCTGGAAAAGGGAAATGTGGTAGACCAAAGCCAACGTTGATAAAGGTAATTCAAGACAAATGAAGAAGAGAAATATGACAGAAGCAGACACACAAGACCGGGAAGTGTGGAAGAAAAAAATTGTATATTTTGGTTGAGGATACCTGTGTAAATAACAGAAACCATCCTGAAATTTTAAAAAAATGTTATCTAAAGATATAACATTTAGTAAATGCATCAATATATATAATCATTTTAACTTCGGGACAATGTTTCAAAATTAACTATCACGGAAATACATATACCACGAATTTACCTCCATTTACCCTACTACATAACATCTGGCTCGTTTTAAAATACATATGGGGTCATCAGCACTAGAATAGCAACTTTATAGGATAGAGGAGGTAAAGAAAAGCATACAATTAACTCACTGACACTATCGAACCCGGAGGTTCATGATCACCCGGACATAACCTCTCTATATATCCCTATCCTAAACTAATGTTTTCCAATCATTTCCCTCCATAATCTACCTCCATCAAAACCATGGTTATTATTTCCCCACCTCATTTTTGACCTTCCTTCTTGGCGTTTTCTCTCTGGTTATCCTTCAAGGCGTTTTCGCATTTGTGCCACATGTGCTGCGCTTCGCAATCCACAAGACTTAACTGTTCTTAACATCTTCTTTTCCTATAAAAATGAGTTATTTAATTGTTGTGTAGTATTCTCCATTCACCTGTCTGCTCTAATTATTTCCATGGATTTCCTGAAGTAGTCCCCGTCCGGAGATCCGAATTGGAGCCTGTTTTACTCCAGTAGAACCTATGTCAACGTTTCTTGACGGTTATATTTTTACTGTGAAAGATCGTAGTCTTCCGACCAAGGTATTTTTTCCGTCTAGCTCAGGCCTGTTAAAATGTTCCGATAGTGTAGGTGATAAAGTTATAAAATTTGTTATAGCTCCAGATATTTTCATTATTCTTGTAAAGTTTTATTTAAAGGGGGTAGAATTTAAGTTGGGATGTATCTGGTTTGCAATTATCAATAATTGTGTACTATGAAACTTTACATGAATAATGAAAATATCTGCAGCTATAACAAATTTTATAACTTTATCACCTACTCTATCGATACATTTTAGCACTTGTTGATTAGGTGTGAAAAGACGGTCCTTCCATCATACTCGCATACAGATGCACTCCCAATGAAACAACCCAACTGAAAACAGATTAGCAGTGCCTTACTTTGTAAGTCTATCCTACGTAGGGTTGAATAGTACGGATGCCACACACGTAACGGATTACCGCACTGTGAGGATCCCACACACGTAATCTTTGCCTCGGTGTGATTAAATAGTGCATTCCAATCTCTGGGATAAAAATATACTCCCTGGTCTAGCTTTTCGCCTTAAACTTGTCAGACGTGAGCGACACTTCTTTGTTAATTTTCTAAAGAGTCTTTGCAGGTGTTAGCATTGTTGAGAGTAAAGTTACAGTTGTACTTGTTAATAAGTGAGGAACAACTATTTTCTTATTATTATTATTATTATTATTATTATTATTATTATTATTATTATTATTATTATTGTTATTATTCCTTTTATGTTATAGACCTAGGGGTCTGTTACGGTCTCAATCCAACGTTTGAAGGGTCTGCCCAAAGATCTCTTGCCTGGTGGCTGGTAATTTAAGATTTGACGTGGTATTCTTGTTCTGGTCATTCTTCTTACGTGAGATTTCCAGTTGTTTCTGTATTTTTGTACATATCCATGGCTGATTCTGTTTGTAATTCTTTGAGAATCTCAGAATTCCTTTTATGGTCTGTTCTTGAGTAACCTGCAGTTCGTCACATACATTTCATTTCTGCCGCAGTTAGTCTTTGTTCATCTACACTGCGAATTGTCCAAGCCTCACTGCCGTAACATAATATGGGTCTGGCCAGTGCCAGTGCTAAAACACAAAATAAACAAAATTCCACTTCTAAAATCCAAGATACAGAAATATATATTCAAGTTAAAGGTGCGTCACGCAGGAACTGCGTAAAAGAAAAGGGAATTCTTCTTCATCGTCATCTAGTGAAGTGTTTTGTGTAGAGTGCAGCATTGTATGGTGCAGATACTTGGACATTACAACGTAATGAAGAAAGGCGACTGGAAGCTTTCAAGATGTGCATATAGGGAACGATGGAACGAATAAAACGGACAGACAAAATAAAAAATAAAGATGTGCTAGACAGAGTGGGTGATGGAAGAACAATGCTGGAACTCATAAAGAAGAGTAAAAGAAATTTGATTGGCCACTGGCTAAGAAGAAACTGCCTGCTGAAGGATGCACTAGGAGGAATGGTCAGCGGAAAGAAAGACACAGAAAAAGACATCAGATGATAGACAATATTAAAATAAATGGTTTGTTTGCAGATACAAAAAGGAAAGCTGAGTTAAGGAAAGAGTGGAGAATGCTGAGTTTGCAGTGGAAGACCTGCTCTTGGGCAGAACACTGTGTATGTATGTGTCATCACCACCGACACAGCAGTCATGGTCGAGTCTTGTTCTACTTACGAATGTGTTGCCATTGACCGCCTTATACTTACTTACTTACTTACTGGCACAATCGAACCCGTAGGTTCATGGCCGCGCGGACTTATGCTCTCCATGCATCCATATCCTGAGCTAATGCTTTCCAATTTTTCCCTGTATAATCTACTTCCCTCAAATCGTAGTTAATATTATTCTCCCACCTCATTCTTGGTCTACCAACTGGGCGTTTTCCCTCTGGCTTTCCTGCAAGAAGCTTCCATGCAAGTCTGTCATTCCCCATACGCGCAACATGTCCTGCCCATCGCAGTCTACGAGACTTAACTGTTCTTATTATATCTGTCTTCCTATAAAGACCATGTAGTTCATTGTTATGTAGTCTTCTCCATTCACCTGTTTGTTCACCTCTCTTTGGTCCAAAAATTTTCCTAAGAACTTTATTCTATTCCTTGACTAATTAAGTGCTATCCCATCTGGCCCTTGGTCTTTGATTCCTCGTTGATGCCACATTGTCCTGCCCATCACAGTCTACGAAACTTAGCTCTTCTTATTATGTGCTATAAATACAGCATTTATTTGTGCTCCATTTGTTGTAGCGCGGTTTTTGATGTGGCACCCTGTAGGATGGCATTAAAGGCTGTATTATCACGTCTAGTCTGTGATCAATACTGTCTTGTTTTGTGTTTTTATTTTAGCGTGTACATCCCTTAACGAGAGGGTGTGGTACCCATTGTGTATCACGTTTCTAACTCCGTGCAACAGTGGATTTAGTCTCAGTCACGTAATTAAACTCCTTGGTGCGTGGGGATGCCACACACGTAACAGATTACTGCAGTATGAGGATGCCACACACGTAACGGTTTATTGAACTGTGGGGATGCCACACACGTAATCTTTACCTCATTGTGATTAGAAAATAGTCTGGGATAATAAATAATAGTTTAAAAAACTAAAACGACACGCTTTATTAGAAAACCGAACTAAAAAATGAAAATAATTTTGCCATCAAAAGCGTGGGATGCTTTTTATAGTTTTTACTTTTTCTTCTTAGAGACTTTACTTTTACCAATATCTGTTTATTATCAAATATATTAATTGATATAGAGCACCCCACGCTTTTGAGGGTAAAATTATTTTTTTTATAGATAACTCTAGTTTTATTCTAGATGTGTTGGAGATGATTTTTTTTTGTTGAACACTTTAATTTTATCCCAAGCGTGTTGGAAATTAAAATTATTTTTCATTTTTTAGTTCGGATTTCAAATAACCTTTTCACTGCTGAGATATTTCCAGCCTTTAAAGCCCTCCTTGCTCAATGCAGGGAGAAATATGGAAAAAGTTTATTTAGGGACCTAAGAGATGGCACTATATGCCTGCTTAGTTTGAAAGCAATGCAATACGTATTATATAACTAGCAGGCGTTTGGAGTTGAGAATGGATATACACACCCATAGCACAGCAAGCATTTTCTTTGCCAACGGATATACCCGTTCGTAGCAGTGTAAAGGATAAAGCTAGTTGTTTTACTTTTTTAAACTAATATTTTTTTAATTTTTTTAGTTTTAATATTTTACAGAATGAGATAAAAATGTAAATATCTTTAAATTCGATACTATTGTAGTATGAGCTAAAAGTAATACTCTTCTAAAAAAATCCTCCGGGCCGGATTTGAACCAGCGACCTATGGATTACTGAAATTATATACCACTACAGTCCACCGCTCTACCAACTGAGCTCTTACAACGATTGAGTAAGTTGATAACTCCGCAACCTATTATACCGGTTTTTATTATTTTGATTTTCTGCTGATTCTGGCCAGGATTTTAGAAACATTTATGAAATTATTGTATTGTCATTGGTCCTTTACAAGTATACAAAGTTTCAAGTCGATCCAATGATTTTAAGTGGGTGAAAATCGCGTTGAAAGATTCTGTTACATAGATAGATACAGGTCAAGCTAATATAAAGCGTGAAAAAATGACTCTCTCTGTGCCTTTTGTTAAAAGACTGACTTGTAGTTGATTGAATCTAAGCAAGTTGGCTCATGCGGTAGCACTTGGTGGTGGTAATCGTCAGAATTCAGGTTCAAACCTTGGAGCTGACCAAGTAGAACTAACTAACTAACTAACTAACTAACTAACGGGAACTATCGAACTCGGAGATTCATGGCTGCGCGGAGAAGCTTTCTACACATCCCTATCTAAGTTAATGTTTTCAATACTCTCTGGGTCTACCTGCTGGAAGCTTTCCTTCTGGTTTCCCTGTAAGAAGTTTCTATCCCTCTCTTTCATTCCCCGTTCGTGCCACATGTCCTGCCCATCACAGTCTACGAGACTTAACTGTTCTTATTATATCTGGTTTCCTATAAAGACCATATAGTTCACTCTTATGCAGCCTTCTCCATTCACCTGTCTGTTTATCTCTCTTTGGTCCAAAATTTTTCTTAAGAACTTTATTCACAAATACTCTAATATTTTCTCCTCCCTTAAAGTAAGAGTCCATGTTTCGCATCCATATAATATAAATTGAAGAATAACAGTTTTTCACTACAAAGGGTGATTTTTAGAGGTGAAGGGGTTGAGTGTTACAACACTCTGATAGCCGATGTTCATCTCCTGAACATTTTCCAAAAATCCCATTTTAATCGGATGAACGGTATGACAGAACACGCTTGCCCGGGAATCTGCTTATCCCGATCTTCTTGGAATCAATGAAACACAAAAATGGCTATTTTGAGTTATCCGTAAGAGATAAACATATGCTGTCGCGGACTTTTTTATAGAGTATTTTTTAGATATTCAATTTTGTATACATTAATTTGGTGTATTTGTTATGGTTTAGGCAGCGTAAGCCATTTAAGAGTATTTTCAATTTAATATCTTTTAGAGAAGTTGGGACGACGAGAGTCCCAGTAATGCATAATATCATTATTATTGACATTATTTTTTAGTTTAATCAACTTGAAGAAGATTTCCGGGCTGTTGGCCGTGCTCTTGGGGTTCGACGTTTCGCCAGAGACTGCGAGACAACCTTTGAGGAGCCGGATGCAGTCTCTGTTACTGTTCATCCGATTGAGAGGGGGCTTTTTGCAAAATGTTCAGGAGATTCCGGGGATGAACATAGGCTATAAGAGAGTTGTAATACTCAATCCCTTCACCCCTAAAAATCACCCTTTGTAGTGAAAAACTGTTATTCTTCCATTTACATTATATGGATGTGAAACATGGACTCTTATTTTAAAGGATGGGAAAAGATTACGAGTATTTGAGAATAAAGTTCTTAGGGAATCTTCAAGCCTCAAGACCACGGCCAACAGCCAGAAAAACTTCTTCAAGATCATCATAGTAACTCCGGCCGTGAAATCTAAGTCAATATATTATTTTAATTATTGTTGATAAAATTATTATCATTATTACAATGAGAATTCTCTCTTCAGTATTATTATTATTATTATTATTAATATTATTATTATTAATATTATTATTATTATTATTATTATTATTATTATTATTATTATTATTATTATTATTATTATTATTATTATTATTATTATTATTATTATTAGTTTTTCTGGGTGAGGTTTTTATCGGGGTTTTTCCTCACCTGTAAGACAAATGTCAGGAAAACTTTAAGGCCGAAACGGTCCCCGAAATCATATGGCCATCATCCTTATCATTATCATCCTTACCATTATCATCATCATCCTTCACCGGTGTGGAAAGCAACGGGAAGCTACCACACCTACACAATTCCCTAGTAAAGCTGCAAGCATAGCATGAAAAGGCTATGATTGCAGTAAAGGACCTGCCTTCGGGCAGAATTACTATGGATGGATTATTATTATTATTATTATTATATTATTATTATTATTATTTATTATTATTATTATTATTATTATTATATTATTATTATTATTATTATTATTATTATTATTACAATTGTATGTCTGTACACTTTTTAATCAGAACAACCTCAATAGCTCTATTTCTTGGAAATTTGGTAAAAACAAGTGAATTAATTGTAATTTAGTATTTTAAATGAAGGATACGTGAGTATAATTTCACGAAACAAAAAACATATTAGTTGGAAGTAGTTACTGTCGATGTCCAACATGTGACGTAAGGGATAAAATTTACTAAGACAAGTTCTGCTTTAAAAAGCGCAATTTAAGATGCGCAGCACACGCGAATGTATTAGCCCGCGTCACAAAAATCCAATACAGCTTTGTACCTCCCCCTCCCCCTTCTTCTCACATCTCATCTCGTGTTAATGTGCATTCCGTTGTTCAGCTGTTTATTAAAATGAATCACTTGAACAAATAATTACATTGACAAAAGATTATCAAGTAACTCCGGCAACAATGTTAGTAACAACAATGAAACTAGATCCAAGAGCGGTAACAGCAATCCTTAGCAATAACATTAACACTTATAATAATAATAATAATAATAATAATAATAATAATAATATTATCCTTGTTAATAAATATGTTATTATTGTTATTATTCTTATTTGTTATTCTTATTTATTTTTTATTATTGTTACTATAAGTATTATTTATTATTATTATTATTATTATTATTATATTATATTATTATTATTATTATTATTATTATTATTGGGAGCGCATATAGATGGTGATTATGAACTATTGTTTTTATCTATATTTTTAAACATTTCTTTAGAAGAATATAAACTTTGAGTTAATGTTTTGTGAACAGACTGTACACAGCTTACGCTCTGTAAAACAAGTGTAGGGAGGTTGTTAAAGCAGACATTTTATCTGTTTCACTGACTGCACTCAGCAAACTTCACTTTTCTCTTCCAGATCACATCTGCCTGTTGTCAACACCTAACTCCGTGACTTGTTGGCACACTCAGCCCTCCAGGTCTTATCTGCAATATTCAGATCCATCCCAATATTATCATAAGTAATGTCACCAAATGATATCTAAATCATCGATAAATTCACACCTCGCCAAGTCACGAGTGAATTTATCATAGTAATGCCACGAGTGATTTCCAATTTATCTAGAGAATTTGGAAATCGAGAGTGGCATTTGTTAGGACTATTTAACGAATAAAATTAAGCTGTTTACTCACAAATCATTATTTAAATATAGTTATTTTAAAATATTTATATATTTAATGTCAACGGCGATGTTTGAAAACAAATGAGAAACGATTGGTACGCTTCATTTGCTTCTTTTGTTCATCACTGCAACCAGATCACTATTTATTGCCAAAGGAACGCAATATTGTAAGAATGCACTCTAGTGGAGAAAAAATGAAACACATCAAACTGTATATTAATTAATTTATTATGTCCTATGATGTAAATATAATTATATTTTCTGGATTATTATTACCTGGGAAAAAATACATTTAAGAAAGTGCAAACAGTGTTTTTTGGTGATATTATCAATTGCTACAAATGTTTTTACATTAATTCCCGCATGTGCTATGTGTTGACATTAATGCACTATATATACAATCTGGTAGCCATATTTCTTAGAGAGTCAGTCACTGCAAAATTATGCTATGACCTACTCAGAATCTTACAAAGGAGGTGCTGTGATTGGTTGTAAATAAAAAATCATTGAAATGTGATTGGTCATTGACTCCCATTTGGGGCATGAGTTAAATAGTCTAGAGGATTTGAAAATCATCGAATGGCATTTGTTAGGACTATTTAACGAATAAAATTAAGCTGTTTACTCAAAAATCATTATTTAAATACAATTATTTTAAAATATGTATCTATTTAATGTAAACGGCGATGTTTGAAAACAAATCAGAAATGTGTGATTATGTTTAATTTGTTTATCCACAGCAACTTAACTCATCATCATCATCATGAACAAATTCGTTTTAGGCCATGTGGCCTGTACGGTAAACCTAGCGAAGATGGTCTTGATCTTTCCACCGATGTTTTGGTCTTCCTTGGTAGCAACTTAACTATATAATATTATTTATTGTCAGATAGGATCGCAATATTGTAAGTATGTACCATAATAGAGAAAAAATGAAATACATCAAACTGTGTATTTTAATCAACATTATAGGTTATTAATTTGCATTTTAGTAAACAACTCAATAAAAATCATTATTTAAAAACTCAATTATTGAACACACGATTATCAAATGTGTAGTTCGAAGGAATCAGTTCATTATTTGCTATATTCAATGTATTTGTTGGAGAATCAGTCACTACAAAATAATGCTCTGACTTGTTCAGAATATCAAAAACCAATATCTTACTTTATCAGAAAAGGAGGAGGTGGTAAGGATAATTCGATAAAGAATGAGCGAAACACGACTGTAATTGGTTGTACAAAATGCATTGAAACGTGATTGGTCATTGACTCCCATTTGGGGCATGAGTTACATAGCCCACAATAATAGTGTTTTTATGTACGTACTAACTAACTCACTGGCGTGCGGACATAAGCTCTTCATATATCCCTATCTTGAGATAATGTTTTCCAATCATTCCCTGTATAATCTATTTCCCTCAAACCATAGTTAATGTTATTCTCCCACCTCATTCTTGCACCTTGGATTTTTTACCTAAGCGAATTTACCTCATTTGAATCTAGTTTAAAACATATGAAAACACCCCCAGTTGGTTGCTACATAAAAGAATCGATAGCACGTGTCTGTCATATTTTCCGCATGCAGATTTAACTTGGGCGAGTAGTACGCATGCCACTGCAGAAAATGAAGGGAGAAAACATGTAATTTGTTTTGTTGGTAGCAGTGTTCAGTAAGACAGAACGCAAGTCTAGTTTCATTTACAAAGGCTTTCTCGCACTCCTCACCCCCCCCCGACCCATCTCTGTATCTAACTGTTTTTCCCTTGTTGAGGGCTGTATTAACGAATCGGCCAACATGGGCAATCGACCAAAGCGGGATAATACATAGATATATATATAATTCTTTTTCTTTTCTTGTCATATTAAGTTTTCATTGTTCAATGTCAAAAAGGTTTAATTATAACATCGATAAAGCGTCACTGCTATAAAGTAAAAATATTCTCTTTAATTTGCTTACTTGTTATAGTAGCTACTAGGTGGCAGTGGAGACCGAGTTCCCGCTACATCTGGTATCAGTAGGGAATATGTATAAGAAAAATAAATGTTTGTTCTGGATTCGCCTGGTAGCGTAAGTGGTAGCGCACTGAGATATCAACTCAGACGTCCGGGTTCAAATCCCGTCCAGGCATTTATTTATTTATCCATCCATAGTAATTCTGCCCGAGGGCAGGTCTTTCACTACAATCATAGCATTTTCATGCTATGCTAGGAGCTTTACTAGGGAATTGTAGGTGTGGTAGCTTCCCGTTGCTTTCCACACCGGTGAAGGATGATGATAAGGATGATGATGGCCATATGATTTCGGGGACCGTTTGGGCCTTAAAGTTTTCCTGGCATTTGTCTTACAGGTGAGGAAAAACCCCGATAAAAACCTCACCCAGAAAAACTGCCCCGACCGGGGATCGAACCCGGGCCCGCTGCGTGACAAGGCAGCACGCTACCTCGAGACCACAGCGGTGGACTACTTATATATATATATATATATATATATATATATATATATAAACTTAACAAAATTACAGAAGAATATGTATTGAAGATATCTACAGAGAAAACGAAACTTATGGCATTTCAAGGTGTAGATCCTGTCAGAAGCAAAATTGTACTTGGCAATAACGTTTTGGAGCAGGTGAATAATTTTACATATCCAGGATGCAATATCTCATATGAAGAAGAAAAGGATGTAAATGCAAAAATATCTAAATTTTTTAAAGAATTTTAGGGTTAATAAATTCTATCTTCAAGCCACAGTTAGTCCAAAAGCATTCAAGACTGAAAGTGTATAAAACACTGGCTCTTCCAACTCTTTTGTATGGTAGCGAAGTATGGACGTTGAAACACAAGGATGTACAGAGACTTAGATCTGCGATCGGCTGGACGAAAGAGAAAATAAAGAGGGCATGAAAGTTGCAAAAACTTCAGTTGTAGGTCAAGAATGAGATTGGAGAATAATATTAACCATGATTACATTAAATTATACAAGATATGGTTAAGGATGTATGGAGAGCTTATGTTAGCATGGCCATGGACCTACAGGCTCAATAGTGCCAGTTAACTATTATTTATATCGTCACTTGTTTTGGCATCTTTCTATATGTCATAATGTAGGAACTAGGATGCATATTCCATGAACAGTGCATACAAAGTTCTTCTCTGTGATTTTTACATAATGAAAATTAGTTTCTTGTTGTTCCACATGATTTCAACTTGAAATGTAATTATAAAAATATTGTAACATGTTTCACCATATTGTAAATTTAACGATAAGAAGTGCTCCAGTAAAACTCGATGATTCTGATATTTATCCCCCCTCGAAAATCTGGATGGCCCAATCACTCGGATCCAATTACCCGACAAAGCAAGCAGCAAGATTTGCTGTTCAGATCTGGAATATCAGGAGTTCTTCATTTGCTCTCTTGTTTCCACACCAAACTTCAGCCAACTTCATACTGTCTCGAATTCGAGAAGACGAACAAACTCGAATTCGAGAAGACGAACAAACTCGAATTCGAGAAGTGAACAATCTCGAATTCGAGAAGACGAATAAACTCTAATTCGAGAAGACGAACAAACTCGAATTCGAGAAGTGAACAATCTCGAATTCGAGAAGACGAACAAACTCGAATTCGAGAAGACGAACAAACTCGAATTCGAGAAGTGAACAATCTCGAATTCGAGAAGACGAACAAACTCGAATTCGAGAAGACGAACAAACTCGAATTCGAGAAGTGAACAATCTCGAATTCGAGAAGACGAACAATCTCGAATTCGAGAAGACGAACAAACTCGAATTCGAGAAGTGAACAATCTCGAATTCGAGAAGACGAACAATCTCGAATTCGAGAAGTGAACAATCTCGAATTCGAGAAGACGAATAAACTCTAATTCGAGAAGACGAACAAACTCCAATTCGAGAAGTGAACAATCTCGAATCCGAGAAGACGAACAAACTCGAATTCGAGAAGACGAACAATCTCGAATTCGAGAAGACGAACAAACTCGAATTCGAGAAGATGAACAAACTCGAATTCTTGAAGAAGAACAATCTCGAATTCGAGAAGTGAACAATCTCGAATTCGAGAAGACGAATAAACTCTAATTCGAGAAGACGAACAAACTCCAATTCGAGAAGTGAACAATCTCGAATCCGAGAAGACGAACAAACTCGAATTCGAGAAGACGAACAATCTCGAATTCGAGAAGACGAACAAACTCGAATTCGAGAAGACGAACAAACTCGAATTCTTGAAGACGAACAATCTCGAATTCTTGAAGACGAACAAACTCTAATTCGAGAAGACGAACAAACTCGAATTCGAGAAGACGAACACACTCGAATTCGAGAAGACGAACAAACTCGTATTCGAGAAGACGAACAAACTCGTATGCGAGAAGACGAACAATCTCGAATTCGAGAAGACGAACAATCTCGAATTCTTGAAGACGAACAATCTCGAATTCTTGAAGACGAACAAACTCGAATTCGAGAAGACGAACAAACTCGTATACGAGAAGTGAACAAACTCGAATTCGAGAAGACGAACAAACTCGAATTCGAGAAGACGAACAAACTCGAATTCGTAAAGGCGAACAAACTCGAATTCAAGAAGGCGAACAAACTCGAATTCGAGAAGACGAACAATCTCGAATTCGAGAAGACGAACAATCTCGAATTCGAGAAGACGAACAAACTCGAATTCGAGAAGAAGAAGAATCTCGAACTTCGTGGAGACGAACAAAACTCGCATTCGAGGGACAGAAGACGAACTAACTCGAATTCGAGAAGTGAACAATCTCGAATTCGAGAAGACGAACAAAACCGGAATCGAGAAGAAGAACCAAACTCGAATTCGAGAAGACGAACAAGTCTCGAATTCGAGAAGACGAACAGTCTCGAATTCGAGAAGACGAACAGTCTCGAATTCGAGAAGACGAACAAAACTCGAATTCGAGGAAGACGACAAATCGCGAATTCGGAGAAGAGAGAACAAACTCGAATTCGAGAAGACGAACAATCTCGAATTCGAGAAGACGAAAACAATCTCGAATTCGAGAAGGAGAACAAACTCGCGATCGAGAAGACGAACAAACTCGAATTCGAAAAGACGAACAAACTCGAATTCGAGAAGACGTACAATCTCGAATTCGAAGAAGATGAACAATCTCGTATGCGAGAAGACGAACGATCTCGAACTCTAGAAGACGAACCAAACTAGTAGAGGAGAAGACGAACAAAAACTCGAATTCGAGAAGGACGAACAATCGCGATCGAGGCAGAAGACGAAAAAACTCGAAAATTCGAGAAGAACGAAACAATCTAGTATTCGATAAGACGAACAATCTCGAATTGGAGAAGACCGAACCAAACGCGCATAATTCGAGAAAACGAACAAACTTCGAATTCGGAAAAGACGAACAAACTCGGAATTCGAGAAGAAGACGAACAATCTCGAATGCGAGAAGACGGAAACCATCTCGAATTCGAGAAGGCGAAAAATCTCAGTACTCTAGAAGACGAACAAACTCGTATTCGATAAGACGAACAAAAATCGATTTCGAGAAGACGAACAATCTCGAAATTCCGAGAGAAGACGTACAAACTAGTATTCGATTATTAAACGAACAATATCGAATTGGAGATTACGAACAAACTCGAATTAGAGAATACGAACAAACTCGAATTCGGAAAGACGAACAAACTCGAATTCGAGAAGACGAGCAATGTCGTATTCGAGAAGAAGAACAATCTCGAATTCGATAAGACGAACAATCTCGAACTCTAGAAGACGAACAAACTCGTATTCGAGAAGAGAACAACAAAAAATCGAATTCGAAGAAGACGAACAATCTCGAATTAGAGAAGTCGAACAGACCGTGGAATTCGTGAGGACGAACAATCTCAAATTCGAGAAGACGAAAATAAACTCGAATTCGAGAAGACGAACAAACTCGAATTCGAAAAGACTAAAATAAACTCGAATTCGAGAAGGACGAAACAACTCGAATTCGAGAAGACGAACAATCTCGAATTCGAGAAGACGAACAAACTCGAATTCGAGAAGACGAAAACAATCTCGAATTCGAGTAGACGAACAAACTCGAATTTCGAGGAAAGACGAACAAACTCGAATTCGAGAAGACGAAAAATCGCGAATTCTTGAAGACGAAACAAACTCGATTCGAGGAAAGAAGACGAAAAACTCGAATTCGAGAAGACGAACAAACTCGAATTCGAGAAGACGAACAAACTCGAATTCGAGAAGACGAACAAACTCGTATTCGAGAAGACGACAAACTCGTATTCGAGAAGACGAACAAACTCTTATTCGAGAAGACGAACAATCTCGAATTCGAGAAGACGAACAATCTCGAATTCGAGAAGACGAACAAACTCGAATTCGAGAAGACGAAGAATCTCGAATTCGAGAAGACGAACAAACTCGCATTCGAGAAGACGAACTAACTCGAATTCGAGAAGTGAACAATCTCGAATTCGAGAAGACGAACAAACTCGAATTCGAGAAGAAGAACAAACTCGAATTCGAGAAGACGAACAATCTCGAATTCGAGAAGACGAACAGTCTCGAATTCGAGAAGACGAACAAACTCGAATTCGAGAAGACGAACAATCTCGAATTCGAGAAGACGAACAAACTCGAATTCGAGAAGACGAACAAACTCGAATTCGAGAAGACGAACAATCTCGAATTCGAGAAGACGAACAAACTCGAATTCGAGAAGACGAACAAACTCGAATTCGAGAAGACGAACAATCTCGAATTCGAGAAGACGAACAAACTCGAATTCGAGAAGACGAACAAACTCGAATTCGAAAAGACGAACAAACTCAAATTCGAGAAGACGTACAATCTCGAATTCGAGAAGATGAACAATCTCGTATTCGAGAAGACGAACGATCTCGAACTCTAGAAGACGAACAAACTCGTATTCGAGAAGACGCACAAAAATCGAATTCGAGAAGACGAACAATCGCGAATTCGAGAAGACGAACAAACTCGAATTATAGAAGACGAACAATCTAGTATTCGATAAGACGAACAATCTCGAATTGGAGAAGACGAACAAACTCGAATTCGAGAAAACGAACAAACTCGAATTCGGAAAGACGAACAAACTCGAATTCGAGAAGACGAACAATCTCGAATTCGAGAAGACGAACAATCTCGAATTCGATAAGACGAAGAATCTCGAACTCTAGAAGACGAACAAACTCGTATTCGATAAGACGAACAAAAATCGAATTCGAGAAAACGAACAATCTCGAATTCGAGAAGACGTACAAACTAGTATTCGATAAGACGAACAATATCGAATTGGAGATTACGAACAAACTCGAATTAGAGAATACGAACAAACTCGAATTCGGAAAGACGAACAAACTCGAATTCGAGAAGACGAGCAATGTCGTATTCGAGAAGACGAACAATCTCGAATTCGATAAGACGAACAATCTCGAACTCTAGAAGACGAACAAACTCGTATTCGAGAAGACGAACAAAAATCGAATTCGAGAAGACGAACAATCTCGAATTCGAGAAGTCGAACAGACGTGAATTCGTGAGGACGAACAATCTCAAATTCGAGAAGACGAATAAACTCGAATTCGAGAAGACGAACAAACTCGAATTCGAAAAGACTAATAAACTCGAATTCGAGAAGACGAACAATCTCGAATTCGAGAAGACGAACAAACTCGAATTCGAGAAGACGAACAATCTCGAATTCGAGTAGACGAACAAACTCGAATTCGAGAAGACGAACAAACTCGAATTCGAGAAGACGAACAATCTCGAATTCTTGAAGACGAGCAAACTCGAATTCGAGTAGACGAACAAACTCGAATTCGAGAAGACGAACAAACTCGAATTCGAGAAGACGAACAAACTCATTTTCGAGAAGACGAACAAACTCGTATTCGAGAAGACGAACAAACTCGTATTCGAGAAGACGAACAATCTCGAATTCGAGAAGACGAACAAACTCGAATTCGAGAAGTGAACTATCTCAAATTCGAGAAGGCGAACAAACTCGAATTCGTGAAGGCGAACAAACTCGAATTCGAGAAGACGAACAAACTCGAATTCGAGAAGACGAACAATCTCGAATTCGAGAAGACGAACAAACTCGAAATCGAGAAGACGAACAATCTCGAATTCGAGAGGACGAACAAACTCGAATTCGAGAAGACGAACAAATTCGAATTCGAGAAGACGAACAAACTCGAATTCAAGAAGACGAACAAACTCGAATTCGAGAAGACGAACAAACTCGAATTCGAGAAGGCGAACAAACTCGAATTCGAGAAGACGAACAAACTCGAATTCGAGAAGACAAACAATCTCGAATTCGAGAAGATGAACAAACTCGTATTCGAGAAGTTGAACAAACACGAATTCGAGAAGACGAACAATCTCGAATTCGAGAAGACGAACGAATTCGTATTCATAAATGCCGAAAATAATTAAGATGAGAGTACAGCTGGGCGTGACACCAATCAGTCATAAAATGGCGGCAAGTACGAATTTATTATTTTATATTGTTTTAAATAAAGTTCAGATCATTTATAATACAGTGATTTGTTTCGTATAATGTATATTAAAACTACCTTTTTGGATATATTTTGCATATAATTGTACGTAGTATACATAAAGGGTGTGGTTTTACTTCCCGCACGAGGTAGGTAATATGTGATGCTACAGTATAGTTATTTTGATTGGCAACCACGAAAGTTGCTGTTAGGACTATCACGCAAAAATATCATAGTTCGTACCTCAAATAGTTATTGAGAAAAGTGTACCAACAATATAATTTTTAAACTTTGTTTATAAATTAATTCAAAAAAATGTTTTAGGTATTTAAAAGTACATAGCTGTATACTTTTAAAGTGGAATGTATCATAAAATTATCACAAAATTTGCAAGAATGTCTTGGGCCTAATTAGAATTAGATATACGTTTTTTATCATGTGTTATCTCTTTACTCCTCTTGTACAGTGGACTTTCCTTAAGGACGTACGTGGTCTCCTGCGAAAGGAAAGTAAATCCATGGCTCCTGTGTTGTACATTTACGGTACGTAAAAATAGCCTCAGAGAAATGAAGTAATCTGAACATCAATGATACAAATATAGAAGAAGTAAAATCATATAAATATTTTCGTTCAACTGTAAATGGAAAAAACTATATAGAGGAAGAAATTGGTGAAATAATTTCTTTGTGCAATAAAGTTTACTATGCAAACAGAATACTATTCAAAAGTAAACTTGTCTCCATATTAACTAAAGTTAAACTGTATAATACAGTAACAAGACCGATTGTAACTTATGGCTGTGAAGGAGTCTGATAAACAAAAACTATTCATCTTTGAAAGGAAGATCTTACGGAGAATTTTTGGACCAATTAGAGAAAGCGATGGCACGTGGCGTATACGAATGAAGTCTGAATTAAATAATCTAATTTCTGTATTTATAATTTTTCCAGTTAGATTTTCTGGCTGCTCTTCTCCAATTTTTTTTTTTCAACTTTCTTAATTTCCACATTTTCGCTTGTAATTTCTTTTCATTCTTCAGTTCTGACGTGAGATATTCAGTTTTCTTAATGTTTATATTTGATCCCCATTCCTTGTATAACTAAACTAACTCACTGCCACTATGGAACCCGTAGGTTCATGGCCGCGCGGACATAATCTCTCTATATATCCCTATCCTGAGCTAATGTTTTCCAATCATCCCCTGTATAATCTACTTCCCTCAAATCATAGTTAATGTTATTCTCCCACCTCATTCTTGGTCTACCAACTGGTGTTTTCCCTCTGGTTTTCCTACAAGAAGGTTCCATGTACGTCTTACATCCCCCATTCGTGCCACATGTCCTGCCCATTGCAGTCTACCAGACTTGACTATTCTTATTATATCTGGCTTCCTATAAAGACCATATAGCTTACTATTATGTAGTTTTCTCCATTCACCTGTCTTCGTCTCTTTTTGCTTCAAAATTTTCCTAAGAACTTTATTCTCAAATACTTGTAATCTCCTTTCCTCCCTTAAAGTAAGAGTCCATGTTTCGCACCCATATAATATAACTGGTAGAATAATAGTTTTATATATTTTCAGTTTAACGTTTTTTGAAAGGAGTTGGGACATCAAGAGTCTCTACAATGCATAATAGCATGCATTTCCAGAATTGAGCCTATGTTTAATTTCTTTGTGCATCTCATTCCTATTTGTGATTATTGTTCCTAGGTATTTGAATTCAGCCACTTCCTCAAAATTTCCCTCGTTTGTCATTAGTTGTCCATTTCCATTATATAATGTATTTCTACGTGTGACCATATATTTAGTTTTACTGATATTTACTTCCAGTCCTAATTTCTTAGTGTTACTCAATAGTGTGTGCGTGTTGTCCTTTAGCCTCGCTATGCTCTAGAATAACACAATTCATAATTTGTTAACATGTCTGAAGAAGGTACAGTGTACCGAAACAGCTGTCACTGAATTATATCTTAATAAATATGAAAATCAAATAAAACTGTAAGTTTTATTTTTATTCAAATAAGAATTCAATTATTTAGGTGTATTAATAACAAACACTAAAATTCAATAAAAGCTGATAGAGCAGCACAAATATCATGACATATGAGAAAACAGTTGATCGATTGTGCAATTTAATGAAATATACGTTTTAATTATTGTAAAGCTTGTTGAATAACGCAGATTGGTTGTTAGAGCGCAGTGTGTTGTTTTTTCGTCACAATCTCATCTTGTAAATGTTTCTGTTAACAAAGAAAAACAGTTGCCGCCCGCAAGAATAGCGGAACGTTCATTTGTCTTCGGTAAACTGGGAGCAAATCAATATTCCATTCAAACGCAGCCTTTCAACAATAGAACAGTAACTTCCGCTTTACTTAACAATTAATATAAAATCTCTTTATAATTACTCTGGTACAAAAAAGTTATTGACTTATTATTTGTTCTTTATAGACTATATTTTATGAATATATTCCTGACTGCCCGACCGTTGTCCATGTCCTGTAAGCTGCATATTTACTCCAATCTTCCTGGTAACCAATAAGAAAAAAAAATTAAACTCCATGGCGCGACAGGTTCCTGGCCTCACACCCACATGTGTTAATCACACAGCCAGACGATCATATAGCCAGTGTAGGGGTGACATGTGGTCAGCATATTGGGTCCCCTAGCAGTTAATAACTGGTTTTCTCAACCAGGAGCCGCATTTTATTATAGCTACCCAAATTCCTCATAATTCTGGGTAGACACCGTTTGCACACTGGCCGAAATTCCATGAGAAAATGTCTTCCCCCATGGAGACTCGAACCAGCGCAAGTCCCGTTGTTCTATGTTCAGCAAATATATATATATATATATATATATATATATATATATATCCATCCATAGTAATTCTGCCCGAAGGCATGTCCTTCACTGCAACCATAGCATTTTCATGCTATGCTTGCAGCTTTACTAGGAAATTGTAGATGTGGTAGCTTCCCGTTGCTTTCCACACCGGTGAAGGATGATGATGATGATGATGATGGCCATATGATTTCGGGGACCGTTTGGGCCTTAAAAATTTCCTGATATTTGTCTTACAGGTGAGGAAAAACCCCGATAAAAACCTCACCCAGAAAAACTGCCCCGACCGGGGATCGAACCCGGGCCCGTTGCGTGACAAGGCAGTATATATATATATATATATATATATATATATATATATATATACTTATTTACTCACTGGCACTATCGAACCCGTAGATTCATGGCCGCGCGGACATAAGCTCTCCATACATCCCTATCCTGAGATAATGCTTTCCAATCATTCCCTGTATAATATACTTCCCTCAAATCATAGTTAATGTTATTCTCCCACCTCATTCTTGGTCTACCAACTGGGCGTTTTCCCTCTGGCTTTCCTACATGAAGCTTCCATGCAAGTCTTTCATTCCCCATACGTGCAACATGTCCTGCCCATCGCAGTCTACGAGACTTAACGGTTCTTATTATATCTGGCTTCCTATAAAGATCATGTAGTTCATTGTTATGTAGTCTTCTCCATTCACCTGTCTGTTCATCTTTCTTTGGTCCAAAATTTTTCCTAAGAACTTTATTCTCGAATACTCGTTATCTCGTTTCCTCCCTTAAAGTAAGATTAATTGATATAGAGCACCCCACGCTTTTGATGGTAAAATTATTTTTTGTAGATAAACTCTACATAGTTTTATTCTATATGTTTTGGAGAAGATTCTTTGTTGACCACTTTAATTTTATCGCACGCGTGTTGGAAATTAAAATTATTTTTCATTTTTTAGTTTGGTAATCTAATAAAGGGTGTTTTAGTTTTTTTTAAACTGCTACTTATTAAATTTATAACAAGAGAATGTTTTTACAGTGTTTTTGTTTACATTCAGTCGGCACGTACTTGAGTGCATATGTAAACAAAATTAATTCCTAGTATTCGTCTGAAGAAACAGCTGTAATGAATTTCTACTGAAATAAATATGAAAATTGTATAAAATTTTAAGTTTTATTTAATTTAATCACTAAATGATTAATACTATTGTCAGTACGTTAATTGTAGTGATTGATTGTTGTTGGTGCCATTGTCGTGATTGTTGAAAACACGTGACGTGTGCAGTAAACAGAAGAATCGTGCAGCTGTCACGCCATCTTGTTCTCAATATTTGATTACACCGCGGCAAATATTGACAATCTTTCAAGAACTCAACAAGGGTTGTCAAAACTCGTTCCTGCCAATCAAATCGGCTGTTACATCGCCGTTTGTCAATTATTTAACATTCTAAATCACGAGTTGACAATAAATATCAGTAAGTTCCTTTAAGATGCACAAGAGCGGATAGAATAAGGAATGAAACTATACGAGAAGAATTAAATATATATAAAATTGAAGATAAAATCAGCGAAAATAATAAGAAATGGACAGAACACTTAATGAGAATGAACAACGAAAGAATACCAAAAAGAACCTTCCTGTATAATCCCAGAGGAACAAGAGATGTTGGCCGACCACGTAGAAGATGGACTCCACTTTTAACTTCGCCGGAAAAGGCTGCATAGCCTAAACCTTGTAGTAGAAGAAGAAGAGAAGTTCCTTTAAGTGACTAATCAACCCGGGGGCTCTGGATGTTCATGACTACCAGAGATAAGATCTCAATACGTCCCTCCTGAGGTAACTTTTGCAATCATCCACTGTACAATTTATCTCCTTCAAATCATATTTAATGTTGTTCTCCCACCTCATTCTTGTCTACCAACTGTGAGTTTTCCCTCTGGGTTTCCTACAAGGGTTTTACATCCTCGTTAATTCATTCCCCGTTCGTGTCACATGCTCTGCCCAAAAGAAATGTATTGCAGACAATTGAAGAGAGAGAATTCAGGTTGTAACGGACACCTCAAGAGGATGACATCTGATAGAATCTCTAAGTAGATCTTGGAGTGGAAAATAGGTAGGAAAATAAGAAAGGTAAGACCTAAGGAAGGTTGTATGGAAGGTGTGAGAGTGAACTGGGACTTACAGATGAGGATGTTCAGGACCGATACAACTGGAGAAGGTGAATTTCTTGAGCTGACGGAAAATCACTGTATTGTGGATAAATTCCGAAGTAAAAAGAATTATTATTATTATTATTAATTATTATTATTATTATTATTATTATTATTATTATTATTATTATTATTATTAAAGTCGTAGGAACGTGTCTTCGTGTTTGAGCCTTTGGAATGAATTCCCTCAAGTAGTCCCCGCCCGGAGAACACGAATGGAGGACTATTTTACATCCGGAAAATTTTATTCCAGTGAAACCCATGTCCGCGTTTCTTGATGGTTGTATTTTTACTGTGAAAGATCGTCACTCTTTCGACCAAGGTACTTTTTTCGTCTGGCTTATCACCTTCAACCAGTCCTGCATGGGTAACCACTTCGGCAGCAATGCTACCGCCTGCATAGCTCTCTGGATCATTTAAGCACGCAACCCATTCCACCACGACAAGGTAAAGATACCATGGAGTGATTACTATTATTATTATTATTATTATTATTATTATTATTATTATTATTATTGACTGAATCCAAACGCGACAGGCCTAGAAGGTCCTTGGCCTACCAGCCGGCTGCTGGCCTCACATCCACATGTGTTAATCACAGAGGTAGACGATCATCTTGCCAGTGTAGGGGTGACATGTGGTCAGCATGTCGGGTCCCCCAACCATTATAGCTTATGTCTTCTCAGCCTGGAATCGCTATTTACTATACCTACCCAAATGCCTCACGATGCTGGCTGGGCATGAGAAAATTTCTTCCCCGTGGGGACTCGAAACAGCGCAATTCCCGTCCACAGCTCTGCGCCAAGGCTTCTTTTACCTTAACCACTCGGCTACGGCGCGGGACTTTATTATTATTATTATTATTATTATTATTATTATTATTATTATTATTATTATTATTATTATTATTATTATTATTACAAGAAGGAATAAAAAAACTGTAAATTGATGGATACAATAAATAACTGAAATGAGAACAAGAGGACTAGAGGATATAGAGTAGGTGAATAGGGACAAGTGGAGAAGGAAAATAAAACTTCAGGCACAGAAAGATGTGTAAACATTGAAAATCATTATATAAATAAAATTATTATTGCAAACTATTTTTTTTCTTCCAGAAAATAAAAACAATTAATAAAAATCCCTGACCCAAACGAATTATTGTCATAAAAGAAAAAATAGAAAATGCAAAAATATTTTACATCATTACATTATTCATAAATTTTACCATTGAATAATCAGCATTTAGTTGAGAATGGTGGTGATGTCCCATGAAACATGTCCAGGTGATAGGGTCGTATTTTAAAGCTTGGAATATAAAGTTTTCGTTCATATTATTTTATTGATGTTTACCTGACAGTGTGCCTTCCCATTATTTTTATGAAAGTATTTCCAATGTCTCCGTTATATGGTGAGAGGTTGTCTTTTGTCCATGAGCTCATCCAATAACTTCTTGATTTCACTTACATCACTTTTCACATCTTCAACTTGTTGTTGCAACAGTTGAAAGTCAGAAGTTTCGTCTATCGCATCTCTTCTGTCTGCAATTTCCTTAGCTGCATCAAATATGGCGCGATCTATGTAAAATCCAAACCTCCATTTTCCAAAAGAGAAACATTCATCAGGTCTATGTTCACTTTCTTCTCCTTTCCATTCTTTTCGAGACAGATATCGCCCAATTTTCGTATTTACAGTCAATTGTCTTCGTAAACAGTCGCCTGGGAATGCGTCTGGAAACAATGTAACCTTTTTCATCATAGTTTTCCTCCATGGCAGATATTCACTGAGTATTCCAAGACTGTTCTCGAAGAGTACTGACTCAAAATGGTAAACCAATTTGACTCTGAACTTTAAAATCACAAGTTCAGCTTCATCCCTGATGGCTTGAGTGTCGCTTACTGCAACACCATTCAGCAGGTTCAGTAAAACAATGGTTATCATGAAAACAAAGAATAAAAACACAACTTTCCCTCCGTGGGTAAATTTCATATCTGAAGCATCGTATTCTCCTATCATCATAACCACAGTCTTCAAGAAAGACAAAGAAAAGTCGCTGTAAAAATCAGCACCACTCTCTTCCTCACCTGTTGAAGAATTTGTGGAAGTGTTTTCCTGTTCATTTTTAGCATCTTGTGACTTAGATGATTCTTCCACGTGATAAAGTTTGTAAAAACTAAATGTAAACGCCAGTATTAGGGGAAAATACCAAAGAAGAAATTTGAGATAATTCCAAGTTACCCTTTTCAACATTTCATTATAAACTGCTAGCCTTTGTATGCATCCAAATTGCAAAATAAGTTCAGTCCATGAGAGGATCAAAGTGATAGCAGTCAAAAACTTGGAACAAATTCCTAAAAGTATTAGAATTGTGGTTATGCAAATACCTAATTCTAACACGTTTTCTAAATTTTTAAAATAATTTAATTTATCAGGGAGTATGATTAGTTGGAAAAATTCTCTGATTATCAAAATGGCGAAAAGGAAGTACAAGATTGTTCTGACTACCACAGCTGCTTCAGGATTGCAAACATTTGATTGTAAACCAGACGAGTCACAAGTTCTGCAGAATATGTCAGCTGTAAAAAATATTACAAATAAAGTGAAGAAAAATGATATTCAACAGGAATATCATGATGATTCGTTTCCACTTGAGATGCAGAAATATCAGAAGCACTGGGTGTTTCAGCAGGTGTTGCAGTTTCTTAGACTCGCTGATGTAGTAAAGAGGATACATCTCAGAGAATTGTTCAACAACTTGTTCTCCACTTTCTACATCTCTTGGTTTTAGCGGTGCAGACTCTCCATTTGATGTTTGTGTTTCGTGGTTTTGATCCTTTTTGGAAGAATCGCATATTTTATTCACTTGTACTGTTTTGGAAGAACTCAATTTCTCTTGGATTTGCTTTGATTTGGAAGAATTATCAGGTTTCAGTATTTTGAAATCAACTTTGAGAGTATATTGCTGGGACTTTTTACTTTCCTCACGAACAATACAGTTGTTTAAAGCAGCTTCCACACTGCTGGCTCCATATCGTGTAGAGGCGATATTCCAAATGTATTTCTCTCACCTATGTAGGCTCCATATTTCATCAGTTCTTTAGCAAAATGGTCGTCTTTTTCTAGTATTGCATAATGCAATGCAGTATGTCCATATTGATCTTTGTGATTTATAAATTCCCTTTTTGAATTTTTTTGCAATACATAGTCGAAACATTTCTTGTGATCGTCTTTTGTTGGTATCAAACCTTTGAATATGGAATGAAGAACTGTCAGATTGTTGACAATAGTAAATTCAGCCTCATTTTTGTAGAGAAGGTCAAGTATCCCGTAATGCCCTTTGTAACAGGCCAGGTGAATCGGAGGTCTTTTTTCGTTTTCAGTTGTGGCATTCAAATCAACTCCAATATCTATAATGGTTTTTACAATATCCTGATACCCTTTGAAAGAAGCCATTTGTAAAAGTGTCATGTTTAAATTATCATCGTTGAGTAACTCTACTGTGGTTTTTCTTTTTGATTCTTCGCGGTTGTCTGCAGAGTTAATGAACAGGTTTAAATCACTTTTGAATTGTTCAAGTTTGTTCATTTCAAGATGGCGATATAGTGTTGCAGGAGTTATCTCATCATCATCATCCTCGTCTGGAATCTTTGAAAGGTCAATATCAATGTCAGGAAACTTCTTCAGTACCATCTCCTTGTCATCTTTCCTCAAATATTTGACATGTTTGATGACTTTTCTTAACAGCTCTAAATCACATTTCTTTTCAACTGCTTTACCAATAGCAGTTAGTTTTGTTGTATCTATTTTAATGTTTGTTTTTGGATGAAATATCAATTTTTCGAAGCAGTCTGCTCCTTTATGGATATGCAAAGCTGCTAAATAAACAGGCGTTTGATTTTGCTTGTTACGAAGGTTAATGTTAACTTTATCAGTTTCTAGCAAAGCCTCCAATACAGGCAAGTTGTTCTTGGTGACTGCAAAGTGTATTGCAGCGTACATGTTGTGTGTTTCGGACCTCTTGTTGGGATCAGCTCCATGACTCAGAAGTTCACGAACGAATTCAGCGTATAGTTCAAAATTGCTCTTATCTTCCATATTGGCTGCTTTTGCAAGACACGTCATGAAGTAGGGATAACCATACTCATGGTTTACATCTACTAAAGGGTGTCCATTTTTATTTTTTCTATTCAGGAGTTCTTTGAAATCTTCTAAATTTTTGTGGATCAGGAATTCCATCAAACGTTCTTGCCGAGCGTCAGCCATTTTCTTCCTGCCAAAAGAATAAAAAATGGTATTAATTTAACAGATAGTACACACCTTAATTAAGGAGAGGTGGTTATCTGATATTACAATTTTTATGTTAGTTGAGGACATATTTCTATTTTAAATTGTCATAAGTTATATTATATAGGAATATATATATATATATATATATATATATATATATATAATGCGTTCGTAGCTCGGACGGACCGATCCGCGGCGGTTTTGGACTGGGTGAATATTGGCGAACCTTACGCCAGAGTTACACGTACACGACCGGCAAGTCATTGAAACGGAGCAGTACTTACTGTACTAAAATTATTCCAATAGAAAGGAGGAAGATCGAAGAAAACTTGGATAGAAGGAGTACAAGCAGCTATGAATATAGTAGGATTGGAGGAAGATCAATGGATGGACAGAGAGGAATGGCGTTTTTTTCCGGAAGACGGCGACAGCTGCCATGATACCGGATGATGATGATGATGATGATGATTATTATTACTATTATTATTATTATTATTATTATTATTATTATTATTATTATTATTATTATTATTATTATTATTATGTCAAGGCCTGAACCGGGATTTGAACCCGAGAAATCTAACTCTACACGTTAGTGAGCTGCCATTTACTCCACTCAGGCTTCCAGTGCAAACATTTATTATCCTTTCCCTGACTATATAACTCATGCCACAAATGGGAGTCAATGAGCAATCATGTTTCAATGAATTTTGTTTTACAACCAATCACAGTCGTGTTTCACCTCGATAATTATCGAATTTTTATTGCCAAAATAAAGAAAACTCCTTTTTTTTAATTAATATTCTGAACAGGTGAGAGCATTATTTTGCAGTGACTGACTCTCTAACAAATACGTTGAATATAGCAAATAATGAACAGATTATTTTTATGCGTTTCGTTTTTTTCTTCACTAGGGTGCATTCTTATAATATTGCGATGCTATTTGGCAATAAATAGTATGATCAAGTTACAGTGATGAACAAATGAAATATAACCAAACATTTTCATTTGTTTTCAAACATCGCCGTTTACTTTAAATATATAAATATTTTAAAATAACTATAGTTAAATAATGATTTGTGAGTAAACCAGCTTAATTTTGTTCGTTAAATAGTCCTAACAAATGCCACTCTTGATTTCCAAATTCTCTAGATAAATTGGAAATCACTCGTGGCATTACTTTTGAATAAAATTGCCCATCATGAAAGGCAGCGGGACAAAACTCGCAGCGCCATCTCGTAGCTTCTATAACAAGAAAGAATTATAATGATAATATTAATAACATTCAGTGCTTCAGAAATTAATTTTTATACAATTTTATTTATATTTACTTTCATAATTCAAATTAATAGCTAAAAACTTGCCAAAAAAGTAGAAATTTCGATGATATTGGGGATATTTGAATGTTGGTGTCAACAGTTAAGCTGAACAGACTGTACTAGAGTCGCGTGCCTCGGTGCGTGGTGCCGGTCATCTTTACGCTTCCTGAACAACACTTCCTATGGAATCCGCCTTCAGAACGTATTATCGTAAGTAATGCCACGAGTGAATTTATCTAGAGGATTTGGAAATCAAGAGTGGCATTTGTTAGGACTATTTAACGAATAAAATTAAGCTCTTTACTCACAAATAATTATTTAAATATAGTTATTTTAAAATATTTATATATTTAATGTAAACGGCGATGTTTGAAAACAAATGAGAAATGTTTGGTTATGTTTCATTTGTTCGTTCACTGCAAATTGATCATATTATTTGTTGCCAAATAGGATCGCAATATTGTAAGAATGCACCCTAGTGGAGAAAAAATGGAACACATCAAACTGTATACTATAACCAATATTATAGGTTATTAATTATTTTCTAGGAAACAACTCAGTAAATCATTATTTAAAAACACAATTATTGAACACACAATTATCAAATGTGTACTTCGAAGATATCTGTTCATTGTTTGCTATATTCAACGTATTTGTTCGAGATCCAGTCACTGCAAAATAATGCTCCGACCTATTCAGAATATTAAAAAAGGAGGAGCTTTCTTTATTTTGGTGACTGGTCATTGACTCCCATTTTGAGCATGAGTCAAATAGTCATAAGAAAATATTATTACAAATTATTTCATAACTGAAATAAAAAAATCAATATTTTTAGAGAAGCGAAAATCAGAAATGATCAATTAATCATGAAAAACAGCTAGTATGAAAAAAAATAATGTAAATAGATGGCCTTGAAAACTATAAAATGGCTAATGTTTCTGATTGTATTCTTTACAACATGTGACGCGAAAAATGTTTCTCTAAATTCCAATCATACTCCATGCGCATGCGCCAACAAACACGAAGCGTTTGCAGGCGGGATGCAGCCAATTTATACACATATTTAACAAACCTAAAAGCTAACCTGATGCAATTTAAGCACTCTAACCTCTGAAAGACCAACCTTACAGCTAACCTAACGCAATTTAAGCACTCAAACCTGTGAAAGAATGCAATGACCAAAAATAAATAGTAAGTTCTGAAATTCTGAAGTGTATGTGTACAGTTCATTAGTACATACTCTATGTTGGCTGCACTAGAACAGTATTTGTTCTTGTATAGAATATTCGTTAAAATCAATACGGCTGCCACATTTTCATGCTACGTACGTAGTTAAATACTGCGATCGGCTTATATGATTTCTTATGTCAGATGTGTAGTCATCTTCATTACCGACATATTCCGCGAGACAACAATGTGACATCATCATGCACGCTTCTTGAGGCACAACAGATAACATTAAGAAATTTTATTGCGAATTTCTTTAATAAAATCTAATTACATCTTAATTAGGGAATTGTATGGTAAAAAAAGTATCTCACAATAACGAAACGAAAATATTGAAATGTCAAATTCAATGTTAAATGCCAATTAGTATATGGTTTATCGATAATTCGAATATCGATAAAACTTTCCTGAACCCGCTAATAGCAGGCAAGCAAACCTTTCGAGATTGCGTATTATTTTACGGATAACGCATAATAACCATTTTTGTCTTTCAGCTCATTTATTCTAAGAAGTTCGGGATAAGTAGATGGGCATATTCCGCGCGACAACAATATGACGTCATCACACACGCTTTTTGAGCTACAACAGATGGCAGTGAGAGGTTTTCTTGCGAACTTATTTAATAATATCTAATTGCGTCTTTTTTTATTTAGGAATGTTCCACAATACAGTGTATCTCCTTCAACCCAAAGTGATTTGTCGCCAGAGGTTCCTGTCTAAAGCATCTTCTTCCCTCTAATCTCTACCTTCTAATTGCATCTTACTTAGTGAATTTTATGGTAAAAAAAGTAACATATTTTTATCGTCCGGCCATGATACAACAATTGAACATCTGCCGGGTATGCTAGTATATATATAGTCTTATGGAACAGACATATAACCAGGAAAAATAAGTTACAAATATATAATTCAATAGTGACAAGTACTGTCACATATGGAGCTGAAGTTTGGAAATTCAACAAAAACTTAGAACAAAAACTTATGTCAATGGAAATAGATTTCTTGAGGAGAGCAGCAAGATGTTCAAAATAAAACAAAATAAGAAATACTGTCATAAGAGAAAATATGAATATTTGTTATTCAATAGTAGATTATATACGGTATAAGCAATTAAATTGGTATGGGCACGTACGACGAATGAAGAAGAAAGATTACCCTGGAAAACATTGGAATGGTGTCCACCTGGAAGAAGGAGGAGAGGAAGACCTCGAAACTCGTGGATGCAAGAAATAAGAACTGGAATGAGAGCAAGAGGACTGGAGGACATGGATTGGATGGAGAGAGACGAGTGGAGAAGAAAAATAAAACTTTAGCCACAGAAAGATGTGTAAACATTAAAATTATATATATATATATATATATATATATATATAGTAGTAGTAGTAGGACTTTATTAGACAAAAAGTAAGATATTTACAATATTATTTACAAATATGGGTCGCACGGGCAGTAAGCCGTACGTGCTGTTGACAGTCCGTTACAATAAAGTAATACTTGGTACTAGTGTAAAGAAAAATAAACAAAAACAGCAATAACATTACAATTACATAAAGAAAACACAATAAAAATATTACCATTAAATAATAACACAATAGCATTATACACTAAAAACATTAACATTACAATTACATAAAGAAAACACAATAATATTACAATTAAGTAATAACACAATAGCATTATACACTAAAAAACATATATTTATTCATGAATGAGTGTTGTCCTTATTTTTCGCGTTTTGTCCAGAAATTTACCGAGGTTTATCCAATTTTCTGGATTTACCAATAACTCGTAGCATGCCAATCTTTCCCGATTTGAATTTAGAAATCTTTCCGGTAATAACTGACGTCTCCAATATTCTAAATCATTACATTTTCCTAATATATGTATCTCATCTTCAAAGTTCCCGCACATTGGACATATTCGCATATCGTGATCGTCGCTTATTTTTAGAAATTTCCATGCCCCTAGCCTAAACCAAGCAAGCCCTGATCTCTCCTTAAATCCTAGGTTGAGTATATACGATTCTTTTCCCCAGACGTGTTTTAGGTCTCTTTGTAAACACAGTGAGCGTTTTCCTGTACATTCGGCGAAGGTATCTTGTTGGTTTACATCTAAGTACCTCCTCCTTTTTTTTTCTCCACACGTTTCTTGCGATTTTCAGTCCCTTTTTCCCATATCCAGCCCATCCCAATCTTTTGGAGTTCTCTCCTAACCTCGTCTGCCCAAAATTTAACATCTATGTTTTTAATTTGGTGGTCGTAGCAAATTGCTCTAAGCATTGTTTGTTCACCTTGGATTACTCGCAACCAGTATTTGAGTACACGAATTTTACAGTTAATATCGTCCTGGAATGACCCGAATTCATATAAAATTCCACAGTTAGAAACGGCCTTACTAAGTCCTGTAATATACTTTAGAAAATGCGTATATACCTTATTTAATAAGGTATATATATATATATATATATACACGGGATGACATAATGCTCTCATGTGGTGTAACAGAAATGAGTAGTCAATCGGTTGATTGAAACGTAAAAGTGTGTTGCAGGAGGCCTAACGATCACGGCGCTACTAACCTTCATTGCACATAATTTTCATGTCACAGTAAGGAGATTGGGGTTTAGCAAAATTGTTGATTAAGGATATATGTATTATCATAAGTAATGTCACGAGTGATTTCCAAATTATCGATAAATTCACGACTCCCGAAGTGAGGAGTCGATTTATCTAGAGAATTTGGAAATCAAGAGTGGCATTTGTTAGGACTATTTAACGAATAAATTTAAGCTGTTTACTCACAAATCATTATTTAACTATAGTTATTTTAAAGTATTTATATATTTAATGTAAACGGCGATGTTTGAAAACAAATCAGAAATGTGAGGTTATGTTCATTCACTGCTGCTTGATCATACTATTTATTGCCAAATAAGATCGCAATATTGTAAGAGTGCACCCAAGTGGAGAAATAATGAAACACATCAAACTATATATCATAGTCAACATTACGGGTTATTCATTTATTTTTTTAGTAAACAACTCAGTAAAATCAAGGAATCTTTTCATTATTTGCTATATTCAATGTATTTGTTGGAGAAAAATAATGTTTTGACCTGTTCAGAATATTAAACAGGAGGAGGCTTTCTTTATCACAAAAGCAGGAGGTGATAAAGAGAAATCGATAAAGAGCGAGGCGAAACACGACTGTCATTGTTTGTAAAACAACATTCATTGTAACGTGATTGGTCATTGACTCCCATTTGTGACATGAGTTAAATAGTCAATAAGAAGAATATCAATATGGTCTTTGTTTTCGATCTTTAGTTGTATTATGTAATAAGTAGGTCTGATAAGTTGAATAGTCTGGGACGGGAGAGGGGGGTATGAGCGTACGCGTGTGTATATGTGTGGGTGTATGTGGGTGTTTTTTTTTCTAATTTGTTTTCTAGCATTTTTTTTAATATTAATGTACAGAATAAGACTTTTTTAAATGTATTTATACACATGGTGGTTTCATGGATGAGTGTAGATATGTATTATTGTGATGTAGTGTAGACATAGATTTTACTTATATGTAGCCTGTTATTGTTTTTGATACAGGTGTATTTGTAGGTATTTGTTTATATTATGATTAGTTTTATTTTTTTATTCATGGAAACATAATGCACGTACGGCCAAGCAGGCCCGTGCACAATGTAAATGCATATGTATTTTCTTTCTTCTGAAAAAAAGGCAATAAATTCCATTATCTACTACATTTCATGTCAGAGTTGTACATTGGAAAATAGTTTCAGAAATATATGGTTTGAAAAAAATATCGAGAAAACAGCAGTCATGAAAATGTGTATAAACCAGAACGATGATTGGTATATTAAGTTATCAGGCATAAATCTACAAAAAGTGGAAAAAAATTCATATTTAGGATAAATGCAAATGGGAAAATACAGATTGAAATCAGTAAAAGAATAGAGAAAAGTTTAAAAGTCTATAATTTAACTAAACAATTAATCTGGAATAAAGATACACCCACCAAAAGTAAAATGGCAATGTATAAAACTTATTTCAAACCAGTTCTAACACATGCAGCTGAGACTTGGACATATACAAAGAAGGAACTGAGCAGAATCCAAGCTACAGAAATGAAATTCTTACGTGGAATGGTACATAAAACAAGGAGAGATAGAATAAGTAATGACAAAATCAGGGAGACATTAAGCGTAGAAAAATTAACAATAGACATAGAAAAAAGTAGACTAAAATGGTTTGGACATTTAAAAAGAATGAAAAGGAAAGACTACCACAAAGACTCTTAACCCTTAAATTGGCAAAACACAAATTAATTTTGTTAGTTATTTGAATGCGGCGAACCGCACTGAAAACGAAATTTTGTGTAACTCTTATTATTAGGTATATTGTATAATTTGACACACATTTAAGTGGTTTATTTATGTTCGCCTTGTTCTGATTTATTAAATATATTAAATTAATTAAATCAACTGATGTATCCAAATGGATACATTACAAATCTAAGGGTTAAATCTCAATATACAAGTAAAACGACCACGAGGTAGACCACGAGAAAGATGGATTAACCAAGAGAAGAAAAGTCTACAAGAGAGAGGATACGACTGGGAAGAACCAAAAAGAAGCAAAGCATGGGAAGACAGAGATGGTTGGAGGCATATATGGAATCGACCTTCTGAAAGGAGGACACGATAAGAGGATGATGGTGACTAGGTCTATTCTTGCAAAGGTTCTGTTCAGGCAGAGATTCTCAAACCGAGGATCGTGTTGTCATATATAAAACATCGCCATGTTAACACTATTTTTATATTATTATTATTATTATTATTATTATTATTATTATTATTATTATTATTATTTATATTATTATTATTGTTATTATTTTTATTATTGTTGTTATAACCAACTCATTAACACTTTCGAAACCGGAGGTTCGTAAGCTCTCCATACGATCTACCAATTATAGCACGATTTTAATATTATAATAAATACGAAAATTTAAGTTAATAATTTTGTATTTTAAAATTCTTTTAATATCTAAACATAACTTAAATAAAGAAAAACATCTAAATAATTCATTGTTGGTTATTGTTTAATAAAAATGTCTCAGTAACAATTAAAGAAATTGCTCTACAGTTTTTGTAAAGAATGCTTTTAAAAATTGTTTTAAGTCATTGTTGTCAAAATTATAAATCCTTCTTCTTCTTCTTCTTCTTCCTTCCAAGTATTAGGCCAAGGCCTGTTACGATCCTATAGAAAATTTTCCCTAATGGGAAATTCTCGTATAAGACTTGAAAGCATAATAATAGTCCCTTCGATTGGTTGCTGGCCAAAGGAAGGCAAGACCAGTGATGCGCCTGCCATCTTATAGCCTCTGGTCAGGCTTTTCTGGAGAAGAAAAGAAAATAAAGGAAAGAAGAAATGGGAAAAAAGGAAGGACTCCCTAGCCCTCGGATGCCCTAATAGCGTCGGGGTCGAAAAAACAAGAGTTAACCAAGAGAGGTTAGATAGTAAAGTTAAAAGCATGCAAAACACAAGTAAGTGGAAGAAATGTTTTGCACAGCTTGGGCACCTTGTGGTCGCCATCCACATATCCCCTAGATGAGGACCCCTGAGGGGATAAATCCTTCTTTTACAACTGTAATAAGAACACCAGACTTCATATTCTGAAATGAAAGTAAACTAAACTCTGATTGGATGTTAAAACAATTAACTTTCTTATTTAACAAATCAATTTAAACCTTATATTTAAAGAACTGTTAACCAATAGGATTTAAAATATCATCATGTGATGTAATAATGGTCTTAAAATTATAAAAGAATTACACTAGTCATTCTGCACACAACTTTCAACAAAGATAGAAGCAATAGAGCTCCCCTGATAAAATGTAATATTTAATACAAGAAGAATAATTGATTCAAGAAAAGGAAATAATTTATTTTTAATTGACGGTGAAGAATAATACCACCTACATTTACTTAATCTGCTGGGAAATTAAGAAGTGAATAAATTTGCAATTATTTCTACAAGAAACATTTTTTAGTAATTTTGAAGTGTTTTCCTATCCAGTGTACCAACTTCCGACCCTAAGAAGAGAATCCGGCTCTACCGAAAATTAAACCCAACCTGAACCAGTAATTCTTTTGGGACAGAAATTATTCTTGAAAATGTTACTACAACATCGAGCATGAAGAGAATTACTTCTTCACAATTTGGAACAAATTCAGTACGCCTAAATTACTGTTTAGTGCCTATTTTTTTACATTTTCCACTTAAACCAAAGGATATGAACTTTTCCTTTTTCACCCGTCAATCAAAACATGTCCTTCTCTTTTTTCTCTTCATTCTACACCTTACTACTTACGTGTTGTTATATGATTCGAAGTTCGGGAATCAAATCCGGCCGCCTCGATGGATTTTTAAGAGCGTAAAACGTCTGAGTGTTCCTTCCTCCTTAGGTTAGAAAGCCATGACTCGCGTGTCGTAGATTTGCTTCACGTAAAAGAAACTCAAATCTAAAATAAATAATAAGTATTGTATTGTATTGTAAATAATAAGGATACATAAATATAAATATAATACCTAGGAACAATAATCACAAATAGGAATGAGATGCACAAAGAAATTAAACATAGGCTCAATTCTGGAAATGCGTGCTATTATGCATTACAGAGACTTTTGATGTCCCAACTCCTTTCAAAAAACGTTAAACTGAAAATATATAAAACTATTATTCTACCAGTTATATTATATGGGTGCGAAACATGGACTCTTACTTTAAGGGAGGAAAGGAGATTACAAGTATTTGAGAATAAAGTTCTTAGGAAAATTTTTGGATCAAAGAGAGATGAACAGATAGGTGAATGGAGAAGACTACATAACAATGAACTACATGGTCTTTATAGGAAACCAGAAATAATAAGAACAGTTAAGTCTCTTAGACTGCGATGGGCAGAACATGTGGAACGAATGGGGAATGAAAGAGGGGTATAGACGCTTCTTGTAGGAAAACCAGAGGGAAAACGTCCAGTTGGTAGACCAAGAATGAGGTGGAAGAATAACATTAACGATGATTTCAAGAAATTAGATTATGCATGGGGATAATTCGAAAAAATTGCTCAGGATTCGGATGTTAGGAGAGCTTATATCCGCACGGTCATTAACCTATTCGATAGTCCGAGTGAGTTAGTTAATAAAGAAGAAGTACTCATTAGAAAATACTATAATACAGGGTGCGACATAAGTGAGTTACATTGCACATGGTTGCAAGGCAGACAATAAGATTGGTTGAAACTGGGGTTGAATACGGGACCTTCAGAATGTAATCTCAAACACTTCTGCTTGAGGTAATTTTCTAACTAAGGAACAATTTCGGTAGTTTTTTTTTGTACAGATGTTGTAAGCTACAGAAAATAATATATTTGCATTTTCGGTTAACTGACTTATGCTACACCTCTAGGGTAAAGGGAGGTATTTTCATGATATTGGTAACATCGTGCAGTTAATTTTGAAATCTCTGCACGGTATTATGTTTCTAGGTAGAATACTGAAATTAAAAAAGTATGTTATCTAAAGATACGACCTTTAGTTTAAATACCTCAATATATATTTATCTTGCATTTCAACTTCCGGACAATTTTTCTAAATTAACTATCACGGAATTACATATACCACGAATTAACCTCCCTTTACCCTATTTACGAAATTGCAGAAAACGGATATTTTTATTATCTGTTTTCTGTGTGTAACTTCCAAATTCAATGTGTGATAAAAATATACGTTCATTTTAAAAAATAAATAAATGAAGATGTCATTTGTTATGTTGGTAGCAGTGTTCAGCAAGACAGAACGCAAGTCTAGTTTCATTTACAAAAGCTTTCTCGCACTCCTCACCCCCCCTCTACGCGCCCTCTTTGCATCAGCCACAAGCAAGAAAAATATATTTCTTTGCACAGGGCTGTATTTACATAGGGGCCAACACAGGCAGAGAATTTATACAGGCAAATATATATATGTAAATGAGACAATGACATACGGTGCAGAAACGAATTAAAATGTATAATAAACAAATTAAATTCTGCAGGAATGATTTTTGAAGATGTTCAACTGGAATTTCTAGAAGAGACAAAAGAATAAACAGTGTAATTAAATAAAAAAATGAATGTTTAAACTTCAATTGTAGATTTCATAAAAAACAAACAATTAAAATGGCAGAAGACAGATTCCCAAGAAGGATACTAGAATGTACCTCTTGGTAGAAAAGGATGGCTAAAATAACATGGATTGAAGCTGTTTTGAACATCATGAGGGGGAAAAAGGATTGGACTACGGAGATTGGAATGACAGACAGATGTGGAGGAGAATGGCATTAGATTAATTAGTCGCAGGAAGATGTTGTGAAACCTGCTAAATATATATATATATTGGACCAAAGAGAGATAACAGACAAGTGAATGGAGAAGACGACATAACAGTGAACTACATGGTCTTTAATGAGAACAGTTAAGTCTCGTAGACTGCGATGAGCAGAACATGTGGAACGAATGGGGAATGAAAGAGGGGTATAGACGCTTCTTGTAGGAAAACCAGAGGGAAAACGCCCAGTAGGTAGACCAAGAATGAGGTGGGACAATAACATTAACTATGATTTGAGGGAAGTAGATTATACAGGGGATGATTGGAAATCATTAGCTCAGGATAGGGATGTATGGAGAGCTTATGTCCGCGCGTCCATGAACCTCCGGGTTCGATAGTGCCAGTGAGTTATATATACACAAACGGGTTGTCCATGCCGGAGAGATCGAAAGCAACTTGCCATACGAAAAAAAAGTACCTTGCTCGAAAGAGATATATCAATTAGGGAATCCATGGTAAATTATGTAAGCTACTATCTATCTTAAAAACATTTCCAATATTAAATCAAGTACAAAGTTTGAAAGCGAAAAAATATGTTTTACTGTTTATTACATTGTGTAGATGAACAAGCTGTATAAAGGACACCCTGCGTGACGTATTAAACCCGCGGGACCACAAGTGGACAGTAAAATCTTGGTTTATTGCGTACTGGAGTCTAGAAGCCTGATAAGTTCATAAAACAATCGCTACGTGGCGCGAGTTACAGATCAATCAGTATTCTGCTCTTCCAATCAATTGTTATTTATGACACAAGCGTTAAAGTGACTTTCTGTTTTACGAGCAGGTATTTATAACGCGTAGCAATAAAATCATAGTAAAAAGAATTCTAAAGACAGCTGTTTTAATTATATGTATGAATGTATGAATGAAGATAGATATCCAAAACAAATAACAAAACACAAACCTAAAGGCACCCGAGATGTGGGCAGACCTAGAAAGAGATGTGCTGAAGTCGGAACGGGTCAACAGACCTAATCCATGAATGAAGATGATGATGATGATGATGATGATAACTATAATTAAATATAATTAAAGAACAAAACAAAAAGAGAATCTAGATTGAAGTTTTATAAAACATTGGCAGTTCCTGCATTACTTTATGGGAGTGAAACTTGGGTAATGGCCAAAAAATTAAAAAGTAGAAATCAAAGCGTAGAAATGAACTTCCTTTGAAGAACAAAGAGCTGCACAAGATTGGATCAGATAAAGAATGTAGATATAAGAACAGAGTTAAATATATATTCACTGAATGATAAAATCAAGGAATACAGAGATAAATGGTTTAGACGTGTAGAAAGAATGAACGTAACAAGATTACCAAAAGCAGTATTTAACTACAAGCCAAGAGGTTCAAGGAATGTAGGAAGGCCAGTGAAAAGATGGACACAACAACTGTGAGGCGGAACAGGCAGTTTTCCTAGATCGTCAAGTGAAGAAGAAGAAGAAGAATATAATGAAATTATTGTAGTATGAAATCTTTAGAGAATGAACAATACCTACAATCCAATGGTATTAATAAGCTGTTAGTTTATGCTGATGATGTAGTACTATTGGGCGATAGCGAGGAGATACTAAAGGATAACACGCACACACTCTATTGAGTAACGTAAGAAATTGAGAAAGAAGTAGGCCTAAACATAATATTATATAATGGAAATGGACAGCTAATGACAAATGAGGGAAGTTTTGAGGAAGTGGCTCAATTCAAATACATGGGAACAATAATTACAAATAGGAATGAGATGGACAAAGAAATTAAACATAGGCTCTATTCTGCAAATGCATGCTATTATGCATTGCAGAGACTTTTAATGTCCCAACTCCTTTCAAAAAACGTTAAACTGAAAATATGTAAAACAGTTATTCTCCCAGTTATATTATATGGATGCGAAACATGGACTCTTACTTTAAGGGAGGAAAGGAGATTATGAGTATGTGAGAATAAAGTTCTTAGGAACATTTTTGACCAAAGATAGATGAACAGACAGGTGAATGGAGAAGGCTACATAACAGCGAGATACATGGTCTTTATGGGAAACCATATATAATAATAACAGTTAAGGCTCATAGACTGCGATAGGTAGGGCATGTGACACGAATGGGGAATGATAGAGTAGAATAGAAACTCATTGTACGAAACCCAGAGGAAAAGCGCCCAGTATTTAGGCCAAGAATTAGCTGGGAGAATGATGTTAACCATGATTTGAAGGAGGTAAATTAAAAACAGATGATTAGAAAACTTGGCTCTGAAAAGGGATACATGGTGAGCTTATGTCCGCGCGGCCATGGACTTATAGGTTCGATACTGCCAGTGAGTTAGTCACATTGCTCAAAATTTGATAAATTGTTCAAAACGACACATCAACTTTTAGTTGTGATTGTCATTGAAAAAAATTAAGAAAAATGATTGGAGGAAATATCAAACACAAGAGATGTTTTTAAACTCAGGAGAAAAAATGAAAGTCAGTTTCAATGAATTCTGATTTAAGTGTTGGCTCTTGGGTTGCAGATTGTTTAAATTGGGGAACCTTGAGGTAGTCACGTCTTGTAAAGCTTCTACATCAGTATAATCCGCCTCCAGTTGAATCCTGTTGGCATGACATCATTGGATGAATTTTGACAAAATTGGTCAGATCTAAAAACCACAAGGTGAGTAACACATTTGTTCAAACAAAGCTATGTCCAGGCACTTAGTGACGTCACAATGCATCATTCTATGTCCAGGTATTTTGATGACATCACTCCAAAAGTTCTCTTTGTTAAAAAAATGAATGTGACTTCTTCAAGGTTCTGTTCGCTGAATTTTCTAACCTTGTTTGCCAGACAGTGTTACAAGTGAGCAAATTGGACTTTGCGTGGTTGTAAGCAGCCATTTTACAAGGTTATGACACCGCCCAGATCCTTTATTTTGTGTCCTCCAAATTGTATCACCTTGAACTTTTGTAATCGTTGAGCCAAAAAAGGTAATCTCTTCAAATGATCAATCTTCTTATAGTGAAACATTTTTAAATATAGTTTTTCCATTAATGTCTGATGTTAGATGACCAAATATAGGTTAAAATATCACCATACGAGGAAAATAACAGTAGGAAGACCTGTGAAAAGTGGCAAAATCTTTTGAGGTCCCATTGGATCATTGGGTCCAGTGCTTCAAAGGAGATGATGATGATGATGATGATAACGATGATTCACTGATTTCTTACACTTCGAATCTATGTTATTAAAAGTTTCCAAACATTGAATTCTTGCTGATAAAAGGAAGAAACAATAAAAATACTGTAAATTATTTAAACAGATGATACATTGCACATATCGATGTCGCAGCACTTGACACAAAAAGTATAGACTGATTTCAAGCTATTATTCAATTAAACAACTCATTCCAAAAATGGTCTGTATAGAACCCCAGGGGCTGACTCTGACCTGGAAGGGGTTTATATCAGCGAAAACAAAAGTGAGCAGCGCTTGTGTCAGCTGTCAGAAACTCAATTGTTGTTCTATTATTTTGTAAAAATTCAATATTAGAAAGACAGAGCATCTACCCAAAATAGAAACAAAATTGCTACGTGCTCTATGAGATAAACACGTTTGGGGACCTCTGATTTAAAAACTCTAATATCTTGTAAAATTGCTGATAATGATCATTACAATATCATGTAATGTAATTAGGAGTTGTGATTTTTTTAGCATTAAATTAGGAATTTAGCGTTTTAGCTAACTCTGAAAAAATGACGCTATTGAGGTTGTTTTCGTGAAAATGTTCTTGAAGAAAAAATTACAAATTTTCACCAATCCTATATGCAGACGCTGAAAATTACTGTGGCCGAAATGTATACATGTGTTCCGTAACGTTCTAGCAGCCGAAACTTTTGTTTTATCGGAACCAAACTGGGCATATAGCAATGAATAATAAAGTAAGATGGGGTTCATTAACAAACAAAATCGGATCATTAGGTGTAGGAGTTTATCTTAATCAAAAAATTAAAGATCACTGTAATTGTCACAAATTTCGATTTTTCACAACGAAACTCACTGTAATAATAATAATAATAATAATAATAATAATAATAATAATAATAATAATAATAATAATAATGTTTAATTTATTCTGGCAGAGTTACGGCCACGTGGCCTCCTCTTCCACTCATCAGCACAAATATATGTTATATTAAAATACAAAAATAAGAAAAACATTAAATACTAAATAAAGATAAATAAAAATGGGAGTTATGAAGAGGAAATAACAAATAGAAATAATAAAAGAAAATTTGCAATTGCTTGCCTCAATGGAATATTGTAGGATAAAAATATAAGTAATAAAAATAAAATGAATATATATCATACAATTGTTAAAAGCATCATTACTTATGGAGCAGAACTTTGGCCATTAACAACAAAAACAAATAAGTATATGTTGGCAACGGAAATTGATTTTATACAAAGGGCAGCTAGAATTTCAAGAAGAGAAAAAATTAGGAGCTCAGTTATAAGGGAGAAAATGAAGATTGGAGACACTATTTTAGATTATATTAAAACTCGTCAATTAAGATGGTACGGACATGTCTAGCGAATGGAAGAGGATCGGCTACCAAAATCTGTTTTGGAATGGGAACATGAGGGAAGACGAGGCAGAGGAATACCTAAAACCTCCTGGAGTCAGGGAATATGTTTATACATGAAGGAGAAACATCTACAACCAGGAGATTGGATGGACCGACAAAATTGGCTATTAGGAATCGGACGATGTCAAAGACATTAATCAACCGATGATCTATCTATTAAATACTAAACGATTATTTTGCTAAATTGAACAGTAATAAAAGTAAGATCTGATAACATAATAAAGTTAATGATAATTAACTAACTAACTCACTGGCACTAACGAACCCATAGGTTCATGGCCGCGCGGACATAAGCTCTTCACACATTCCTATCCTGATTAAATGTTTTCAAACCATCTCCTGTATAATCTACTTCCCTCAAACCACAGTTAATGTTATTTTCCCATCTTATACTTAACTGGACGTTTTGCCTCTGAATTTCCTACAAAAAGCTTCAATGCCCCTCATCCCCCAGCGAATGATAATTAAAATAAAAATATACACAAAGCAAAAACAACTCCTTTCTACTGTGCATGAAAAATACAAGGAAAATATTCAAATGTATTGAATTGATGCATCGCTTATTCTACTACAGCCATTAAGTTCTGAGACTTTACAAGCTAAAAAGGGTGCTCTGTCTCTCCAAATGCACGCCCTCACAACTTGTTTATGAACTCTCCAGAGAACCATTCTACATAGAAGAGCTGAGGCTAAAGTTCCTACTACCAGTGACACCAGCTTTCCAGGACCTCCTGCAAGAACTCCACGAGAAGAAACGCAAAATATGGGAAGAATTCTATATTACTGACGCCATGACAAACCGTGAATGGACTCAGGGAGGATATGAATTGCTCCACACAGTGACCAGACTCGCTGTGCATGGATTTCACCACAAGCTGTGCAGCAACCAGAGCCCGGCCCAGACTGCATGTGTGCAAGATGTGGCGAACAGTGCGAGAAATATCATGTGTTAAACTGTAGGATGAGATTAGAATCGTTGTTGAAACTCTGCAGTGACTAAAAACAATCTTCTTTTGCACGTTCTGCGCATTTTTATTTTATTATTATAACTCGGCGTACACTTAAACAGAACCATATCCTCCCTCAAAATAATCGCCGTTGGCCGTTATGCACATTTACCAACGTTGGTATAGCTGCTGGAAGCACCGCTGAAAGATGTTGGCAGGAAGGTCACGTATGGATTCTGTTGTCGCAGTCATGACCTATTCGGGAGAATGAAATATACGCCCACGTAGGATTGCTTTCATGCGAGGAAAGAGAAAAAATCGCATGGCGCGAGATCAGGTGAGTACGGAGGGTCTGGCAAAACTGTCACCTGTTGCCTTGCAAGTTCCTCTTGGACAAAGCAGAACGATGTCGTGTAGCAACAGCCAAAGCTGAGGTCGCTTACGGCGAATTGAATCGCGTAAACGGCCAAGGATCTCTTTGTAGCGGGTTTTGTTTACAGTTGCACCTTCTGATATGAATTCCATGTGAACAATTCCATTTGAATAAAAAAAAACAGTTTAAGCAACACCTTGCCTTTTGACCTGTCTTGCTGCGATTTTTTTTTTCTATCGTGGTGATAATGACGTTTTCCAGATGGAGGATTGTCGCTTCAGTTGCGGATCGTAAAGGAAACACCATGTTTCGTCTCCAGTTTTTATCCGGTTGAGAAACGTTGGATCATCGTCAGCACTACTGATGAGGTCATCACAAATCGTCTCGTTGGTCTTGTGACAGGATTCCTGGCACACTGTGCTGGGTAACACGAGACATGTTCAGGTCATGAGACAGAATTTTGTAGCAAGTACCATGGCTGACCCATACCGCTGCTGCCAGATCGTCTACTGATTGCGAGCGGTTAGCACGCACCAACGTTAGAACTTCTTCGATCTTGCGTTTAGCTGGAATTATTTGTGGCCGACCAGTACGCACATCATCTTCCAAACTGTCTCTTCCTTACAAAAAGCGTCGGTGCGACCTAAACACAACACTGCGACTCAATGCGTACTCACCGTAAACTTACTGCATCAATTGAAACGTTTCGACAGCGGTCTTGCGTAATTTCTAACAGAACTTGATGTTGCTGTAACTGTGACATCTTGAGTTCCGACGTGCACATTCAAATCACAGTCACAGTTCTGCTTGCAGTGCATGCACTCAACTGTCTCTTGCTGGGACGAGAAACTAACTGACAAGGTACCATACCACGGCGCCACCTATGCGCTCAGTCTAAAAACTTAATGACTGTACCACGTGTATATATAATACGTTAGGATAAAATACTGGTAAATTCAAATACTATTTTCATTAAATAAACAAAAACAAATTATTAATTGCTGAAAGAATAGGTCAATTGTTAGTCAGATGTTTCTGTCAGTTATTAAAAAGGTATTCAGTTTGTTTCTGAAATATGTTATTCTATTGTCACAGGGGGGCTGATTGAGGAGGCTTAACAATACAGAAAACAATGTGCATAAAACAGAACATATTTTAAAAATTCTATTTTTTTATTGTCTACAGCTGTGGTCTCGAGGTAGCGTCCTGCCTTGTCACGCAGCGGGCCCGGGTTCGATCCCCGGTCGGGACAGTTTTTCTGGGTGAGGTTTTTATCGGGGTTTTTCCTCACCTGTAAGACAAATGTCAGGGAAAACTTTAAGGCCCAAACGGTCCCCGAAATCATATGGCCACCGCAATCATCATCATTCATATTCATCTTAGATTAAGCTTAGGATTAGGGACTCTCCTGGCGCACCATTATCATCATCGCCCATTATATCATCGAGGCAACGTAATCCTTCAGGCGCCCCAACCTCAGAAGTGAGTTACAAGTACGCCATGCCAGGAGAGAAACCAGGAATGTCGGAAAGACAACCTGGGGCATTTGAAAAAAAAATTATTTAATGTCATCACGTTGTTATTTCGACATTCTGGTATTCTGTCCTAGCATGGTGTTATTGTAACTCACTTCTGAGGTGGGGGCGCCTGGAAGGTCTAAATTCCATAAATTAAAAAATTCGAATTTTAAAATAAATTGAAAACGTTCATCTGAATATAAAAACCCTTACACTATAAAACAAGAAACATATTAAATTTAAAATGGAACGTTCAATTATGTATAAAGATACGTGATTTTTTCTAAAATATGTAAAAATATGGAAAAACAAATGAATCTTAAACCACTCAAAATACCCTAATTCGTAAACATGTAATAACAGTTTAACTTTAACAAATATAATAATAATAATAATAATAATAATAACAATAATAATAATACTAATAATAATGTTTTATTTATTCTGGCAGAGTTAAGGCCATAAGGCCTTCTCTTCCGCTCAACCAGCACAAATACAAATAAATATTTGACAAATATAGATATACACTATACTAATTATAAACAGTTAAAGATACAATAAATGTAGCAATGTAAATTTCATGTACAAACAACATTTTATACGATAATAACAATAATAATACTTAGGATAATAATAATAATAATATAATAATGATAATAATATAACTTAATAATAATGATAATAATAGTATAAATATGATAAATTATACGAGAAACACCAATTAATATGTGTACCTTACACTGGGTAATGATGAAGTCGAGGTTAGAGCAAACATAAATTTAGATTTCTTTTTAAAGTTGGCAATGTATTTACGTAGAAATGATGGTCCTGGTAAATCACCACTTCATAGTAACTTATTGTTAAAATTAAGTTATGACTTGAGTTGTTAAAGCGTGTTTATGTAAATGAGAATAAAATATAAAAAGAAAGTACCTGTTTAAATACTTGAATTAATTAATTGGAAGATATTATATTGTCAAATATAAATATTGGTGAAGTTGTTGCCACACAGTTGAGTCACCGCTCACAACTGACTTTGAGGAAAGTGAGGAAGCCCATAACGATAACACTATCAGCACACAGTGTGTCGAAAAGACCTCGTTTGAGAACTCTTAGCAAATGACAGTACAGTTTATCCTACATTATTTAAAACATTAAAGCAACAAAATGTATACCAGAGATCTTTATTCGTCCTCAACAAATTTCCGTTAAAACATTGAAGACCTTTCGGCACATGTTCCATCGTCAGCAGTTGAAAAGATACTAATAACTGTATAACGACTACATTCAAGATTTTGTATACACATATAAATATTCATCAAGGAAGCTTCTTCTTCTTCTTCTTCTCCTTCTTCTTCTTCTTCGTTGCAAAACGTTGAAGATGCCCAACACTGTAGGCTTTGGTGGTTTGGCACGGGAAGACGACAGCAGCTATAAAAACCCGAAGATAGAGAGATAGATACAGAAACTAAACTAAATTTAATCATGTTTTTTTTCTGGTCGATATGGGTTCATTGTTGGATATTTAGATATTTTCTTTCCTTTACAGATAGGGTATAATTCATTAAAGTCTTTTGATGGAGGCTGGAATGAATACTTTGGAGGGCAAGGGTTGTATAGTAGTTTAATATTTTTAGGAAAAATTAATCAATGGTGACAATATAACAATTTAAAAACATTTCTTTTAAATTTTTTGTTTAGATGTCTGCAGCGTCGCTCGTGGGGACCACATTCAATGTCTATGAGGTGCAGCAAACACTTTTTAAACAGTTCAACAAATGACCTAAATTCGTGAATGTGCTATGATGATGATGATGATGATTTCATTATTTTAATGTGTACTATTGTTGCTATTTTTATTGTTATTTTTATTTAAAACATCCAGTTGGTAGACCGAGAATGAGGTGGGAGAATGGCATTAACCATGTTTTGAGGGAAGTGGATTATACAGGGGATGATCAGAAAACATTAGCTCAGGATAGGGATGTATGGAGAGCTTAAGTCCACTTGGCCATGGATCTACGGGTTCGTGTAGTGTCATTGAGACAATGATTGTTGTTACAATAATTGGGTGGGGAACTGAGGTTCACAGTGTTTTGTTATCAGGCCCGGATGTTTGGCCACTAAAAGCTTTTTGTGATAGTCGAATGTGCGGGCAGGGACTACCTCTGTGCGATCTTCTTCATGTCGGTAAGAGTTTTTCACAAATTAGGAATCCAAGTTAGAGAGCTGACAGGAATTATGATTACATGACGTCATGTTTTAATGTTGGATATAAAACCGAATGTCGTCTGTTTTATCAAATGGCGCTGGCTGCAGGAATTTCTTCATTAAGTTGTCTTCACCACCGCACAGAATGTTAATGTCACAATCAATACACTGCTATTTCATCACCATCATCATCAGCACCATTATTATTATTATTATTATTATTATTATTATTATTATTATTATTTACTTACTTACTTACTTACTTACTTACTTACTTACTTAGTTACTCACTGACACTATCGAACCCGTAAGTTCATGGCCGCGCGGACATAAGCTCTCCATACATCCATATCCTGAGCTAATGCTTTCCAATCATTCCTGTATAATCTACTTCCCTCAAATCATAGTTAATCTTGTTCTCCCACCTCATTCTTGGTCTACCAACTGGTCGTTTCCCCTCTGACTTTCCTACAAGAAGCTACCATGCAAGCCTTTCATTCCCCGTACGTGCAACATGTCCTGCCCATCGCAGTCTACGAGACTTACTTACTTACTTACTCACTGGCACTATCGAACCCGTAGGTTCATGGCCGCACGGACATAAGCTCTCCATACATCCCTATCCTGAGCTAATGCTTTCCAATCATTCCCTGTATAATCTACTTCCCTCAAATCATAGTTAATGTTGTTCTCCCACCTCATTCTTGGTCTACCAACTGGGCGTTTTCCCTCTGGCTTTCCTACAAGAAGCTTCCATGCACGTCTTTCATTCCCCATACGCGCAACATGTCCTGCCCATCGCAGTCTACGAGACTTAACTGTTCTTATTATATCTGGCTTCCTATAAAGACCATGTAGTTCATTGTTATGTAGTCTTCTCCATTCACCTGTCTGTTCATCTCTCTTTGGTCCAAAAATTTTCCTAAGAACTTTATTCTCAAATACTCGTAATCTCCTTTCCTCCCTTAAAGTAAGAGTCCATGTTTCGCACCCATATAAAATAACTGGTAGAATAATAGTTTTATATATTTTCAGCTTAACGTTTTTTGAAAGGAGTTGGGACATCAAAAGTCTCTGCAATGCATAATAGCACGCATTTCCAGAATTGAGCCTATGTTTAATTTCTTTGTGCATCTCATTCCTATTTGTGATTATTGTTCCTAGGTATTTGAAATTCAGCCACTTCCTCAAAATTTCCCTCATTTGTCATTAGCTGTCCATTTCCATTATATAATGCATTTCTACGTGTGACCATATATTTAGTTTTACTGATATTTACTTCCAGTCCTAATTTCTTAGTGTTACTCAATAGTGTGTGCGTGTTGGCCTTTAGTATCTCCTCGCTATCGGCCAATAGTACTACATCATCAGCATAAACTAACAGCTTATTAATACCATTGAGTTGTAAGCCTTCCTCATTCTCTAAAGATTTAATGGCATGCTCTAGTACAAAATTAAATAGTAGAGGAGATAGTGCATCTCCTTGCTTCAACCCATTCTGGATTTCAAAGGTGTCTGAAAACTGTTTGCCTACACGCACCCTACTCTTTGAGCCATTTAGACACATTCGTATAAGTCTAACTAACTTTTTAGGAATTCCGAACTCCAGCAGGATACTATATAACTTCTCCCTCTTAATTGAATCATATGCTTTTTTGAAGTCTACATATAGTTGATGTACAGTGCCATTATATTCCCATTTCTTTTCTAAAATCTGTCTTATACTAAAAATCTGATCTGTTGTAGACCTGTTTCTTCTAAATGCACATTGATGATCTCCTAGAATGTCATCAATATAGGGAGTAAGTCTGCTTACTAATATATTTGTTAGAATTTTGTACGAAGTTGAAAGTAATGAGATGCCCCTGTAGTTGTTGCAATCAGTTTTATCTCCTTTCTTATAAATTGGTACGATAATTGATTCCTTCCATTCATCTGGAAGAGCTTCTTTTTCCCAAATCATACTAAGCAACCAGCGTATCTTGTCCATCAATTTTTCTCCCCCTGATTTTATCAGTTCTGCTGGGATCTCATCTGAACCTGATGCTTTATACATCTTCAATTTTTCAATCGCCATTTCAACCTCTAATGCACTTGGCTCTGCGACTAGCATTTCTGCTGTCTGTAACTTATCCTCCTCAATGTCCTGTTCTGTATGTACATTTAATAGCTGATTAAAGTAACTTTTCCATCTATTTAATATACTCCTGGAATCTGCAATCATATCCCCATTTTCATTCCGAATTATGTTTGTTCTAGCCTGAAACCCTTTCTTCTCTATACTAATTCCCTGATATAATTCTCTAATGTTCCTATTTTTTGCATTCATTTCAAGATCATTAATCTTCTCTCTCAAATATTCCCTCTTTTTACTCTTTAGTAACTTGGTGGTTTCCCGTCTAACACTACCCAATTGCTCTAAATTTACCTCATTTGGCTCGTGTAACCATTTAATTTTTGCTAGCTTTCTTTTCTTTACAATGTCGGCACATTCCTCATCAAACCATTTCTTGTTTTGCCTCTTTTTTAAACAACCAATGCTTTCTGATGCTGACAATTTAATAGTATCTCTTATAGCCTCCCATTCTTTATTTATATCAGTTTCTTCTTCGTTTGCCACATTGTCATCTGAAGATTCCAGTACTTCAAATCTATTAGCAATTTTGATTTGGTATTCTTGCCGCATTTCATCATTTTTCAAGTTTTTTTAATTCATATTTTACAGAATCATCTTTAGCGTTTGTTCCTCTCATAAGCGATAGCCGTTGTCTGATTTTCACCCTGACCAGATGATGATCCGAATTGCAGTTTGTCCCTCTAACTGATCTAACATCAGTGATGCTACTGTGCCAGCGTTTATCCACTAATACATGATCTATCTGGTTCCGAGTTTCTCCATCTGGGGACGTCCAGGTGTATTTATGAATATCCTTATGCTGAAATGTTGTGCTCTTAACAACGAGATTCTTTGATGTGGCAAATGTGACTAATCTAACCCCGTTGTCGTTACTATCTTCATGAAGACTGAATTTGCCTATTGTTGGTTTGAATATATCTTCCCGCCCCACTTTTGCATTAAAATCTCCTAAGACAATTTTCATATGATATCGTGAAAGGCTATCAAATAAGCATTCTAATTCTTCATAGAACTCATCCTTGATCTTGTCATCTTTATCTTCTGTGGGGGCATGTACATTTACAATTATAAAATCATGTCGTTTACCCTTTAGAATTATGTATGATATCCTATCACTAACAAACTTAATATCTCGGATAGCGGATAGGATCCTCCTTCTGACTAAAAAACCCGTTCCAAATGCAGGTCTTTCTGCACCCCCATAGTATAATGCAAAGCTTCCTGATTCCTGACTACCTTCTCCTGGCCACCTAACTTCCTGTAAAGCGACTATATCCAAGGGCGATTTATCTAATTCCCGCGTTAATATCTCTAGTGCCCCGCTATTGTATAAAGTCCTAACATTCCATGTTCCTAGGAACATGTCCCTGTGTTTGAGCCTTTGGCATGGGTTCCCTGAAGTAGTCCCCGCCCGGAGAACCGAATGGGGGACTATTTGACCTCCGGAAAATATTACCCCAGTAGAACCCATGTCCGCATTTCTTGACGGTTGTATTTTTACGGTGAAAGATCGTCACTCTTTCGACCAAGGTACTTATTTCGTCTGGCTTATCACCTTCGACCAGTCCGGCATGGGTAACCCTATCGGCAGCAATGCTACCGCCGGCATAGCTCTCAGGATCATTTAAGCACACAAGCCACTCCACCACGACAAGGTAAAGATACCATGGAGGGCTACGAGACTTAACTGTTCTTATTATATCTGGCTTCCTATAGAGACCATGTAGTTCATTTTTATGTAGTCTTCTCCATTCACCTGTCTGTTCATCTCTCTTTGGTCCAAAAATGTTCCTAAGTACTTTACTCTCAAATACTTGTAATCATTATTACTGTCATTATTATTACTGTTATTATTATTATTATTATTATTATTATTATTATTATTATTATTATTATTATTATTATTATTATTATTATTATTATTATTATGATCATGTTCTTCAAGGTATGGGCCTGTTGGCCCGTTCCGCTCCCCGGTGCGCTATATGCTGCAGGTACAGGTCGTCTTTCCAATGACGTTTTGCTCTTCTTACATTTCTTCGGCCTAGAGACCTATAATGAAGCAGCTGTTTTGATAAACGATTAGTTGGCATTATTTGTATATGTTCAAACCAATTACATTTATTTCTGTGTTTATATTATATATATATTCCTGTATATATGTTATCCGTGATTTCTTCTTGTTATCAGATTCTCTTTCAATAACACTTACATACACAGGAAAAGAAGCGTCAGAATTAGCCAATACACTAAACAAAGCCGATAAAAACGTAAAAATAGCACACAGAACCAATAACAAATTAAACAACATAATTAACAACAACATTGGAGAAAATAACACTTTCAACAGCAAAGGAGTATATAAACTGACACGTAAGGACTGCAACAAATTTTATATAGGAAGGACAAACAGGAGTTTTAACATCAGATTTAAAGAACATTTTCGAGACTTTATTCACGCAGAAGGAAAATCAAGCTATGCAAAACACGTTATCCATGAAGGACATCGCATGTTAAATATTGAAAACACCCTAACAGTAATGCACAGAGAAAATAATCCAGCGAAGATAAACGCAGTCGAAGAGATGGAAATCATGAAAGCAGCTCACAACAACGACAATCTGATAAACGAAAACGAGCCCAATACATGTAACCCCCTCTACCAGATCTTCAGTGAAACACCAGTTTTGAATCCTGCCGATGATGGGACAAGTCCCGAAAGCGCTACAGTTAAATGATTAATTAAGTTGAGGAGACGGAACTTTCAGGTGAATATTCCATAATTTTATATTTTAATTTTTAAGTATCTTTAAAATATAAAGCGGTTTTCCACATTTTTCACACTTCCTCTACGTGTATATGTTAACTCCCTGCGACTGCAATGTTTGTTTTATTGGAACCTAACTTGATAAATACCAATTTTCCCACCCAATACGATTTTAAGTTCTAATAATTAGTATTAATATACGGAAGTGAATGCTGGACACTTCGAGCAAAAGATCAATCTCGCATTAATAGTTCACAAATGAGATTCCTCCGATCACTAACTGGAGTAACATTAAGGGATAGAATGAAAAGTGATGAGATAAGGATGCAGTGGAATAGTAGGGAAATGGTTGAACATATACAAAATTGTCAGATTAAATGGTTCCAACACGTCCAGAGAATGTCAAATTCCCGTTTACCAAAGATGATTTACCACCTCAACCCTAAAGTCAAAAGAGACCTCGGAAGACCCTTCAACCGATGGAAAGATCAGTTTTTGTAGTCGCAGAACCGGCATCATCACCCAACACTGCATACGGAAGAAGAAGAAGAAGACTATTAATTCTTGAAATGTGTCACCCTGTGCCCACATACCTGTCATTGCATTCTTCTCCTTTTGTTTGATGTCAGTAACCTCTATCCTGAAGCAAAATGTCTAAAGACGGGAGTAAAAATATCCAGTTGTGCGGTGTTAGTGTCCCATTCTCTCTCAAGTCACCCTTTATCTTTGTATACATCATATTGAAATTGTTCGTAAGAACTACATTTCATAAATGCAGCATCATTTGTGTGAAAATGATAGTTCACTAGCGAACCCGACAGACGTTGTCCTGTCCTGGATGAGCTGTTTAACACTACGTGAATTTTATAGAATCGTTGACTCAGGCAAGCACTGGAAATAAAAAGTTGCAGGTTATTGTTCAACTTCTCAGAACGTTTTAACGGTCATTTGTTTGTATTTTTAAAAAAATTGTTAATCGGCCGCGATGGACAAGTGGTTATGCTCCTTGCCTCTGGTCCCGAGGGTCGCAGGTTCAAACCCGACCGGGGTGGATGGATTCTTTTAGGATGGAAAAATCCAGGGAGCAAGTCCTCCGGGAGGGACTTTAAGCCGTGGGTCCCGAGTCTAAAGATTTTCAGGCTCTCATAAAATATCCTTAAGCCTGAATGAAAAGGCCTCTAAGCAAAATTTACCGAATTTTCCCGTCCTAGTACTATCTTGGTTTCCTAGATGTCAGTATGAGGCGGAACGCTGACCACGGACTACTCAAATGACATCTATACGAAAACAAGTGTAACTAAATTAATATGGTTCAAATTCTTCCCTGTAGGGGGAGAGCGCCTAAATCTCTGTTAAGGGAAACATGGGCTTACAAGATAAGAAAGAAAAAATGTTGAAAAGTTGCAGATTACATTGATTTAACAACGCTAAGCTACGACATCAGCGCCACCTATGGTGTAAAAAAATCCTATAACAGTGTTCAAATGTGAATCTAAATCATCCAGGGACACAAAAGTCATCAAAACCGGTCCAGTCGTTTAGGAGTAGAATGACAAACACACATACAGAACAATTATATACGTGTATATATATATATAGAGAGAGAGAGAGAGAGAGAGAGAGAGAGAGAGAGAGAGAGGCCTATATACTAACAATAATAATAATAACAATAAAATAAATTCTGATTATAAGTCAAGATGGATGCAACATGTTCATCGAATGGAAGATCACAGGATACCCAAGCAAATGTTAAGATGTCAATCTGCAGGAAGAAGAAGACCAGAACATCTACTCAAAAGACTTTTGGATGCCGAACAAATGGTCTAAATTCGTGAATGTACTGTGATGATGATGATGATGATGATGATGATGATGATGATGATACAATAAACTCCACCAGGACCTAATAGAAATACTGTATTGACATATTACATATGTTTTTATAATTGTGTTATTATTATTATTATTATTATTATTATTATTGAATATGGTATGTTGGTCACATACCGTATCGCGTTACATTGTTCACACGTACTGCAGCATCAAGGTTGGCACAACACCCACTACTGTGCCCAACTACCTGTTGTA